>OZ010581.1:25322070-25349570 GCA_963932145.1 Acanthosepion lycidas
CCAACGCCTTGCACTACGTTCATCCACAGCACTATACCCAAATGCTTGACATATCCGGCAACTTGATGCAGCTGCTGATAAGCCCACTTTGAAGTCATAAAGCAAACAGCCCCGAACGAGATCTCTAGACATTTCCATCCTTCTCACAGCTCCCCGGCTTATAACTGATGGCCGGGTACGGTGCGCGTGTTTTTTATAACGTCTGATGTTCCTACTTCCGGCTGTCCGAATTTGAAAACAATTGCTACACGCTTTTTGGTTTCCTTGTACGTATAATAATTTGTCGACATATAAGAACAAATAATATAAAAAATCTGAAATGAAGTGAAACAATGTAACAGAATTTCTCTTGGTCCATTTTCACTATGAGATGTAAGAATTTTTATAAAAATGAATTTAGAAGGAATGGTAATAAACTTCAATTGTGATTTGTTGATTATATTTTACTAAGATGAGAAATATATCAAATATTTATATTAAAAAAATACTAAATGTACTAAACAGAGAAACTCTTCAAATACGTTAAATAATAAATAAATAAATAAATAAGGCAATTTTTAATTGTAATTTTCCGAAAGAGATCATAAGAAGCAAGGATGAAGAACGACAATGCAGTCAGATAAACATCTACATTTAGGGAGATAATAGCCGGAAAATTAAATAGAGGTTATGTTCCAATGACTTCAACCGATTTTAAATGCGAATTAAGTTTAAGGGTCTAATGATATTTTTTCTTTTTCTTTCAGATTTGGCGGACATTCGGGTGATATTATTTTTCACACATAATTGCCATGCCTTAAATAACATGATTCAGTCGAGAAATAAATACATTTTCACCAATAACATTGATTTATTTTCTGCTGATTTTGATCCGTCTTAATGAAACACCCTTATATCGAATCCGTCTTCATGAAACACCCTTTAGAACTTCATAACTATCTGTACGTCGTCGAGAACATTTCAAGCATTAGAATTGAAATACTACAGAACAGTCCTTGACATCTTCTACGTAGATCCCATCAAAACAAAACAGTGGGAGGCAACATCCAAGAAGAAGAAATGTGTCCGTTATAAGGGGTTTTCGAATAACTTGGACAAATTTTAAATGTCAAATTAAGTTTAAGCGTCTAATAATATTTTCTATTTCTTTAAGATTTGGCGGATATTTCGGCGATATTATTTTTCACAAATAATAGTTATGACTTAAAGAACAGGAGCTAATGTAGAAATAAATAAATTTTCACTAATATCACTGTTTTATTTACTTCTCACATTGATCCGTCTTAATGGAACACCTTCATATTGCTCTATAATGAAATGTTTAAACGTATTCCAACGGAAAGAAGCTACAATTAATCTCAACATTGGCCAAATCAGTATTTATCTCTCCATCTTTCTCTCTATATCTTCCTCCCTCTCTCCCTCTCTCTCTCTACATATGGATATATATATATATATATATATATATATATATATATATAGTACAGGTAATCGATCCGTTGGTATATAATAAGGGTGGATTCTAGTAATATAACAGATGATGATATTGATGATAGCCGTGTGAAGAACGGGTTAAAATAGACTATTTCTATGTTGAAGCAATTTTTTTCTAGTAATATATATATATATATATATATAGTTATTTTCCAAGCATAGCTTAGATGTGGCACAAGGCTGCTAACCATTACACCACGCCGAGGTGCCCCAGTTATTTTCCAAGTGTAGCTTAAATGTGGCACAAGGGCATCTAGTGAGGATCGAACACACTTTTCGGTTGTAACTGATCCACTGAGACAAGCTTGCTAACCATTACACCACGCCGAGGTGCCCATACACATATATATACATACACACACACATATATATATATATATATATATATATATATATATATATATATATATATATATATATATATATATATATATATATATATATATATATATATATATATATATATATATATATATATATATATATATATATATATATATGAGAGAGAGAGAGAGAGAGGGAGAGAGATAAATAGATAGAGGGAGAGAGATGGGAGGGAAGTGATATAAGTCATCACTCAGAGGCGACAGATTATTATATGCTAAACGCAATCCTCAGGCCTGATCATTGCGTTTAGCATTTAGTCTGTCGCCTGTAAGTGATGACGTGAATGATCACTTTTATATTTATGTACGCTCTATCTCTGATAATGAGCATATATCCCATAAATATAGCATAACTTATATTTCTTCATATACATATGCAACATCATACTTGGAGGGGAAATGATTGAAAAGCTTTTAAGAAGGAACAAGAGATAAATATCTACTCCATTTCAAAAGGCCGGGGAGGCGCACGAACTCGACGGTATGCAAAACCATTCTCCGTCTGTAGAGATATCGTCTGTTTTTATGTTATTTCATACTGTACTAAATAGCATGTGCATTAGATGATAACTCTAGACATGAGCACTGGAACAAGAACAGTCTACCCTACTGATTAAATAAAGTGTTCACTTCGGAAATCCATGTAGATCAAGCAGGTCTAAATAAACCTAAGGAAGGCTAGAGGGCACAACGGCCGAATATTTGTGATAAAAATAACAAATAGGAGAACACTAGTCTGAATATAAATAGTGTATATAATATTGGATTTAATTTCATAATATCTCAGTAGTGTTTTTTTTTTTTTGTTTTTTTTTTTAAGTTTAGCTCCCCCCGAGCAAGGAATGAAGCCACTAGGATGCAGGGGGGATTGCAGAAGATTTGTAGCAAGAGCAGATAGGAGTGATAGAAGAAAGGATGAAGGGAAGGATAGAGTGTAGATCAAGGTAACTGGAGATGTCGATTGACATTACATTTGAATAGTTGGAGATTATAGCTATCAGGGAAACAGTAATTGGGAAGGGTGTTCCACAGGCGAGAGGTGCGAGGTATGAAGCTATTGGAGTAGAAGAGACGGCTACATTTTAAAGTTTCTACAGTGTAAGGGTGAGAGCGGGATGCCAGCCTCGTAAGGCGCTTGTATTCATAGACCAGGGGACCAGGGAAAGCAGCTCATCGGAGCAATTGCCATGAAAGTATTTGTAGAAGAGACAGAGAAAGGCGACGCCGCGTCTGTGAGATAGTGGCTGCAGGCGAGACGCCAGATCAGGGCCAATCACATTACATATCCGTCTCCTGGAATGTTTCAGTTTATTTTGTAAATGTCTGCTGATACATTTTTAGCATCCCTTCAAAATACTGTATATTACTTAACCATCTTATCTTACACCAAACCAGTTCAACTAGGTAATTGCTAGTTAAACCCTTCAAAGTGACTTTGTATCAGTGTAAGTTAAAAAAAAAACATTAACGGTCAGTCAGTTCCTCCTTCTACTTAGATGAGGGACCGTTTGGGAACACCTGCTACTGTAACCAGACCCATACTACCGGGGTAAACTTCCATTTTGGCACCTCGTGGCGGTGTAATGGTTAGCAAGTCTTTCTCTCTAGAATATTTACGACTGAATAGTGAGTTTGATCATCACTTGTGTCCCATATTTTCGGGCTTGTGCCAGATCTAAGCTACGCTTTGAAAATTACTAATCACTTCCTCCTCAAGATGTCATCGATTATTTTGAGTACCTTAGTTTCTCATCTTGTGTTAAAATAATCTTTTGTTACAATCTATACAGAGAATTAGTTTGATGTGAGACAGAAAAAAATGTGTGCAAACTTTGTTAAGAGAATTAAATAAAATAAAAATAAATTAAACAATGTAGTAATCAAGCATACATGTTTTACTGGGCACAGGAAAGAATTATTATGAAAAATTAAATGAGATGATGACGCTTTCTTTTCAATTTTCATTTTCCTTGCCTTACTTTCGCAGTAATTACGCAATTACAGGAAAAGAAATTATTAAAATTAATGATGACGTTTACTTATTCTTTAATCATTTTTATATATCAAAGCTAAGCTTATTTAGACAAATACATTTCCTTTTATGATTGTATAGTATTTGGCGCCATAAGATTTTCCAGGTGACTGCCTCAATCCACAAATTCTTGGTGGATTATTAGCGTTTCCTACAACACCCAATTCTGCGTCTTCACTCGATACAGAAAAAAAATAGGTGTCACGCCATGATAACATACGCGCATGCGTACACACACACAAACATAAAATTTCCCTTAAAATTGTTCTTTATATAAAAAATGATATACTGTTTTGCCATATCATTATCTCTCGAACAAGAATATATATATATATATATATATATATATATATATATATATATATATATATATATATATATATATATATATATATAGTGTTTTTTTAGGGTTTTTTTTATAAAGAGATATTTAAAGCAAGCCGGTTTTATGGTAGAGTGCTAAACACTGAAGATAGAGATAGAGGGTTAATAAAATTAATTCGAAATAGTTTTTCACTTAGCTCATGTCTACTTTGAAATTTCGTGGTTATATCGACATGGCCACAAGTCAAAACAGATTTGAACATCTGATATTTCTCGATTATTTTGTACTTTTATTGTGGTATGAATATGTTACTTTCCTTTTCGCGTGATGGGTGCTCATTATTGATTTTCTTCTTTTCCTTTTTTTTCTTTTGTTCGTCTTTTATTCTTTCCTCTTCTTCTCCGTTGATCTCTGCTTTATTGCTATTGTTTTGACATTTAATTGAGGTTATTGTTGGATTTTGTGTTTGTATGTTTTTGTGGGTGTATGCTTTTGCGTTTGCCTATGTACGTGCACATATGTATGCCTATATAGATATAAACATGTACGTGCACATTTATCCGTACTAGTTTGTCAGGGTGTTCGCATGTTCGCGTGTGTGTGTTTGTGTGTGTTTGTATTAACTGTATATGTATTTTTAGTAGATTGTGTTATTTAACTTTACTTAGTGTCAGCGTGTTGTTTTCTTTTACAGTTAATAAGTGTTTTATATTTAGTTGTATGAAAGAACAGTTTCTCTGTTGTTGGTGATGTTAAACCTGTTGTTTCTTTTCATTTTTGAATTGGTTTATATTTAGTTTACTGCTTAATTTTCTCCGTTGATTTCTGGTTTCTTGCTATTGTTTTGACGATTTAGTTTAAGTTATGGTTGAATTTTTGTCTGTGTATGTTTGTGCAGTTGTGTGTTAACGTGTGTGCTTGTGTATTTGTCACGTATGTATGTATAAATACTAATATACACGCATACACATACCCGCACGTGTATCTTTGTATATTGGCCTGTGCGCGTCTAAATGTGTGTGTGTATTTGTCTCTGTTTGCGTAGATGTATTTGTACGTTTGCGCTCCTATATCCGTTCTGGTATATTTTTTTTATTATTTCCGCTTTTTATATTTGATGTTTGTATATTTTTGCGTTTTATAAAATGTATAGTTGTAGTGACATGCTTGTGTTTTGTGTTGTTGGGTATAATATTATTGGTTACTATTTTCTTGAGGTTGTTGGTTTTGTGAAGACTGTGTGTGTTGTTTTGCGTTTAAGTTCTGTAGTCCTGGTAATCTCTATGTTGGATTTGTGTGTGTTTTGTAAGGCTGGGTGTTATTTTTTTATTATTATTTGTTGATATTGTGGTTACTCATTTCTTAGTGGATTGTGTTTGGGATTGGTATAGATTAGATGTTGGGTATGTTGGTTTGTATTAGTGATGGGGTTGCGTTTTGTCTTGTACTTGTTTCTTTTCTTTTTTATATCAATATTTAGTTAGCAAAGTAGATACTTGTTTAAATGTTTTCATTTCTCAATTATTTCATTCCACTTGTTTAATAAGATGTTTTGATTCTTAAAGCGGATGATTGATATTTCTTTTTCCTTTAGATAACACAGCACAATCAAAATACATATTTATCCAGAAACAATGTATCCTAAATTATGTGGGAAATTATAAAAAAAAAACAGCCACACACAGTAACAACAGCAGAAATTGTAAATGGTGTCTAGAAAAGGTAAGCAACAAGCTAAATATTAAAGTTAAACATTACAAGCTACTAAAAATACATATACAGTTAACACAAATACACACACACAAACACAAAAAAAAACAGACAGGCGCATATGCACGAACACGAAAACATTAGGAGGAGTGTTTGTATGTAGGTATGAATGCATACGTGCACATGCATAGGCATACACATAAACACAGACTAGCAAAATATACTTTCAAAAACATGAAACCCTAACCTAAATTAAATGGCAAAAGCAGGAGCAATAAACCAGAGATAAACGAAGAAGGTTAGAAAAGAATAAAATAAAAAGAGAAAATAGAAGAAAAAAAATAGGCAGTGGAATGCAAATCAACAACCAATCAACAATCATCAAATGAAGTGGATAATAAAACAATCATAACAGAATCAGTTCAGTTACGTGCCACACGTGCTACCCGCTTAGGCGATCATTTATCTTTCGATACATGACTGACGAGGCAGATTGTTTTTCCCCGCAGTAGGTTGCAATTTCTTTCTACGGTAGACCAGTTGCCATTGAACCCAATCTGTACTGCTAATTATCCATAGCTGGGGGCGGGGGTGAGAAAAAAAAGGATGCATACCTTTCCTTAGGGTATCAGCACGTAAGTGAATGTAATGAATTTGACTGAAATTCGAACTCGGCTCTGCTATCCATTAACCCAACCTTGCTTCCTTCTAATTAAAGTATATATAATAAATTATTTCTTGCAGATAAGATTTGCCCCGTACTGGAAATGGTTATAATTAAAAGTGACCAATACACAAGTCCCAAAAATCCAAATTGTAGACCTAGTTAAGATCTAAAATACTACTAACACTAACCATTTCCGCTACGGAGGTTCTACCAATAAAAGCTTCCTCAGGAATTGAAAACGAGGATATATATATATATATATATATATATATATATATATATATATATATATATATATATATATATATATATATATATATATATGAAGAAATATACTCTTAAGATGTGCTATATTTATTGGATAAAGTGCTCAATATCATAGAGTGTGTGGAAATATGAAAGTGAACATTGAAGTCAAACCTCAGAGGCGACAGGCTGTTTCATGCTAGATGCAATCGTCAGGCATATATATATATATATATATATATATATATATATATACTCACATACACACACACACACACTCTCTCTCTCACACATATATATATATATATATATATATATATATATATACCCTTGCTTGAATCATATGCTCTAGAGAGATCATCTTGGGGAACAAAAGCGCTGGTCGCACAATCTTATGACGGGTTGGATGCGCACTGCGGATAAGTCGCAATTATCGGACGAAGCGGCCGTTCAATGCTTTCTGAATTCTGTTGAGGATTCTTCTAGACTCGATCAATTACTTTGATTTGTTTATTCCAATCCCCCAGTAACACACATATATATATATATATATATATATATATATATGCGCGCTCGTGTGTTTGTGTATGTGTGTGTACAAACAAAGAAGGATATTAGGAAGAAATTGTGTCAGTAGATGAGAATAATCATGTGTTTTAGCTTTGAGTTCATAGACATCGTTTCTATCTTCTCTTTTTGTCTGCTACATTACCAGTCTCCATCTTCAACTTTAATTACATTCTTCAATAAGAAAGCAATTATTTCCAACAGTGGGAGCAAATGAAGATGATTGAATAGTAAGATACGCACTTTTTGACATGGTACATGTTTTAGCGAATGTCTGAATTCACTCTCTGCTCTGCCTGGAATCTCACAACGAAAGTTATTTTCAATGTTCATGGATTGACGACAAAATTTATTATCATATTAGATCATTGCAAAAGTTCTGGCCTGATTAGAAAAAAAGACATACGCACAAAAATAATTATTATTCAAGTACATAGTCTCTATTGATTTTAATAACTGTTCCTGATCGTTCTACGATGCCCTTTTCGTAAAATTGTCGAGGTTTTTGTTGGAAGAATTTTGCGGTGTGGTTTCAACTAACTTTACAGACACAAGTATTTTGTCATTTAAATTGTTCTGTAGTAAGGGTACAAATGAGAATCTCGAGGATGCATGTTAGTAGAATACATTAGGTGCTTAAGGATTTCCCATTTCAACTCTTTAAACTTCTGGCTCGTGTTTTGTGTAATTTGCGGTCTTGCGTTGTCGGAGTGGAAAATGACACCTTTTCGATTTACCAGAACCCGTCAATTTGCTTGGAGCCAACTCTCTTTAAATGGCAAAAGGCAATTGCAATATAGATTGCCAAAGTCTTAGCTGTCTCTTCTGTCGGAACCTTCAGTTTGTTCTTCACGATGTCGAGCAGAGCATCTTCATCGACGTCGAAAGTTTTCCCTGAGCGTAGTTGATCGTTTAGGTTAAAAACCCAAATTGCCAAACCTACCAAACCACTTTTTGAACGTCCAAAGTGATGGCGCACGGCCCACATAAACCTTCTAATTTTTTTTTGTTACTGCTCCGACGCTTAATCCTTTCTGAAATTCATAGAGAATAATATGGCGAAAGTGTAATTTTTTATCTGCCATATTTAAGGCGTTTATTTGTGGAGAAAACGTCAACATTCAACGAAGTGTGACTCACAATGGAACGAAGCAATGTTTCAATCCTGAACAGACCAGAAATTGTCACAAACGACAAAAGCTAGCATTTGCAGTCATTTTAGATTAACAATGAAAATAGGTTTTGAATATATGGGGTGATCTGATATTTACAATATAATACCACCGCTAGATGTTTTTTAATATAATTTCGACGAATGATTTTACTATGAAAATTCATTGTAAATGATATTTAACACAAAACTTCAATGAAAAAAAAACGCTGTGATTACCAGTGGTCAGGAATTAAAGCTAGCGTTATTCTTCTTCTATTTGCCGTATCCCTTCAGGATGTTGCGATCATGACTCTCCACAATTTCCAATATTTTGTAACTCTTAAAAAATGTTCGAACTGTATTAAGAAATATGTGACGTCAAAAGGGATAGTCAGATGACACTCACAAAATAACTAATCATATTGTATTTAAATATCTGAAAAGGCTCTTTGAACAGAATTCTGTAATTTTACTCAAAGCTTGTAAATGACATTTCAAGAGATACGATTCTCCGAGGCATATAAATGTACATTTTCTTTCATTTTTTTATCTTACACAAAAACAAACGAAAATATGCTTTTTGCAACGTTTTACCCGCTTTCTATGTAAAATAACGAACAAAAATTATTCAATAAAAACAATTGCTGTAAAAAAAAACATTATGGTGATTAAGAAATTTCTATTCATGCATTTACTCTTCATTTCGCGTTACGTTTCTTTAATTATATTAAATGTTAATGTCAAATATATTGTCTCGATCAAAGATGGCTGTAGAATAGAAACGATATAAAGAGGAAAACTAGCAATAACAATTGTCTAAAAATGAACCCTTTGAGCCCTGTGTTACTGAACAATTTTAATCTTGAGCTTCTGGGTCAAAATTCGCAAATAATTGTTACGTAAAGTTTCACGAAAAATATAAAAATAATTATGAAATATATAAGTATTATACTTATAAGGTAGGGCAACCCGATGCGGTGTCATGGTTAGCAAGCTTGTCTAGCTAGAACAGTTACACCTGAGTAGTGAGTTCGATGCTCACTGGGCAGCGCATATTTTGGCCTTGTGCTACATCAAAGCTAAGCTTCGAAAATATATGTACTTAGCAGATAAAGAGTATGATTGCATGCCTTCAGTTTATCTACAGAACTATTTCTTTGTGTGCTTGCCTACCCAGCAGGTTCTGCCTCTCTTGTTGCACAAGAATAGCAAAACACGACGCAAGTGTTTACCCACCGGTGGCTGGGTATTAAGTCATATTTCTCTATGACCAGTAAATCGGTGATCAAGGCTCAAAGGGTTAAGAGCCATTTGGGAAGACACAAAAATCTGCTTGGAATCAAAGAGCTGACATTTATGTAAATTGGCTTACTCACTCGTTCTGTAGACCTTCGAATCTTGAACATTATCTGCAGAATTAAATCGAAAAACCCAAGCATTAGAACGTAGATGCTATAGAACCATCTTAGACATGTTTTACGTAGGCAGCATCACAAATAACACAGTGCATCCTAGAATCAGGGTCATCCTCTCTCCTAATTCGGTTTCTCACTTCTATGTCACCGAGTTGGCCGTGAAGGCAAAAGACGTAGAGGCAAACAAAGGGGAAAACGGACCGAAGTTTGGCAAAGAAGAGAAACTCGTCAGTCTAGTGAAGAAACGCGATGAACCGTCCTCCACATATGGCATTGGGATTCACCCTGGAAAAGAAAAACCAGTTCATGACGAACAACGAGAAATGGCTTTTAAGCAAATTAAAACCAGCAATCAGGAACTTTAAAAACCAGTGAGACACTACAAATGTCTTGTGTCGATTATTTGCGAATAGGGTTCCAGAACAGAAACCTTATCATACAATGGCAGTTGTCGCAAAACGCCGTGTTATTTCTAAAGACGCGAACATCTACATGAAATCAACGAGCTGAATGTTGCCGACTGAATTGGTCATCTCAGTTTTTTTTCGTACACCTGCGTATCTTGGATATTAATAGTAAAAATATCGTATATGATCCATTAGAAATGATATCGTACTATCCTATCCGCCAAGTAGACAGTATAAAAAGTGACACGTTGCGAGACACCATCAATAAGAAACAGACCGATTGGAAGACCTCATATCCACAGTCACAAAAAGAAAGATGAAATAATATGAGCAGTTCATGAATTATCCACAAATCTTTCTGTTTTATTGTAGAAGGTACCACCATTGGCAAAATAAAAAAAAAAGTGGATTAGAAGATAAGTCACAGTGATAGACAGCGACACACAACCGAGATATATGTAGGGAGCTGGTCAGGGTTTGAGCTAAACAGAGACTCTACAATCATAAATGGTCATAGGATTGATGGTTGTGATGAGGATTTTAGAATTAATTTTCTTCCAAATTGTAGATTTTATTAAATATGTTACTTATTTATTTAATTCAGTATCTGTCTATATTTCGGAGATGAGGTATTATGTATATTATTTATATTATTCGGACTATTGTCCTCCTCTTTGTCGCTATATTTATTACAACGTTTCGGCCGTTGTACGCTTTGGCCTTCTTCAGGTTGGAATGTCGATCTTAACCCTGTGAATTCAATACCCGGTTACGGCAGTGGATAACTTTCAGCTGGAAATTAACATGAGATATCTGATAACTAATATCCATTAAACATGATACGTGAAACTAGAACAGACTACCGCAGTGAGCGAAATAAAGGGTTAAGTTGGACATTCCAACCACCTGAAGAAGGCCGGAGCGCATGACCCCTGAAACGTAATACATATAGCGACAAGGAAGAGGACAATAATCCAAATAATGTCAATTATTTAATTCAGTTTTTATCACATTTATTAACGCGTCCTTCGATGTTATGGATAGCCGAGTTTGAATTCCAGATGAGGTCGTTACTTATGCATAGATATATATATATTTTACAGTGATGTTCACAGTGTACAACGCTCAGGGGTCACTTGAGGTAGAGGTTTACAGATTAAGAGGCACAGTTTATGCGGATATGTAGGGAAGATAACGTGTAAACCTAGACTTGAACAGGTTAAGATTCTAATGATAAGGAAACCATCTTCTTGTAGTCGGTTCCTTGCGGGAAGAAGGTGCTCGAGAAGAACATACTTCTAACCAATGGAATAAGAAGGGAATAATGGTTGTTCGCTACAAAGCATGGCGGGTCTTATCCGTGAAAATTAGAACTGGAGAAAATAAGGAAGTGTTTCTTTTGAACACTTTCCATGGGACTAGTGACAGCGCAGTAAGAGTCTTGCGACATTCATCTCTGTGAGAGGGATTGCATAATGGGAAATAATATGTCACCCACAAGGACGTGGGGCCATTTTTGAACGATCGAGACTTGAAAATGAGGATTATTATAGTTATAGAATAATGCTATTATGTCGGCACTACGTCTAGGAGCCAACAAATAATAAGATATTATTAGGTTGGTGCAAAAATAATGTCGTTTTCCCACATAAATTTGAACGTCAAAAAACGACATTATTTTTGCACCAACCTAATAAATCATTTAATTACGTTGATTGACAGAAAATAGTATGGTAATCTCACACCAAAAGAAAAAAAAATTAAATCAATATTTTTATTACAGAAATACAGGTAAGTTTGTAGCAAAATGTGAAGGCAAATAAGGTGAGAAATCACCTGCTATTTATCTTTGCAATAATTAATCAGTGCAAATATTTTGATAGCAAATATTTTCTCACTACATTTTTGGGGGGAATTATAGCAAAACTAGTGATACGCTTTATGATTAACATATTTCGATGTAGTAAAATGTTGCAAAAAATTATAAGGATATTCGGTTGAAAATATTGAAAATTTCAAAAGAATGATATTCAACGCACATTTTTTTTTATTCTTTTTACCCCAATCAAGGCAATAAAGTCACTAAGACTCAAGGAGTTACTGAATGTAAAAGAATATTAAAAAACATTATTAAGGAAAGAGGACAATAAAAGAACAGGGAATAAAACTGACGTAGATAACGACTGATATTGTATTTAAATTTTTAAATATCAAATATACTGGGAAGCAAGAAGCCGGAAGAGATATCCAAAAGCATGAGGAATGATATTGCAAGCATGATTTTCAAAAATTTATATTTTTACTTTTCTTATCGGAAAACTGACATGAATTCTTCGGAAAAATAATACGAGGATTTTTCGTTGCCTTCTCCACCAAGTGCGTAATATACCCAAGTATAAATTAGGAATTTCTTCTAGGGCGTTACATTTTTTATTTTCTGTCAGTGCATAAATTGATGTTGAAAGTCGAAGATTGGTTTGTCAATGAGTGTTTACGCACAGAATCGATTTATTCTGTGAATGAAGATGAGCTGAAAAGTTCATAGGCTGACTGTGAAAGAGTGATAATAATTCTGTGAAATTTTATTAACTTCATTGGTGTTTTAATGTAAACTGACATCTGACTATTCAAACTAAATTTCAAAACTAAATGGTATCGATTTCTCTTAAAAATGGACAAAATATGATATCGTGGTGTTATCAAATACCTTCAGTAAAAGGGGTTTTACTGATATGGTTGCAACATTAGGGGATGTTGCTCCAGCTTTATTAACAGTGCAAAAGTGGTCAGTTGAATTTAAAAGGGGGCGTATCATTGAAGAGGTCCCAAATTCTGGACGTCTTGCAACTGCTAACACCGATGAAAACATTGCTTTTGTTGACCACATTGTGGCTGATGACAGGCCATTTGGTATAAATCAAATTGCCAAAACAATTACAATATACCATGAGAGATTTGAGAATATTATGCACAGATAATTTGACATGGCTATAACAATACGATTTCTCAGACATATTTAGGAGATAAGTAAATAAATTCCTTTTCGTTTTAAGTCTACTTAATTATCTGAGTTTCTTAGAAATTTCGTATCCAGTTTAAGTCAACTTAGTTTCCAGTGTTTTCAAGATTTCTGTCTCCAGCGCGCCTTTGAATTGGCAAACATAAAATTTTGCCAGTGATTTTAGATAATCATAAAAGTAGGGTCCTTTATTGAAACTAACCTCTCCCATCCACCTTTTTGGGTGTTCTACATTTTCGGAACACAAGTGGAAGTATAACGGGGTAAGAACCCATCCAGTATCCATATAAGCAAATAGAGACAGAGAGAGACCAGTGATCATTGAGAAATCAGCAGTCACCTAGATGGCCAGTGAATGTAAGGACCGGAAGTTAGGGAGAGAGTAATTTACCATCGAAACGCAGGGAAAACATTGGCGGTTTACTGAAAATTCGTATTGTTGCTATTTCCCAAAAAGAGAGTCTTGAAAAGGATTTGTCGTTATTCTTGGATGAATTATTTCACAGCCAAAGAGATAAATCAGTGAACATGGAGAGTCGCGTGTATATACAGTCACAGCTGACCTTGAATGTCATAGTTGTGCAGTGAACGACTTACGGACTACGTCGTCACAATGATATAGGTTTCTGTTCAATGGGTTCCATGTATTACAATACCTGATTAAATGTGCGCCAGCTGATTATGTCACGGAAAAAGCATTGTTTGAGTCAGATCCATGTGGTTTCGTTGAGCCTTTCCAAGATGAATGTTGAGTTCATTATTTTGAGTCAGAGAAAATCCATGCAGCGGAAACACACCTCCCCACCTTCTTCAAAGGAAGCGAAGGACTCATCTTCAGGGTTCACTGTTTTAGAATACATAAGGCAATGTGATTATTGATTATCTTCGAAATGGCCATACCATCAATGGCGAGTACTATGACTATCAACACCAAATGCCCATGAAAACTGAGGAAAAGGGTCTTGTTTCGTCAGATCAATTCTCCAGCACACAAATCTTTTGTTTCCTGTTTTGACCATCATCAGTTACCCAACATGAGAAAACAGTTGCTTGGAACAAGTAACGCAGTGATTATTACGTCATATTTGCTATTGTTAAAAGTTTTGACCAACATGAAGTGCAGTTTTCTTTGAAAAGTCATGTGTTATTTTATGCGGAAGAACAAAATGCAGTTTGTAATAAGCGCTGCAATTATTACACGCAAGATTTCATAGCTCAAACATCAATCCTTCATAGTCACCCTATGAACTTTTAAACCCACACTCTTATTTATATAAAATTTTAAAATCTAGATAAATAAATATGGCTGCTTTTGTCAAAGCCAATATTCTATACTCCGGTATACCTCTATTGCGTAATTACTTCTATTTGTCTATATAAGTTGTGTGAGAGGTTTGAAAAAGGCTTACTGTATTCGTTTTCACCTACTGCATAAAGAGAAGAGGTTTTATTTTTCAACTTTGGCGTTTTTGTTGATCACGTGACAGCAGCAAAGAGAATAAAAGAAAGCTAGATCATGAACATTGAAGGAAAGATCTAAAGCGGTTGTTGAATATAGCGGAGCCATTAGCGTCGAATTTCGAGGTCGCAGCTGTCGAGGCGCAGGTGAACAACCGTTTCGCCAAGTGCTGGGTGTACCATCATGCAAAAGAAAAGCGGTTATGTTTGGGCGCCATCCATTAAATGTCAATATTTTGGCATCTCTTGAAAGACTGATTTTCAAGCGGCAACGGATCGCTGTTCACTACAAACGTAAAAGTACACATTTGTGCGCTCCTGTAACAAAATGGAAGAATAAACAATGGTCTGATGCATAAATATTATGTGGAATTTGATCGGAAATATTGCCAGTATAATGTATAGTATCATTGTGTAATATCTATTTAAGTAAAATATGACCCCATTCAAGGGGAAATAATCGATACGAAATTATTAATAAAAACCGAACAGTCTTAAATTATATAAAATAAACCTGGTAAAACGCACATAAACATTTTACGGTTTTATTTTTTTTAAATTCTAAACCCTATTAATTTATTTTATTAAATTAAACATTGCCTTAATTCTTTAAATCTGTAATTCGGTTTAATCTTTCTTCTTATACTAGGCATAAAGCCACAAGCGAGAAACACGTTTTCAATAATTTAAATGCTCCTTTTAACTAAACCTTCAGTTATGTTTGAAAGATAATGTCGTAAAGAAAAATTAACTTCCCTATACAAATAGACGTTTTAAACATGTTTACACCATTGGTAATGTTTGTCGTTACTCATCAAGTCGCCATTATGTACGAAAAATGCAAACCACAAATTTAAAATGCTCTTGAAAATCCAATATTTGTCCTAAAGATGTGTTTCGGAATATATTATTAAATTTAAGACGTAATTCAATGCAGTTTCTAAAAGTAATGTTTACTCTTGTTTTAAAAACAGAACAAAAATAATATTAAATTTACACATAGTAGCCTGTGAGGTCAAACGACAACTAGAAATACTGTAATTATATCCGCTGTCCGAAAAAGCGCGGGCTAATGTAAAAATAAAACCTAAAGAAATACGGAAGACCAATAGAGTAATAATAAAAATATTAATGTATAAAAATAAATTACTTTAACCTCTAGTGCAAGAATATATTATCCTATTCTATAAATGTTTGTTAAACTTAGTAAAGTGAATAAATTTGAAGGCATGTATGTACAATTAATAGAAATAGTGTAAATTAATACAAAAATACAGCGTAAATGTAATTGGGTGAGATTATTAATGTGAAAGGAAAAATTATATTAAGAATAATTTTTACAAAATTATAATGCAGTAATCCTTCGTCGTAATACTGAAAATTAGGCAAACATCAAACTGAGGAATTTCAAAATAGATGCATAATTTATTTCTGTTAGGTATTATGGAGTAAAATCAGTTTCTTACACAATATGGTTACGTCTTCGATACAGTCCCTAGTATCCCATAAGACATGACATATAAAGAAACCCTTATTAAGGGAGAATTTTTTTTTAACAATTTAATAAATATGTCTTTGCATCTTTCAGGCATTGACTGGTTTTACTACGGTTCAAAAGCCTTTTATTTTTTTGTGTCTTATTTAAACCATTTAAATTGTTCGGTATATTGTCTTCATGCTTATTGGAACATTCACGACATTCCAGCTTTCTTTAGGGGCTATTTGTTGTAATTTCGGACCAAATCCTTTATTTAATCCACGGGGGTTCTAATTTCATTTACCCCGCCTTTGGATATGGCGATTTTGTTTAATTCCCCGTTATCAGTCTAGAGGAAGACGGTCCTAGCTGGCGGCACCAATGGAAAATTCCTGAAAACTAGACCGGAGCCTTGTGAAATTGGGTAGACAAAACACTGGGGGTGGGCCGTCGATAGCTGTACTGGCACGAAGTCACAAGTCATCGTGGCCGTCTGGCGGTCATGATAAATAACACATAATCTCTTTTGAACAAACACAAATGTGCCTGAACAAGCATCTGCTATAGGGATAGGATATTCACAAAGAGGAATGGCCAGATAATATATATATATATAATGTGTGTGTGTGTGTGTGAAAGTGGTCATAATTTATAAATATAGCATACCTTAAAATATATATTTTTATTATATTTAGCAATTAATATACTATCGAGCACTTTCGATATGTTTATAACCTAGCAAAGAAATAGAAAGGTTTAGACTACTCCCTAAAAACATACCAACTCATCACTATTTAAAATTAATATAAAAAATAAAAAGCTATATGAAAGTATGAAATATAAAGCTCATTTCTTTTTTTAACGAAGAAATTAACACATATGCCACACTTAACGAAATATATTGCTTTAAAGGAATGTGACATCCCCCGGTGTCGCTGCGGCAAATGTGACGTTTGCCTAGCCGCGTCCGTCGTGCTATCCTGTCCTGTGACGACCAACTGGCTTGGTATTGGCTGCGGCACCAAATGTGACGTTCTAACCTTTTGGTGATTCGGATGGTAATCTGGTTAGATTCGGTATCAGCCTTGTCGTTCCCAGCTCGCCTCCAACGTCTGTTTAGCGAAGCAACTGTTTTGATTTCCAGTCTAACCTACCCACATTTTGAATTGATATTAGGCAGACGAAATCAATCGGTCCCCGGGCCGTAATGCAAGCCGAGTTCGATCATGGGTAACACCGCACAAGTATATGTAAAAGAAAATAAAATAATAATTCGAAAAGTTCAAATGTGTTTAAAAAAAGGATAACAATATTTTATATCTGGTTGCTGAATACAGGACTGCGTCTTCTTCCCAACCCATGGATTCGTGACACTTTGTGCTTGTTAAGCGAGTCTTAACATATTAAGTTATTTGTTCTTTAAGAAACTGGTTTGGTGTACCTTCAGGCGATATTCGTAAAACTTGGTTTTGGTGGTGTGAGTCTAAGTCGTTCTTCAAAAATAAATTGTTCTTGGCTAGAAGTTGAGGTTGTGATGCCTGGAATCTTTCAAGTCAGCTATCTGCTCGGCGGGTGCAACTCCAACTGCGTACTTCACTCAACTGCCTCTCAACTGGAACTCGAACTGGTACTGGTACTTAACTCGTTGCGACTATACTTATGTGGGCGCCGACCAAAACCGGGGTGGGCTTGTCTGGGTTTGAGGTTCCTTGATAATTCTAAACCCACAATCCACTTCTTTGTTTTCGGTCAGGAAAATTTTATTATATTCCATTTTTGGAAGTCTTTCGTTCTCCCACCTTCTGTTCTCATATTGGTATCTCACCATTCCCTCAGAGGGTGTCAACGGGTTTCCCCACTCTCTCACAGTGGCATCTCACATCTATTCCTTCAGGGGGGCGCAACAGGCCTTCCCTCCTTAACATGATTACCTCCGCCTAACGTTCATGCCAACATCCAGCCTATGGGCGCTCAGCGGCGTGGGTGTGTCCAGACTAGCCTCGGTTTAAAAAATCTTGCTCAAAGAAAAAAAATTATCTTCCTTTTTTTTTCTTTCTTTTCTTTGTCTTTCTTTCCTTCTGCCCGACAACAAACCTTAGACTCTTATCACAGTCAAACGTCACTTGGACTTTATCACCGGGGGCCTTCGCCAAACAAGTGGGTGGTCAATTGGACGTATTTGCATTCTGTTGTTAATTAACTGTTCTGATAAAATAATTTCGCTATCATAGCCAGCCCTGACTATAAACAGGTGTTTTTCCCAAATGACATAGAGGGGGTTCCACGGACATTTTGGTTTCGGTCAAGCTTGACTTAATCATTCTTTATCTCCCAGCACCCTGCGGGAGGTCTCTTGTCCAACTTGAAAAAATCTTTACCATTGCCATGGGCAGATTGGATATATCTTACTCGCCTCCCCGTAATATAAATCAGATTAAATTCTGTGTTTTACATTCTCGACAATGGAAATAAAAATCTTACCACTTTTCCTTGTCAGAAAAATAGCACCGCTTAGTGTCCTTTTCGTGATGGCTTCTTATCACCTAAATTTAATTCTCGCCTTTCTTTTTTCTTCTTTCTTTCTAGCGTCGTAAATAGTCTCACAATCCTCCACTAACCTATTTGTCATTTACGAGTAAATGACACCTAAACCCAAATACACTATTTAGCATGCATCATGCATCATGCATTTGTCCCATGCAATTCTATTTTTCTTTTCTTTTTTTTTACGGTTTGCAAGGTGATGTACTTTTCATCCTCTTCTGTTCTACATGAAAATATAATGTTCATTTCATCTTCTTCGTTCTACATGCACATGTAATGTTCTTTTGGATTTTCTTCTGTTTTACATGCAAATGTAATGTTCTTTTCATCTTCTTCTGTTCTACATACAAATGTAATGTTCTTTTCATCTTCTTCTGTTCTACATGCAAATATAAAGTGTGCGTGTGCCTGTGGGTGTATGTGTGTGGTCATTATGGCGAGTTCTTCTTGGTCAATGTTTTTCTCTCTGCTGTAAACGGTTTTCCGCCGCACGTGTCGGGTTCACGTCAGCCTCCTCCGCCGGTCTTTCTGCAATTTCTTCGCCGATTCTGTATGAGTAAGAAACACTGGTCGGCATCTCCCTCTCAAGTTGCTGCATGCTCATTTGATTACCGCTAGTTAATTTCTTCTTACTGCTAATCTTCCATATTGCCATACCTCCTATGGCTATAATTATGAATGTACCCATCATTGCCGACCAACTTATCACGATCTGCTCATCTTCCCAAGCCATAACTCCATTCCCTACGCACTTAACTTGTCCCTCAATTGATCCATATCGATCTTTTGTATCGGCTTCATTAGTACTGGCATTTTATTCAAGGTAACATTGGAGAATCCCCTCACTTTTGGTTCCCACAACTCTGTACAATTGACTAAGCTTCTGCCAATCATTTCTATGATTGAATCTTTCTCTTCATATCTTTCTTCTTCCTGGTAATAGGGAGGCTAGGAAATAGATATCCCAAATGCCGAACATCCCAGGGGTAACTTTAACAGGGATAATGGTGACCTTACTCTTAATGTCCTTGTGGACTCTCCCACATACTCTAGACAAGCTGATGGATTTCTGTGTGGCCACTGCCCACACCTCGTCTGAAACACTGACAACTTGTGGTAATACCGTGTTTGCTAATACATCTACTTGACAAGTTCTCTTAATTCCCTCTTTCTTCCATTCAAACAATTCTAGAAATCCCATTTTTTGGTTACCAGCTATATAGATAGGGCTTAACGGCGTACAAGTGCCTAGAGCAGCATTTCTACACTTTCTAGCTTCTTCAGCTGTTAGCACCATGAATTTTGTTCTATCCGAGTTTAAAGCTAGGTATTCTGTTTCCATCTTGTACCTTGCTAACATTCTTGTGGCTGCCATCATCATCATCACCATGATCATCATCAACCCTTTCATTTTGGTCATTCCTGCAACAAGATTCTCTTGTTTTTATTCTTCATAACCATTATTCAATAATTTCTTTCTATGATTGTAATCCTTCAGCTCTTCCCTCCTCTAACTAACTCCTAGCAGACAGAATGGTCCGAACAGGTGCACGGGGCTCCTACTTCAAAGGTCGTACTTCATGACACCACTGCTGTCCAGTTAGCAATGCCAATAATTTCTTCCATCCTTGGTGAGGTGCAGCTTGCGACTCCATCCCCTCCATCCACATCTACCACCGTCAGCCAGTAGGTTTTTGGATGAGCCAGTGTCGTTATCTGTCGACACCGAGTGCTTCTATTCTGCACAGCCTTCTCAATCTCATCTTCAGAGGTAGTTCTGGCTCGACCTCTAACCTTCCCTCGGTGTTTAATTCCCGTTCAGGAGGTGTTTTGTCCTCTTCTTCCTCTCCTGATTTTTCCTTCTGTTTCGAGTCCGCACCCTGGACGTCTTCATTATTTTTTGACTCGATGTCTAATTCTCTCCTGTTTCTTAGTCTTTCTCTGAGTTTGGAAAGGGGTATTTGATCATCTTCCTCCCACTCGTTGAACTCATCGTTTTGTTTAGGGCACCTCTTTTTAGAGTCCTTAACTGCTTGATTGGATCTCTTCGTTTTTCTCTTCCTTTTCTTTGGGCATTGGAGTGCGACGGTGACATCACAGGGTCTTCTCTGCACCGATTCAGGCGACGACTGAACGCCGCTGATCCCCGCCGAGGGTTCCAACTGTGTCACTCGGATCGCTTCGTCTATCTGGCCAAGTCGATCTATCTCTTCATTTTCCTCGGAATCCTCCTCCGTCTCCATTTCTTCCGGCTCAACCAGAGTTACCTTCCTTGTCCTTGTCTTCTTAGGCCTCGGTTCGCTCATTTCCAGGTTAGCTATTTCAGCCTTCTTCAGATTGTTGACATGGACCCTCCTTGCTCGTCCTGCCACTTGACATATGATACTGAACCCGTCTGCTCTACTATCCGGTAGTACGGTTCCCATCATTGGTCCAGCTTTCCTTCTCTCTGTTGGATTTTATAGTAGACAGGGTCTCCAACCTTGAATTCTACTACCTTTCTTTCAGCATTGACTCTCTCATTTCTTCTCTTCTGTGCCATCTTTATTCTTCTTCTGGCCTGTACGAATATTTTATGTTACTGTTTCAGCAACAACTGATGATGATCTTCTCCCATATACTTTCTTCGGGGCTTCAACAGGTTATCCACAGGCAGGACCACGTCTCTGCCAAACAGCATAAAGTAAGGAGAAATCTGGAGGTTTCATTTATCGTAAACCTCACGGCCGCCAGAGTCTGCGTCAAATACAAATCCCAGTTTCCTGTATTCTCTCTGGCCAGCTTGGCCAGCACATCTCCCAAGGTTCTATGAAACCTTTCCACTTTAGCGTTTCCTTGGGGGTGATATGGAGAGGTTTTTACGTGCTCTGTATTCAAACCTTTCAGCACTTCTCTCATTATGCTGTTTATATTCTCTGTCCCATTATCAGTGACAAGTTGCACAGGGGCGCCATACCTAGGGAAGATTTCACTTATTATCAAATCGGCTACAATGTTCGTCTTCTTGTCTGGTACTGCATATGCCTCAGGCCAATTTGTTAGCCAATCGACAAAACTCACTATGAAGTTGTTTCCTTGTGCAGTTTCCCCATATGGTCCTGATACATCCATACTCACTTTCTCGAAGGAGAAGTTCGGCACGTCCATCCCCTCCAATGGTGCTATTTCCTGCCTTCTGCTCTGCGACTGGCACACTACACAGCTTCGAACATAGTGACCTCTCCGTACAGTTTGGGCCAATAGTACTTTCTCCCTATTAGATCATATGTTCTATCAATTCCCATTTGATCCAACCTCTCGTGGCACTGATATCTCTGGTCTAAAACTTTTGTGCACATACAATTTGGGCTTGACTTCTTCATGCCTACCTGAGAGATAATACAGCCTTTCCTCTATTTCTGCATACTTGGTGGTCTCTCCTGCCTCCACCTTTTATCTAAGGGCAGCTATTTCACTGTCTGCCTCAATTCCTTCTGTCCAGTAGGGATCGGTTGTTATCTGTGCGTCCCCTTCCTCGCCCGATTCTAACATAGGGCGATCTTTTAGCTTATTAGAGTTAATTACTCCGATTCTATAGGCTTTATCATCTACTCCTTGCCCTACTTTTACAGATCTTTCTTCCAGTTGTTTCGGTATTCTTGATAGTAAATCTGCACACGTGTTTTCCTTCCCTGCCATATATTCTATCTTACAGTGGTAGCCACTTAACTTTAGAGCCCACTGTTGAATATTCTTCTTATTTGTCCATTCTGCCTGCAGTAGGTACTGCAGAGGCTTGTGGTCTGTCTTTATAGTAAAAACTGCACCATTCAAGTAGTAGTCCAGTTTTTGGAGAGCATACATGATAGCATATGCTTCTCTTTCTATTACTGGCCATCTTTGTTGTGTCTCTGAGAGCTTATGAGAGAGAAAGTATATCGGTACCTCCTCTGGTATGCCTGGCACTGGTCCTTCTTTATCGGGACACGGCTTGGTAAGAATTGCTCCTACACACTGCTCACTGGCATCAGTGTATAGTACCATGGGCTTGCTGAGGTCTTGGTCGTCAGCAGTGGGACGGCTGTCAACTGTTCTTTTAAGCTATCAAATGCCCGTTTACAGTCTTCTGTCCACTTGAATCTAGCGTATTTCTTCGTCAGGGCTAATAAGGTTATGGCAATTCTCGAGAAGGCCGGGACGAATCGTCGGTAGTACCCTATAGCTCCTATAAAGCCTCTTACTTGTCTCACTGTCTTAAGTTCTGGCATTTCCCTTATGACTTTCACCTTATCCATGCCGGGTTTAATATCGTCTCCGTTTACAACAAAGCACACATATCTAGTCTCCCCCTTCAGAAACTGACACGTCGACAATTTTAATTTTAAGCCGTGATTTCTTAGTCTTCCCAACACTTGTTTTAGATGGAAAAATTGTTGTTCTACTGTTTCTGAAAATATCAAAATATCATCTAAATATGCCATGGCAAAGCTCTTGCATCCTCTTAATACTATTGACATCAGCTGCTGGAAGTTTCTCGGGGCATTGTCTAAACCGAATGGTATCACCCTGAACTGAAATAGTCCCAAGTGATACGCAAATGCAGCCCTTTCCTTGTCAGCCTCATCAAAGGCTACCTGCCAATACTCGGACCCCAAGTCCAACGTAGAGAAGTACTTCGCTTTCCCTAATAATGCCAATATGTCATCGATTAGTGGTCATGGCACCGCCAACGGCTTCGATATATAATTCAGTTTTCTAAAATCTACACAAAAACGGTGCCCGCCATCTTTCATTTCTACTATCACGATTGGAAAGCTCCAAGGGGAGATCGATCCTTCGATCATCCCAGCTTCCAACATCTCTTCTACTGCCTCTTCCACAAGGGGTCTCTTAGGAATAGGTGTTCGGTAGGGCTTCAATTTAACAGGGGGGTGATCGCCGGTGTCGATTTTCATTTTTACTGTGTGCGTCTGGCCTAATTCCTTATCTGTTTGGGCCACCACATCTCGATTATCTCTTAGCAGACTTCCCACTCTGGCCCTAAATTGATCAGGTGCCAATATATCTTCGTCTACTATTCCTTCTGGTTTTTCTATGAGTTTTCCCTGTTTCTCCTCGAATCTCACCCGATTCAGTGTTCGTAGGGGTAATGCTTTTCCTATCTCTTCCCTTCTCTTAACCTTCATCGTCTTTTGGGCCTGATTCATCATAATGGGCACTAATTCAGCTGCCTCTACTACTGCCTCACACAGAGTTACCTCATTTTCTTCTAGGCCCCTCCCTTCTATAGGGACCAATTGCAGGGTTCATTTTCCTATTTCCTTCCCTGACATTAGTCTACCCTTTCCCGACACCACCGTTTTGGGGGGTAGCTTTACATCTTCCCCCACCAATATTGTTATATCTTCTTCCAGTGGGCATCTCAATGGTGTTCTCTCGCCATTCACTACCAGCACAGTGGGGTTGAACTCTATCCGATCCTTCTGGCTCTGAAGCCAATCTTCTCCCAAGATTGCTTCCGTATACAGGTCGGGGGTTACGTAGAACTTCTGGGTGCTTCTTAATTTCCCAATCCTCACAGGGAGCCTCGCAATCCCTCTTATCCCCAGGGGAGCTCCATCTGCCTGCGTGACTTCTAAGTTCGCTTCCTGCAACCCATTCTTCTGTTTCACCCGTCTGTATGCTTCCTCCCTCAGCAATGAAACAGACGCTCTTGGGTCTATCAGGGCTTTCATTGCCCAACCTCCTATCTCTGCCCTACAAGATAGCTTCTTCTCTTGCGTTAGCGAATAAAACACTTGGGCTTTCCTTTTCCTGGGTTCCCATCTTTGGGTCATCCCAGACATAGGCGCCGGCAGCAACAAACTCCTTTCATTCTTCTCATATGGGGGGTTCTGCGTTTTCTGCACCTTGGCGGGCCCGGCTGGACTTCTCCCAGTCTCCCGCGGCCGCCCCTAAGAGTACAATTCCTCTTCAGGTGCCCTGGTCACCTACAAAACCATCACCTTCTTGTTGGACAGTTTACCGCAAAGTGGCCCACCTGACCACATATCCAACATTTTACTCTTCCTCTCTTCAACTGGGCCACTCTCTCCCTTATTCCTGGGGGGACCTGCTCTCAATCTAAGTGGCTCTCCTGACCACATGTCCAACGTTTTACTTCCCTTCTTTTTAACTGGGCCAGCTTCCCTCTTAATTCTGAGGTGGACGCTGGCTTTTCCCTGGTTTTGTCTCTTGGGCTCGGCCTTCCTTAACAACATCAATGAGGCACCTTTTCTTAAACCGCACCACTTGGCTAGGTGTCCCTCCTTCCCACACCTAGTACATTTATCCTGTTCGAAGTCTGGTGGAAACCCCACTTCGTCAGACATTCCGATGTTCTATGGTCCTCATATCCACAAGTCCAGCTGACCAGCCCGTATCTACCCGGCGTGGGCATATAAAACCCATGCCTTGTTGACCAAACCTTTCTATTGGGATCTTCTTCCCACATCTCAGGCTCATCCACCTCTAGCTTGACCTTCCGATTCCACGCGGGGTGTCTTCCTCCTTCCCCCTTTCTTGCGACCTTTCGACTTAGCTCTTCCTTCTTCCCACCTCTTTTTACCATCTCCCAAACTCCCTGGCTCTCTTTGGCCAGCGCCACTGCTGCCGATAACCTTAGCGATCCTTCCTTCAAAACATCGTGACGAACACGCTCCTCAGTGAGCGCTTCCCCATACAGATCAGCCAACTGGGCCTGCATGACCGCATTATTTCTCACTACCTCTGGGAAAGCTAATGACGACAGCTTCTCTGCTCGGGTCTCCAATTCTCCAGGGGTTTCTTCCCTCTGCTGCGTCAACTTCAGGAGGGCTCTCATGGCTTCTATGGCCGTCCCCTCGTCAGCGAACTCCCGAGTTAATAATTCTTCCAACCTTTCCCATGTCAAGTGGGGCTCACTGGCTAAGAGTCCTTTTATAAACTCAGACGCTTTCCCTCTGGTGGCATCATACGCCAAATAAAGGGATTCTTGGTCTGGGAGTCCATATATTACGCGACACTTATCCAGGACTGCCAGCCAATTCTTAAAATCCCTTTTACTACCGTCAAAGACCGGGACCCTCGGTCCACCCAATAATTATCTCAGGTCTGCTGGCAATACCTGTTCAACCCCCTCTTCCTCTATATCTATCCTATCTGAATCATAGTCAGACATATTTAACACAGCAAAAGAAAAACAATCTGAGCAGCAACAATCGAAATTGGGAGATCAACCGAAAATAAAGTGTCCTACCTGACAGACGATTTCCAGCTCGTTTTTCTCAGGTTCCAGGTTGTCCTTTGGTTCCCACTCTAGTCTGTTTCAATTTGTGTCCTTGAGCCCTGTGCGTTGGCGTGCGTTGTCGAATTTTTTTCTGCAACTCCTGTGGCAGCGGCTGATCCAGGGTCTTATCCTGCTGTCATTGCACCAATTGTGACGTCCCCCGGTGTCGCTGCGCCAAATGTGACGTCTTCCTAGCCGCGTCCGTCGTGCTATCCTGTCCTGTGACGACCAACTGGCTTGGTATTGGCCGCAGCTCCAAATGTGACGTTCTAACCTTTTGGTGATTCGGATGGGAATCTGGTTAGATTCGGTATCAGCCTTGTCGTTCCCAGCTCGCCTCCAACGTCTGGTTACCGAAGCAACTGTTTTGATTTCCAGGCTAGCCTACCCACGTTGTGAATTGATATTAGGCAGACGAAATCAATCAGTAGCCGGGCCGTAATGCAAGCCGAGTTCGATCATGGTTAACACCGCACAAGTATATGTAAAAGAAAATAAAATAATAACTCGAAAAGTTCAAATGTGTTAAAAAAATGATAACAATATTTTATATCTGGTTGCTGAATACAGGACTCCGTCTACTTCCCAACCCGCTATATGGATTCGTGACACTTTGTGCTTGTTAGGCGAGTCTTAACATCTTAAGTTGTTTGTTCTTTAAGAAACTGGTTTTGGTGTATCTTCAGGCGATATTCGTAAAACTTGGTTTTGGTGGTGTGAGTCTAAGTCGTTCTTCAAAAATAAATTGTTCTTGGCTAGAAGTTGAGGTTGTGATGCCTGGAATCTTTCAAGTCAGCTATCTGCGAGGCGGGTGCAATACAAACTGCGAACTTCACTCAACTGCCTCTCAATTGGAACTCGAACTGGTACTGGTACTTAACTCGTTGCGACTCTGCTTATATGGGCGCCGACCAAAACCGGGGTGGGCTTGTCGGGGTTTGAGGTTCCTTGATAATTCTAAACCCACAATCCACTTCTTTGTTTTCGGTCAGGAAAAATTTATTATTTTCCATTTTTGGAAGTCTTTCGTCTTCCCATCTTCTTCTGTTCTCATATTGGTATCTCACTATGCCCTCAGAGGATGTCAATGGGTTTCCCCTCTCTCTCACAGTGGCATCTCACACCTATCCATTCAGGGGGGTTCAACAGCCCCCCCCTACTTCTTCACATGATTACCTCCGCCTAACGTTCATGCCAACATCCAGCCAATGAGCGCTCAGCGCCGTGGGTGTGACCAGACTAGCCTCGGTTTAAAAAATCTTGCTGAAAGAAAAAAAATTATCTTCCTTTTTTCTTTTTTTTTTCTTTTTCTTTT
>OZ010581.1:25354570-25559570 GCA_963932145.1 Acanthosepion lycidas
TTAATATTATTAAGTGTTGTTTTTTTGTTGTTTTTATTAATAAGTCTTCCATTAATTTTAGCCTTTTTTGCATGTCGATGATGCTATTATATTTGTGTTGTCAACAAGTAGACCACCATGAATATTTAAATGAGATCTTATTGAGCTATGGTAGGAAGCGTGTAGAGTGAGTCTGCGTGTCAAACATGTTGTAGTGTGGCCTATATAATTATTTATCAATTTTGATTGATCAGTAATGCAATTCCTTAATGGAAATTTAAATTTGTAAATAATATTTGCCCTATTTAATTTTCTTCTAGGAGGTTAATTAAGAACATTATAAAAAATGTATAACACCAGTTGACAGTAGCAAAAAATTAGATTAATTATTTATTACATAAAATTTAAAACGTCTAACTTTCTTTTTAAAAATAATTATTCACCTCCTAGAAAAAAATTAAATAGAGTAAATATAATTTACGAATTTAAATGCCCATTAAGGAATTGTATTCCTGATCAATCAAAATTCGTAAATAATTATACACTGCAACATGTTTGACACACAGAATCCCTCTACACCTGTCTGACCATAGCTCAATTAGATCTCATTTAAATATTCATGGAGACCTAGCGGACACATCGAAACATACTTTTTGACAACGCTAATATAATAGCATCATCTACATGCATAAAAAGCTAAAAATAACGGAAGCCTTATTAATATAAAAAAAAAAAAACACTTAATAATATTGACTTTGAATATGGACAGAATATCATATATATATATATATATATATATATATATATATATATATATATATATTGGAGAAAATGTAAATTTGAAAACAATTCGCTAAGCCGAGAATGTCTAGAAAGTGCCTTGATATTAAGGTTATCTACCGTAAATTTGCACCATGAGCCTTACATCATTTTCACCATTCCTGGCAGATCTTATATTATCATAGTGTAGGATATCTGCTAACAAAAATAGTAGAAAGAAAAAGAATCTAAATAAAATCAGCCTGATAAAAGCAATAAGCATCCCTCGTTCGTTCGCTTGTGTAGTTGTATCAACACCAAAAAAATTTAAATAAAAGTACGATGAATTCCTGAATGACGAAACTCTCCACAAGAGAACATTTTCGTACGTTTTCCCCAATATTGTTCTTGATATATAAAATACATATCATTATCTGACAAACATAAACACACATACATGTAGGTGTATACATTTTACTTCGTACAAACACACCCATATAAATAATCTGATGTTAGGCACAGACACATATCCATGCGTTCTAGCATATATATATATATATATATATATATATATATATATATATATATATATATGTGTGTGTGTGTGTATATATGTATATATATACGCAATGGCATTCTATTCGGTTGGTACAAAAATAATGACGTAATAATGTCGTTTTTTGACGTTAAAAATACGTCAAAAAACGACAATATTACGTCATTATTTTTGCACCAACCTAATATTTTGCTGTCGAGACTGCAGCGTTACATATATAGGAATGTTCTCTCAACAAAGAGCAGGAGGGTTTGGTCTTGACGTTTTATCTGATCGGCCGTCCTCACCGTCAGATAAGCTCACATTGCCTCACAAATACATACCTATATGTAGACGCGTACGCACACCCATTGCTCTGGATCTACCACCAGCCCGTTAGTTAAGTTGGTTTTTGTCTGTGGACATGCTGATGATGATGCTTGTATTTTTAGCGACGCTAACTGTTGGCGTGTTATTGACGATTGTGATTATGTTAATATTAATAATATCTGTGATATTAGTATTGGTATATTAATGATAATTATTTATATGTTATTAGTTATGATAAATGGTAAACTTAGCCTAAATGATGATGTAAAAGATAATATAATAATCACAGTTAGAAAACGACAATAATGATAATGGTAATTATGATAATACTTGTGTTAATCATGATAATGATGATGATGGTAATAATAATAACAATAAAAATAAAAACAATGACAATGATAAAAACACTACTAATGGTGGTGGAGATGGTTATATCTCGATTGTTCTTAAAGTGATAATAACAATAGTATTAACAAACACAAATAAGCATAAATAGATCCACTTTTAAAAAATAAATCAATTTGTCTGATGATCGCAAAAGCGTGAAACCCAGGTTAACACATTAATATTCATAAACCTGAGTATATTAGCTCTATCACTGATATTGAGCACTACCGCATATGAATCCCGAACTGACGCCAATTCAGTCACGTTTCGATCCTAGCTAGAGGCAACCGGATGTCTAGCCACATTGATGAGCATCACATCGAAACAGTCTGCCTGTGGATGACAATATATATATATATATATATATATATATATATATATATATATATATATATATATATATATATATATATATATATATATATATCTGTCTGCGTCTGTGTATAATGGGCAAGGAATTATGATGACTAATTTTCAAACCTACCCAAATACTGAAAAAAAGAGTCCCATATGAGAAACTTGACTTGGCAGGTGTAATGCGACGCGCCCGTTCTGCCTCCAGTCACACCGGCTTTATACATAGGTATGCACAACCGAAGGTATATATTGTTTGCGCTGAGATTATGAATATATGAATATCAATTTAGATCTATTTGCAATATGAATATCAATTTATATCTATTTGCCCATGAATATATTTGCCAATTACGTTATCCTAATTTACATAGCTACATCAATATATCTAAAGCTTAATGAGGTAAAAAGCTGATATTTTGCACAACATATATTTGATCAGCAGCATAATCAGCATCAATGTCCACGCCTTTCACTTAGTGATTAATGTTAATCGAATAAATAGAATGATGTGGCGACGATTGCCGATCAAAATTCAGTTATATATCTACGAGATTATTAACGGCTTACTGATTAAACTTCGTACGTGTTGCGTTATATCTCTCGTATGTATCTTGTTAATATTACATAATTCTATCTTATCACGGCAAAAATGTATCTTCAGAAACTGCTGCATATTTACGTATAACTAGTGTTTACAGAGATTTCCCGCTCACCGATTTTTTTCCTTTTTGAACCTAAGATAAAATATGCAGTTAGTAGTCATCCAGCGAGCGGAAATCCTATTTAAGAGTTTGTAATAGAATAAGCATATAAGGTCATAGCAAGGAAACAGTAACTCAAATAACAATTATTTACAACGAAAGTGTAAAGAAGAGCATCTCTGAACTCACAAAGCGTCGAATATTGAAACAGATGGTCTACAGGAGCACGAGACCATATCGGCTGCCGGGTCAGAGGAGAACCAAAAACAAGTCTCCAATTCGTTAAGTATCCTTAGATTGATCAATCAGTTATGTACCTTGCGTGATACATGCTTACGCGATCATGTATCTTTCGATACATAACTGACGAGGCAGATTTTTTTTTCCCGCGGTAGACCAATTGCCATCCAAGGCTATAGAACCCAGTCTGTTCTGCTATTTACTCATAGCTAGGAGGAGAAGAAGATGATTCATACCTTTCCCAGGGTTATTAGCACGTAAATGAATGTAATGGATTCAACATGAATTCGAACTCGACTCTCCGATTCCTCAATCCGAGCCGCTATCCATTACTCCACAGTGGCGTTGAAAACAAACATTCTCGCATGATAAATCTTGATTGATGTTTCGATGTTTGAGTGACCAGAATTTATTTTGAAACCATAAACGTATGGATCTATTCTGACTTGTAACAACGGTTCAGGGAGGAAGGGGGGTGTTTTACTTCTATGAGGAATATTTTTGGCATATATTGGGATCCGTGGTACCAATAAATGATGGTTTAAATCAACACAGATTAACGACGTATTCATGAAAACCAGATGTCCGAGTTTATGACTACTCTGAATATTGGTTCAACAATCAAGCTTGATTGTGTTGAAGTGGACCCAACAATCACAGGATATCAATCCCGTAAATGTGCATGTAAACGAACATTCGAATTCAGAATGTAGAAGAATTGCGAAATGACAGAATAAAAGAATGAACCAAAATTTTGTAGGAGTGTTCCTGGCATCTAACCGAATTCATGACGAGAAGAACGGATATGTTTCTAAATGCGCAAGGGAGTCTCGCAACGAACGAAAAGATTATATCTAATAAAGTGACCGGTGAGTGTATATACTTATGGTAGCATAGGAATATTTCAAGAGAATGACATATAGAGAGAAACAGCAATTCATGACACAGGCCTGAATATATCTATATCTATATCTATATCTATATCAATATATATCTATATCAATATATATCTATATCAATATATATATATATATATATATTAGGTTGGTGCAAAAATAATTTCGTTTTTTCACATAGTAACATATGTTAGAAAACGAAATTATTTTTGCACCAACCTAATATATATATCTTTGTGTATTTAGGAAGCATTCCTTCTTTCATTCACATTTCATTGAATACGACAGACAAGGCGGTTTTACTTAGTTTTTATACAATTTTTCATGCGATATAATTTTTTTTTTCCGGATGATAAATTATATAAAATCTCTACGAATGTTTTTTTTTTTTTTTTTTTATCCGAGCGCTTTCGGCTATACATTTAGCCATTTTCATGGAATAAATATTTGTTCTTTAACAATTAAAATATTTAATCCTTGAAAATGACTAAATGTATAGTGGAAAGCACTTGGATAAAAAGAATATTCGGACAGTTTTTAAATAATTTATCAACAGAAAATTTAAAAAAAATATTAGATCGCATGAGAAATTGTATAAAAAACTAAATAAATCACCTTGTCTGTTGTATTCAATGATATATATATATATATATATATATATATATATATATATATATATATATATATATATATATATATAAATTCTTTTGTTTAACGTCAGTTAAATGACAGCGATTCAATATTGTGTAACGCATTTTGTAATCTAAATAAATCTTAATCTGACTCAAGTGGTACTCTTATTCAGGGATATGTACATGCACTACCCCTATCGTCTTTTATAACGTGTGCAATTATAAACAGCGATTATGTGTCTATTTTCACCTACCCCTAAGCATATATATTTTCATCGATCTTCATATCGATGATTAAAAATATGAGTACAGATTTGGACACTCTTAAATAAATCACTTTGTCTGTTGTATTCAATGAGATATATATATATATATATATATATATATATATATATATATATATATATATATATATATTTGAAAAGATTCTTACAGGTACAAAACCGGTTGTTTGTTTTACTTCTTAGTTTTCATATTTATGTCCTTTCCATTCCGCTTATTCCTTCCTATAATATATATATATATATATATATATATATATATATATATATATATATATATATATATATATTATATAAATAGTTAGTTTATAAAAAACTAGTTAATCCGTATGGGTAGACCCAAGGAGGATAAAATCCAGAGAGCTCAATGTAAATCCAGAGCAAATAATCACAGACCACTTTAAAAAAATAAAAACAGACCACTTTAAGTTTCCATGTAATAAATTATTTCACCACAGCCCTTTTAAAGGACTGCGGATCATCAGACTTTACTTCCAAAGGCTAAAACAAAAAATGAAATTTTTGACGGGCCGTATTAAGCATATGTAAATTAACGAAGTGAGGAAGTGAGGGAGGAGAGAGAAGACATGAGTGAGTTAGATGTAATTTAATATTTCTATTCTTTCATACTAAAAATTGACTTGAGAAGGTCAAGATGAACGCCATACAGATATATATATGTATGGCGTCCACGATTCTTAAACATATATATATATATATATACTTTATATAAAAATTATATATATATATATGTTTACTTTTTTATAAAATGTATATATATATATATATATATATATACTTTTTTATAAAAATTATATATATATATATACTTTTTATTATATATATATTTATATATATATATATATATACTTTATATAAAAATTATATATATATATATGTTTACTTTTTAATAAAAAGTATATATATATATATATATATATATATATATATACTTTTTTATAAAAATTATATATATATATATACTTTTTATTATATATATATATATATATATATATATATATATATATATATATATATATATATATATATATATTCTTGTTTAAGAATCGTGGAAAGCATACAGCAGACACATCAAGCAACTTGATGCTTTTCATAGACGCTGTCTTGGTTCAATATGAGTTATACACGGCAGTACAAAATCTATAACCCTGACCTTTTCATCAAATTTAGTGTCGGTGGTATAGAATCCTTTCCGATGCAATCACAGTTCAGATGGGCCGGTCATGTCATCAGAATGCGTGATGATCGGATGTGGAAAATTCTCAATGTATAGCCAATTTTTTCCTGGTATGCCTAATATAGGCCGTCCTCGGTTACACTTCAAGGACAATCTCAAATACAATTTAAAGTCTGAAAACATCCCACATGAGGAGTTCGATTTCTCTGTTGAAAACCGAGCGAACTAGAGAAACACCTGCCATCAAGATATAAATAAATCTGAAATGAATTGTTTTAACAATGTTAAGGAATTAAAGACCAACGCTTAATCTCGGGCCAATACATCAGCCCATATGACGATCAACACTTCATCGTGTCTCTCGTGTGAACTTGTTTGCAAATCCCGTGCAGGACTGTTGTCACCTACGAAACCTATACACAAAGAGTGAACTGTAAGATATTCATATGTTGAAAATAACGAGAGAGTTCATTATGTATGTATGTATGTATGTATGTATGTATCTATCTATCTATCTATCTCAATTTTAGCTAATTCAGCTGTAAATTATGAGATATTGCTGGCAATCTATCACTGCGCTTAAATTTATAAATAATTTGTACCAGAGGGACGAACTCATCAGAACAATTACCAATGAAAATATTTATAGAAAAGGCACAGGAAAGCAGTTTTACTGCAGTGAGAAATCAACTGAAGCGAATATGCCAGGTCAGGATCAATAATATTGCTGAATCTTAGGATTTTACCAAGAAAGTCTGAATATAGCAGGAGCACCGGGCCATATATGTCAGCAATATTCAAAGAAAAAATCTGGAATGAAAATTGTCTAGTATCTGTCTATATTTCTGAGATGAGGTATTATGTACACTATTTACATTATTCGGACTATTGACCTCATCCTTGTCGCCATACTTATTAAAACGTTTCGGCCGGAGCGTACAACGGCCTAAACGTTGTAATAAATTTGGCGACAAAGATGAGGACAATGTTCCGAATAATGTAAAAAAAAAATGTCTACTATGACACTGTAAACCAAATTTATCAGCCTCAGTCCTAGCTATGGATTCAATATATTCTTCCCACTTGATTCCAGCCAGTATTCTAAATGTTTTAGAATGTGTTTTGTATATTACGTTTTTATTTTCAACTAATACTTCTCTTATGTTAATAGTAGTATTCTTACTGGGGGTTTTTTTTTATGCGATGATCGATATCTGCGCGAATTGCACTAAGTTTTGGAACGTGACAAGTTAACCTATGAGAGAAGGTGTTGCTTGTGTGATCGATATAAGACTTTAATGTTGTTTAGTTATTAGATGCAATTTCCCCAAGGATAGGAGACATGCTACGCAAACTGTCGGTTATCTGATTTACAAGAATATTGCTAGTTTGCAAGATGTGTTACTGAATATGCATAAATTGTTAGCTGATGATTTTGAGATTTCATAAATGTATTATTTAAAATAAATTGTTTTCTTGTTTTTGATGGCTTATTGGCTATAGTCTAGATCGTGTTTTCTTTTTTTTTTCACAAAGAGAAGGTATTTTCAGAAATGTATATTATATCAATATTTCCAAATCAAAAAATTCAATGATTATTTTTTAAAAATATTTTACTAAAAAACAAATTAAAAGAGAAAGAAATTACTAAAGAATCTTCAATAACGTTGCTTGATGACATTCACTCAGGATAAACACGGGTAATCAGCCACTCACCAAAAACAACTAATGTAAATTCTTAATCATTATTTTAAAAAAAAATGACAAATCTTCCTTCAGATGTATTATATTAATCAAACTAAGCGCTATTATATTCTACATAATTTTGTCGACAAGATGTAAGTATAGTTATTCCACATACATAGAATTTAGAATTTTATTTAGAGGCTGTCAAATCTTCGAGGGCAATTTTGACAACAATTAGGTCATTAAAGACCATTCATTTTAAAAATTGTCCAAATGTTCGAAAAAGTTGGGAAAACTTGGCGAGAGGATAGGTGAGTAAGGTGGATAAGACAGTTTCGTAGCCGAAATCCATTCAATTTCATTAGTATTCGTTGTACGGTGCATTGTCCTGCAAGATGATTCCACCTTTTCTGTTAACAAGTCCTGGATGAATACGCTGCAACTTCTGAAGCATTTGATCGCTTCCTCTGACATTTTCTTGGCTTTGATTGTTCCACCATGGTGCAAAAAGCATGAATCAATCCGAATTTAGACGACCAAACATGAATCAATCCGGATTTAGACAAACAATGGTTAATCAATCCACAATTAAACCACCAAAAATGAATCAATCCAGATTTAGACCAACTAAGGTGAATCAATCCAGATTTAGACAACCAAACATGAATCAATCTGGATTTAGACAAACAAAGGGGACTCACTCCAGATTTAGACCACCAAACATGAATCAATTAGGATGTAGACCAACTAAGATGAATCAATCCAGATTTAGAGCGCCAAACATGAGTCAATCCGGCTTTAGACCACCAAACATAAATCAATCCTAATTTAGACCACCAAAGGTAAATCAATACAGATTTAGACTACTAAATATGAATCAATCCAGATTTAGAGCACCAAACATTAATCAATCCGGATTTAGGCCACCAAACATCAATCAATCAGGATTTAAACCACCAAACATGAATGAATCCGGATTTAAACAACCAAAGGTAAATCAATCCAGATTTAGACCACCAAATATGAATCAATCCAGATGTAGACCACCAAACATTTGCCATAACCTTCTTTTTGTGGAACTTTTGTTTGGGAAGTGTTTACGAGTTTTATTTCGATTACACAAATGCACGGAAAGTTGTCGCATGTTATATAGGATCCTTTTCTCCTCACATGTTCCAAAGTGACCGGAAAATGGTTGATTTTTGATGCACAATCGAAGAGTTGAACAGCCTTCATAATGAGAATTATTTTGGTTTTCAATTCATTTTTGGTACCCATTGTCTAACCTCTTAGACCTTCCAGTTTTCTTCAAATGTTCATAAATGTGTCCAATATTTGGCTCTCTTGCAAACTCCCGAATACTGGTGCAATTGTATGCCTACATTAATTTTTTGAATTTCTCATTTTCTGAAGAAGGTTTCACGTAAATTCCGAAACCGTCGTTGAACTATGCATTCGTTAACAGATCTGTCTTTCCAAACTTTAATAATGTTTCAAGCAGACTGAGCCTCGCTACGACCAAGGTTATCTTCATAAATGTAATGTATTATTTAGATAGAATGTATATAAAATACTCTTTAAAATGTATATATAAATTTTGCCATTTTCTATGCTTTTTTAAAAAATTTTAAAAACAAATTTCAATATATAAAATGAAAATCTTTTTCAACGTGTTGTGTCCTTTCAAGCTTTCCAAAATTTGTTGGCCTTTGTAGCTCGTAATGAATTTTTTTATTATTATTATTTCTCCTAAACCTAGAATCCCAAGAAATCTAATGACATTTAACAAACTACTTAAACAGTGACAATAGGGGATTATTTTCTGGAAAAAACTAATTACAAAAATCAGCGGTGAGTAAATACACATCAAGAATATACATTCATTAAAAAAGGTCACTATTTTGAAATAGAAAAATACTTGCGAATATTTATTTAACTGTAAAAAAACCTATTTGTTTATCAGAAATTTATCTTTGCGTAGAAGAAAAATTTAACTGGTTAAGCTAGAATTTTTTTTTCTCGATAACACTCAGAACGAAAAATGGTGCGATGAAAAATAAAAGCTACAAAGCGAATTATTATTGTACTTTATTCTTCACTGTCTACTTTTATATCACAAAACTATCTTGTCTCACAGAATAACATTGAAGTCAAGTCGCTTATCTTACTTCTCTGAAAAGTCAATATGCCACGGGAGAAAGCACTGTATTATATCGTTCTACTGAATACGTACGGCTGAACGAAATATTTTGGCTGTCGGCTGCCAAAGTTTCCTTTGTTAGCATTCGTCAGACCGATGATAAAATAGAAAAACAGAAAGAAAAACAAGCTTGGTAGATAAAATGTCACTCGTTTCTCATAAATATATAGCGCCGAAAAGTCCATCTATTTACCAAACTCATCTCGCTAACCAATTTTATCGTGACATGACTTCTTTCGTCAATGGAAGCTCAAATATGCTGTCCTTGTGCCAGACAAAATCAAAAAGTAAACAAACTAGTGTGGTTGTCCTTAACATATATATATATATATATATATATATATATATATATATATATATATATATATTAGTTCGTGAGTGATCTCATTACGAATTATATTATCTCGACGAGGTCTAAAATCGTCTTCTACGTGCAGTGTCCCTTAAGGACGTGGACGATCTTAGCTCTTCACAATTTCCTTTGTCCTTCGTAGATTTATAGTAACCTTTGTCTTTTTGCGATCTCTCATAATCCCTGTTCTGACAATCATGTTTTTGAAGTATTAGGTTGGTGCAAAAATAAGACGTAATAATGTCGTTTTTGACGTTAAAAAATACGTCAAAAAACGACATAATTACGTCATTATTTTTGCACCAACCTAATAGGTTATATTCGTTATTTCCTTTGTTACTTCTGCCTTCAATATGGCACACAGAGGAAATTAAAGTCTATATTTGTGCAATTTTTTGTATTTTTATGCTGAATATTTAAGGAGGCTTAATAAAGTTACGTGTATTTTATCATTATTACTCAGAATAAATATTAGTGTAATAAAGTTGCGCCTGTGTTGTGGACGTTATAAATATTAAATATTTCAATATCGTCTAGTCCTTAAATTTATTTTTACTGCTCACCCAGGGACTGAAATCACAACCACTACGTCACCAATGATTTTATCCATTAGTCCATTGTCCCGTAGGATTTAATGTGCTGCAGTAAACTTAGAGTAAAACATAACCTGGCAGCCGATTAGGTTGCAATGAAACTCTTAATTAAAAAATCCTAAACTCCACCGGCAAATTCACTACAGCAAAGTCCTACAGTAAATTACTACAGCAAATTGTCCAAATAGGTAAAAGAGTTATTTTGTGAATTTGGTGAGATATTGTTCGCGAGTTCAATTCATTGATATCTAGCTATATTTCTGAGATGAATATTGTAATTACTTATATTATTTACACTGTTCGAACTGTTGTCCTCACCTTCATTTCTATATTCAAGACGATGCTGCCGTTGTACTCTCCGGCCTACTTCAGGTGATTCGAATTTCAAACGGAACCCTTTATTTCGTCCACCGGTGTAGATTGTTCTAGTTCCACGTACCATGCCTCTTGCGGATGTCTCATTTACCTCCCTTTTACTTAATTCTCAAAGTTTTTGTTCACCAATGCAGTAGATATGTATTGTACTCAGAACTCTTTGGGTCAAATTCCTGGATCCAACGAACGCTTTAATGTTGTAGTCGGACAGTATCTGATACTTGCACACAGTGGAAACGGGCGAGCAATAACTGGGCAATACTAAATAAAAATAAGAACTAGGCGATATCCCTAGACATGAGCAGTGAAACGAGAACAGCCTAACCCCAGAGATTAAATAAACGGTTCAGTTCAAAAACTACCTCTATGTTTCGTGGTATACACCAGTGGAAGACCGGAGAGGACAACGGTCGAAACGTTGTAACGACAACAATATAGATGAGGACAATAGTCCAAATATAAATTGTGTCAGTAATTTTAACTCCTGGTTCCAGAAATTCAGAAAACTTTGCGACCGATTTGTGAAAACTACAGAAGAAATGGGACAATTCTTGTCTGAACAATGTGATAAAATGCTAGTTGTCGTGGATATGGCGTGGCAAGTAAAGACACGGCCTGTAAACTTAGTTGGCTTGATTATCGTTTGCTGGGCCTCTATTAATAATAAAATAACTGATTAAATTGAATAAAAATAATTAATTAAAATAATAATACAATCTAGTCACAACCTTTTGACAAATGCACGTTCAACCTCATTAAAGGAACGAGATTACCATAATTTAATTAATGTTAATACATTAAGAGATTCGGTAGATGTTTAGCGACTTGGATTAAAAAGTCAGAGTGCTCGAATTCCAGTCGAGTTCATTACCTTCACTTACGTGTTAATATCCTTGGGAAAAGTATAAATCCAACTGTCCCACAAGTATGGGTAAATAGTAGGATAGAACTGATTCTTAGGTGGCAGCAAGTCTAGCAAAATGAACACCCTGAAATTTGAATCTGTATGTAATACAGATATAGCACACACTATGCAGCTAATGAAAGCATCGTTCACTTTGACTCGAAACGGTTGATTCATTCTTTAATTAGGTTTATATACAATTACTTCTTGAAGGCGGATCTAACACACCAGTAGGTGAGGTTATCTTCTTTTTTTTTTAAATTATTAGATGTTATTCTTAGTTTTTCTTTGAATTACTTCTTCGCTACCTTAATTATCAGCAACTGTGTTTTTATCAATAGAGTTTAGGCGTTTTGTTCAAATTGGTGTCTTTCTCCAGGACCGTTGGTCCGCTAAATGCAACTCAAGCCAAACATTCTTTATCAATATTAAATTAATCATGTTAATTTAATTTAGATACGCATTTATGGTTTTGTAGTCTAATTTTGGAATCTACTGTAATTATTTTTGTGTTGCAGAGCTTTTGTTAATGAAAGTTTAGAATATTTTCCATAATATATATTTTAGTATTTATCACGATAAAATCTGTAGAATTGGAAATGTTTTATTTTTAATGTTTGGTTCTCTGGTACTAATCATTAATATATGCGTCTGGCCGAGTGTTTAGAACATTTGTTGCCCGGGCACGGAACTCTACATTATTGATTTGATGTTATAGAACGGGGAGGCTATGCCAATGGGCGGTACATTTAGAAAGAGGCTGAAAACATGGCATGGGTTTCAAAAGACCAATGAGTGAAATTAGGTAGATATAAATGTTTGGAACCCGTCGATAGTTTTGCTAGCACGAAATCACAAGTCACTGTGACCGAGGGTTTGAGTTTAATTGCCTTGTACAAGAAATTTTTCACGCATTATTCTGTGCTAACTTTCAGAAACTGTAACTAATGTCTGCACAGAATAGTTGCAGTTTAAATCATAGGTGGTCATTCTTGGTTGAGCAGGGGTCTATAATAGGGTTTAGGTAATCCCCTTAGCATACGAATCTGCTCGAAAATTAGTAATATTCTAACATGTGTTCAAAAATAATTAAGCTAGAATAAGGCTAAGAATTACATATATCGAGGAAAGTTTATATTGAATCAATTGCTAGTTCTACTGCTAGGAAAGTTGGTTGGATGTGTCGTGCGAGACAATTTCTCTTGCTGGAATCAATGTTACATATTTATACCTCTACAATTCGTTCTTGCCCTGAATATTGCTGCCATATATGGTCCGATGCTCCAGCTATATATTTATAGATTCTTGATAAAATCAAAAGAAGAATCTGCAATGGTATTGGTCCTGATCTGGCATCTCGATTTCAATGACTTTTCCACCGCCGTAACATCGCGAGTCTGTGAGTAGTCTATATATACTTTCAGGCTAATTGTTCTGATGAATTTTCTTCTATGGTACTTAATGAATGTAAGCGCATTACTAAATTGGTGCTAAGGTCTCATGATTTTACAGTTGAAATGGCTACATGTAACCGTAAGTTCTATGCTGAACGTTTCTTCTTTTGTACTTCTCGGTTGTGGAACATTTTTCCGGCTCTTTGCTTCCCAGTGAACTTTGATTTTCAGAAAATTAAATGCAATGTCAATCGTTAACTGCTGCCTTCTTAATTTCTGCTCCTTTTTTTTTATCTCTATCTCTCTCTTCAATAGAAATATTTTTCTCATATTTTGTAAAGCGCAGTAACCCCTGGCATTTTAATGACTTTATTGTCTTGTCGGGGGCGAACTGATTAAAAAGCAAAGGTAAAGAAGGATCAAATAAAAATCTCAAGTGGAGAGGGCATCTCTACCCAGATAATAAGCATTATATATATATATATATATATATATATATATATATATATATATATATATATATATATATATATATATTATTAAATCGCACCGTGCTATAAAATAAAAGTTGGATATAAGCAGTTATTTTCGAAACAGTTCAGCCATTTTCATCTATACTTGAAATTTACTATATTTAAATTATAACATCATAAAGCCAAACGGTAAGAAAAAAAAAAGAAATTAAGAAAACAGTTTACTTAGCGACAGTCATCTGGGTGGAGAGGAAGGTGAAATTGAACCCGTTTCACTAGTGAGGAATATAAACAGTTTGCAGCGAGAAAGCAGGCCACATGTGTCTAGTCTAGTATATTGAGAGATAAGTGTGAATTTGAAGATTCACAAATAGTGCGAGGAAACAAGTGTTCAGATTTTATAATATTCCTAATATATTTGCCAGACAATTTTGATGTTGTTGGCGAATAAAGTTGTGTGTCTATAGGAGGTCAGCTGTCGCCGATTGCAGCTTATATTCGTCGAAGCCGACTTTCCCAACGTGAAGCCAGAGCGAGCACCTGATTTAATCCAATGAAAGTACAAGCGAAAACATTGTCATTTCGCAAGTGCAAAACTAACAATTGTACATTTGGTTATTTCAGAAGTGGAATATCTTAGAACACACTACCACAGAGTTTACCTCTCTCTCTCTCTCTCTCTCTCACACACACACACACACACACACACTCTTTCTTTCTTTCTCTTTCACTATATTTCTTTCTCTCTCACTATTTTTCCTAATGGATTTTTTTATTTATTAATCTGACAATTTTTTATCACTTTAAACGTTTTTGTTACAGGATACTCATATTTGTGTAGACGGCCTTTTTATTTATTAAAGAAGATATTTATTTTCATCTACCGGCCTTAATATTTCATGAATATTTTTAAAGAAAAATAATGCCGTAAAGCGCATATATTTTTTTAATAAGATTTCTCGAATCGGAGCCTCTACTCGCATACCAGTATCCAATAAAAATAACGCTTAAAGTGATTATATATATATATATATATATATATATATATATATATATATATATATATATATATATATATTCAGAGAGAGAGAGAGAGATAAAGTGAACTCAGAGGTCAACACTGAGTGGCAAGTGTATGTCTTCAAGCACAGAACAGACTTCCGCCTCTCAGTGGTCCTATCAATGTGCACTCTTATACTTAGATACTCTCTATCCTTGATATTGACTACTTTTACCCGTAAATATAGCACGCCGTAAAATTCTTTATATATATATATATATATATATATATATATATATATATATATATATATATATATATATATGGGTATTGTTGAGATAGGTATCAGCACATCATATTGGCTGGCAATTTCACACTAGAAACGATCTTCAGACACCTTTCATGAGCAAAACTAACAATCATCATTTCAGATATTGAATATTATTTTCCTGTAATTGTAGCTTATTTTTAACAATATAATTACCCCTCAAATCATACATTAAATAAAATATCGTTCTCGATCGGAGACGGTAATGTCTGTAAAATATTTATTTTGTATACAAAAAAAATAAGAATGCTTATATACGTTTCATATATGCTTTTCGAGTAACCATTTTCCACATGGAATCTCTTTTGATTAATTTGAACCCCCAGTGGTCAAAACAACTCAGGATATAGCCAACCCCCTCTTTTCTACTAGATATAACAGCATTCAGTCTTTGGGAATGATTGAGACGGTCGAAAGTTCTTAAATAAAACAGACCATGAACATCGGACTGTTTACCTACAATTTTGATCCGGGTTTGATAAACAAACGAACAGAAATTGTATTAAAAAGGATGAAGCGCCATAAAATGTGAAAGGCGAAGAATAGAACAATAAACTATTAAAAATATTTTATACTTGTCCCTTAATTGATATGTAACCGAAGGTTTTTGGAACTGGACATTCATCGAGTATATACAGTTAAACCTTTGTCAAACACTCGTGTCTTTAAAGGCTACAAGGAAGAATACGAGTGTATTTTTATATAATCACATGTTGAGATAAAGTTCGAAAGCTTTTCACTAACAACGTGTTTCCTCTCAGTGTGATGGGCGTCATCAAGTCGGAATAAAAGACAAACCTGTATGTACGGTAAATCCGTTGGAATTTTTCGGAAGTAGTAAGAAATACTAAAGAGAGGGAGTGCATTAATTAATGCCTTTTTGATTAAAACTTGCCCACTGCTTATAGATATTTTTTTCTTTCTATTGGTTCGTATATTGAATTGTGCTTATCATGCCTCGACGATGGCCAGTGATATTGCTTATTAGTCCACTCTGAGTTTCATTGTGAGAAATTGTAACACAGGTAAATGTTCACGTCATTTAATTCTTAGTGAATTATTCTATTCGCATAATAGTCTATATCCTATAAGCACCCATAATATGTCAATAGATCTGATAAACTGTTGATTTTAAATATATATACAGGGCGCGATGGGTAAATTGCCGTCTAAATTACGCAAAAATGCAAAAAACACTGACATCTCACTTTAACATACGTATTTACCAAAATTACAGAAAAATATCTTGAAATACTCAGTTATGTACCATGCCTGATACACGCTTAGGCGACTCTTTTCTTTTTGATACATAACTGACGAGGCAGATTTTTTTCTCGCAGTAGTTTGCTATTTTTTTCTGCGGTAGACCAGTTGCCATCCAAGCCTATAAGAACATGTCTGTCCTGCTATTTACCCATAGCTGGAGGAAGAAGAAGAGGATTCATAACTTTCCCAACGGTACTAGTATTAATGAAATGAAATACTAAATATTTATTCAATAAATTCGCCATTGGCTTCAGTCAGGGCCTCCAGGCGACGTTGGGATCTCCTACATTTCTTCTGGACGGTCCTAACCTTCAGTTCATCTGTGGTATGATAAGGAGTTTTGTTGATCTCTCGCTCAGTTACGCCCCACACATCATAATCAAGGCGGTTGCAGTCTGGGTGTTAGATGGACATATGTAAAGTTCAGTGTGGCCGCAGAAATTGTCTGAAAAATATGACTGGGTTGGCCTGCTTGTGTGGAATGCTGCAGAGTCCTGTTTCTTGACATAGGATCTTCCAGCAGCCACCCTTTTGACGCAGGGTAGCACTAGCGCCACAGGGCACATGACGCAGGGTCCCTTATTGAGTTCGATGGCCCGTGGGAAGATACCGTCGCCATTACTAGTGATAACACCAAATGCCATGATGTTGATTGGGCATATAATCTAACTCTTTCTGAATTCTCTGCACTGTCCTCAGATTCATATATATATATATATATATATATATATATATATATAATTATTTTTTTAAGAAAATATGATTCCTTCGCTACATAAGAGTTCTCCAGTTTCAAAAACGAGAGCCGAAAACTTCAATATAATTATTAAAATTAAATTGAGTTAAAATATCGAGGCTTGTTTCATCCTCAAGCAAAAATTTAGGAATTATTCATATATATATATATATATATATATATATATATATATATATATATATATAGGGGTTCGTGTTTGTGTACTTGTGCGTAAAAAGAACAATAGGTATCAGAAGTTTTTGTAATAAATAAATATCCTTTTTGAAAAATCGCTAAGCGGGAAACTGTGCTCTAAACTTGTAAAGAAAGTAATATTACTCTTATGCGTAGTAATAAAATTATTTTAAGTGTATCTAGTATATAGCATAAATAATATGTGTAAATATATATTTGAATTGTAATGATCTCTATATGGACATACGTATAGAAAATTACATACTCTTTCAGTTCCTTATTACATTGAATATCTAAGTATGTAGATGCATCTTTACATAGACTTTTTTCTTTTTTTCTAAATTGAAGACATTTCAATTAACTCATTGGAACGAATTATGAACGCCACTGTAGACAGAAGCCATTACCTTCCGTGTTCAAATGAAATTAATAATTCGCTCGCAAGTAATTGTAAGTTGGTCTGTTTATACTGTCATATGAGCAGAAAGAAGACATTTCATGTTTTTCAATATATTTCCTCAATATTTACGAAAGAATTCGTTTTTTAATGGTTTTGTTGGCTCGTTTCATTGTTTCATATAAATAAGGAAGGATAAAAGTTTCAAGATTTGAGTTTCAACACATCTTTAGACTGGTGAGTAAACAGAAAAAAAAAATAAGGTAACAGTGATCCATAAAGACATGCTATGAATCCATTGTGAAATTAATCCGGGATTTAAATATGTTAACGCCAACGTCACATCAGGAAGGGTTATGTTGATTTTTTTTTCAGCGAGGCTTAGATGTGGCAAGCAATGGTGACCCAGTGAGGATCGAACTCAGCACTCTGTTGTAACTGTTCCAGATACACAAGCTTCTCAACCATTATACTGCGTCTGGTGTTTTTCTATGCGTAGCTTAGATGTGGCACTAGTCCAAAAGTATTGGTCACTCAGTGAGAATCGTACTCACTACTCAGTCGTAATTGATCTAGCGAGATAACTAACCATTACACCACGTCGGTGGTGCACCTCGAAGTGGTGTAATGGTTAACAAGCTTGTCTCGCTAGAACTATTACGACTGAGTAGTGAGTTCGATCCTCACTGAGTCCCCCATACTTTCGGCCTTGTGCCACATCTGAGCTACGCTTGGAAGATCACTACACCACGTCGATGTGCTCTCAAATGATTTCCTCAGCATAGCTTTGATGTCGCACAAGGTTGAAAATGGAGATCCCCAGGGAGGATCGATATCACTACGCTGTCGTAATTGATCTATCAAACAGGCTTGTTAGCCATAACACTACATCGAAGTGCCTATTCGGGTTTCCTTATGGAAAACAATTCTTACGAAATTTGCACCAATAAAGAGTAAAAGTTGAAATGGAATTGAATTTTTCCGAAATAAAAGGACCACACTTGAATTAATTATTAATTCTTCTTCTTCAATATGTAGACGATAATGGCATTCCACATCTTCCTGTACTTTCTAGCATTTAGCAATAATTGTGTTTTTGTTATCTCTCCTAATCCCTGTTCTCCCAAACACTTACACAAGATCGTTTCTCTGCTTTTCTCTGTTTGCCTTTCCTTCAAAGTGTCCTGGGACTGTTAAATTTTCCAAGCCATCTTTCCACATTAGGTGTCATAGATATTATAAATGTCACTTTCTGATTTTGATTAAGTGTCCTTCTTGTTTTCATTTTCTCTAAAACTTCATCCTTGCTCCTTTGTATTCTCAGTATCCTTCTGTATAACAAAACTTCTACTGTCTCAAGTCTCTACTTCATCTGCAAGGTGATTGTCTAGTATTCACAACGATACAGGATGACCGATATGACATAACACTCCATTATTATTTTCTTTGTTTTGAAAAAAAATTCCTGTTAATACTTAGCATAACTTTTGGAAGACATCATGTACCTTCCCTGTAAACTTTCGAATTTCGGTGTAGCAATTAAAACACTCACTAGATTTCAATTTTTTGTGCTTGCTGAAATTTGGTGACACCTGTTTGTAATTCGCATCCTGAATTTTTCTTTTTGTTGAAACTCGTACATCTTGTCTTCTTACAATTGATGGTAAATCCTCTCTTCTCGCTTTCATTTACTACCTTTTGGAAGAATCACTGTAGTTTACTTTCCGTGTCTGATATCAACACTATGTAATCTGCATATCCTATATGGTTACTAGCAACATGGCCCGGCATTGCCCGCGCTTGATTCAAAAATCCTACGACTCATACAGCAATCGCTATCACTTGACTTAAAATATTTTTGCCCTTCCTTGCCTTTAAAGGGGTGCCCTTTGTCGTGCTGATGTTTCTACATGCCTTACTTCTTGCCTATCTCACACTGCTAATTTTTTCTAAGCTCTATACTAAACATTAAATCTGTTACGAAAAAAAACTAAACAAAATGAACACAAAACGATCAGTTTTAAAAAGGACTCGTAACTGGAAAAACCGAATGAAAAAAGAATGTTAACAACCAATACTTTTTCACACCCAACCCAATTCTGCGGAATCAGAATCAACGTTGAGTTTAAGCAAGCGAATGAGCCAATTGGAGTAAAGTGCCATGTAGATTTAAATTTTCCCACTTGTGACGAATGCAGCTATCGATCTTTTTTTTCTTTTTTTTTTTTTGCATGCTACCATGCTAGTTAACATTCGCGTCAGTCAGCTGTTGGTTCTCACGCTGGACAATAGAATCCTCCTGCCTATTCGTGGCAGCTAGCTATATGCTCTCACTATGGCGAGTAGAAAATGGCCGCAAACTACATGAAAACTGCCGTAGAAGCATGAAAAAATCGATTATTTCCACTATCGATGGGAGTTGAGAAATGAAAAGTCGGTCTTGGCCTTTCCACTAACTTGGAGCATGTGCATGTAGATTTGGGTGCAAAACCGTCGAAAATTGCGGCCGTGCATTCGTTACACACACACACACACACATACACACACACACACACATACACACACACACATACACACACACACACACACACACACAAACATCCTGCCTTTTATAGATAGAGATGAGTCAGCCAAAAATTAACCTTGTTAGGACTTCGAAATCGCCCAGGATCGCTTCACTAAAAGTAGAATAAGTCCGTTGAGAATACACATCCTTGTCTTCGCTTCATTTCTGTTTACTGAATTTATTTTCTATCATTATACAAGCAGTTTGCTTTAAGTATAACTTCTGGTTTGTTCAAATACCCTTCTCGACGAAATGAAGCCTACCCAGTAGTTCAAGTAGTTCTTTGTGATTATTATGAGCGCAACTGCAGACAGAAACCATTAACTTCCGTGCTCAAATGAAATTAATAATTCGCTCGCAAGTAATTCTAAGTTTGTCTGTTTATTCTGTCATATGAGCAGAAAGAATATATTTTATGTTTTTCAATATATTTCCTCAATATATACGAAAGAATTTGTTTTTTTTAATTGTTTTGTTCGCTCGGTTCATAGTTTTAGCGTTGGATATAAATAAGAAAGGAGTTTCAAATTTGAGTTTCAAAACATCTTTAGACTGGTGAGTAAACAGAATAAAAGAACGTAACAGTGATCAATAAAGAATTATGACATGAATCCACTGCGAAATTAATTCGGGATTTAATTATATTAGCGCCAACGGTACACTTGGAACGACTACGAGGATTTTTTCAGCGAGGCTTAGATGTGGCAAGAATTGGTGACCCAGTGAGGTTCGTACTCTTCTGTAATTGTTCAAGCTACACAACCTTCTTAACCATTCTTATCTTTCTATATTTCTGAGATGATGTATTATGTACACTATTTACATTATTCGGACTATTGTCCTCATCTTTGTCGTCATATTTATTACAACGTTTCGGCCGTTGTACGCCCCGACCTTCATCAAGTTTTTGGTTGGAATGTCGAACTGAACGCTTTATTTCGCTCACTGCTGTAGACTGTTCTAGTTCCACGTACCATGTTTAATGGATGTCAGTTGTCAGTTATCTCCTGTTAATTCCCCTCTCCAATATCTCCACTGCCTTAACCGTGTTTTGAACTCACACTCATGGAGGAGGCGCTCTATGTAGTCAAAGGCAGTTTGATGTCTGACTCATCCCTAGAAGAACGGACCAGGTCGTATTGAGATATATATGACGACAAATATGAGGACTATAGTCCGAATGATATAAATAGTGTATATTCTTATCTTAACCAGATGTACTTTATCAAACTCTTTTGCGTAAAACGAGGAGAAATAAGCATTTGTCTTGACTACTGTTTACCGTGCGCACGGTCCTGGAGAAAGACGACTTAAATAAAGTTTAATATAATAAGCCTAATTAATAAAATTAGTAAAACAATGTCGTTATAATATTTTGATAGGTTTATCCCAATATTCGCTGAGTACGCGAACTACCAAAATTGAAATATTATTACTGATGTATCAGTTAAGTTGAATATAATTAGTTATTGAATGTACAGTCTTCTTATTCGAGGTGACGTGCTCCTTGAATGTGTGTATGATGATGGCTGTCCACCATTTCGCATGCTTTGTAGGGAGCTGCCCATACCTTAATGTCGATCCATGAAATCCGAGCCCTTGTGGGTGAGTGAATTATTCCCCGCTCTTCAACCTCTCTTCCACAAACGGCATGTCTCTCGCTGCTCTGTCTCTGCTTCCATGAAAAGCGTTCGGTCGACATACTTTCCCTGGTTCTGACAAGGCATACCTTCACAGTAAGCTATTCTATCAGCGAGAAGTAAGTTCTACTCTAACAACTCCCCTCCCCACAAGCGAACCACTGCTCTGTGGAACCGACTCCTTAGAGGATGTTTCTTCGATCTCTTAAATCTCAACCTGTTCAAGGCTAGGGTCAACCGTTATCTTCCACTCCTTTCCCAACGTAAATCTCTATTTCGAGTGGCTACCGGGCCTTGTATAGAGTGCTCTTTCTGTTAAAAAAATATTGGTAACCTTTTGTTTTTGTTTTTTTCATTATTCCTCCTATTCACTTTTACTCCAATCAATTTACACATACTTATTAAACAGGTTATTTGCTGTTCTCTCTTCCCCTCTTGGACTCGGCATGTTTTGCGAGTGTCATATTTTCAAGGCCTTCTTTTCTCTTGATGTTTTTTAAAAAATTATACTGCTTATTTCTGATTTTAATTGTAAGTGTCCTTTTTGGACAATTTCCTCAAATCATCCCCGTTATTCAGATATTATCTAATTTAATTTAGTATTTGTTATTCTATAGTTATCAGCACTATATACCATACGTTTTTTAATTACATTTCGCCAACTGTTTTATTCAAATCGTTGTCTACCTCCAGCGCTGTGTGCGCGGTAAACTGTAATCAAACGAAATTTGTATATGTATAAAAATCCTATCAAATATATCATCGACCTAATAAATATATTACCTTAATTTTTATAGTAAAATTTTACTTGTTTTCCCTTACTGTGCTATATATTGTATTAATCGCTTTCTACTTCCAGTGTTACCCTTCTTGCGTTCACCAGTAACATTAACATATACGAATTCGATTCGATATATTATAAGTATGTTGAACAAATTTATGTCTCAATATACAAGCATTTATTTCGCCTCAGTTATCGACGTTCGTCCTATCTTTAATATCACTATTTTCAAAGTGAGATTAAAAATATACTCTCTCACCGGATGAAAGAACATTGACTGATCATCTCTAAAGCAGTAATTAAAGCCGGACATTGCTTATTTTTAGGTCTACATGTCAGCCAAATCGATTGAATTTCAGATAACCAATTTAATATACCCGTATTTTGAATTTCTTTTTTCTCCGAATTTAGGTTTCTTAAGTTGCTTGAATAAAAAAAATAAAAAAATTACATCTCTGCCACACACAATTATTATACAGTAAATGCCAGTCCAGGTTTTCAATACATCGCAATTTACTGAAAGATTCGAAGAAACATTAGCGTTTAGGTGAAAATTTGATCATACTACTATCGTGCTAAAACACAAGCTATAGGTGTCTTCTAACGTGTAAGGTATTCTCTCCCAATTCAATGAAATTGTAGCAAATCTGCAATTTCCCAAAAAGTCAACAGGACAGATATTGAATTATCCTTATCCTAATTTGTCAACCGCAGACGGGATGATGCGTACGATCTTTCCTTAGCTGTATAGTATGTGCTACGCCAGGACGACATACACTTTTGAATTCAGAGTTACTTTCTCCTAGACCGCCTGCTAAGGCAACTCAATTTGTTCTGCTATTTAACCTATAGCTGGGCGGAGAAGACAAAGATATATACCTTCCACCAAGGGTATTATTATATTGGTAAAACTTAATGACGTAATAATGTCGTTTTTTGACGTTAAAATACGTCAAAAAACGACATTATTACGTCATTATTTTTACACCAACCTAATAGCAGGTAAGTGAATGTAATGGAATTCGAACTTACTCCTTAACCCGAGCTTCTATCCATTATTCCACCGTGCTTCCTTACTCAGCCTCAATTTGTACAAAGTCACTCTACAGGTACTGTAGTGGCACGATGAAACCCAGACCTACCTACCGCATGATCTCTTCTTTGGATATTAACCCGTTTCTCCCACCAGGTTTTCAGAAAGGGTGGTTGATTGGACAACCTGCAGGATTAAAAACAAGACTTGTCAAAAGGGCATATGAAACTTTTTGTAAGGCAAAGACTATCTACCATGAGCTAGACTGGATTTCATATATATATATATAGTCAGTGATGGCACGGCAGTGCTGGTCGGAAGTCGAAGTCATCTGCCTGGGCGATTATGTGCACCTTGATAGGATTAATGGCTACGAGTCCGTGACAAAGGGTAGTTTTTATGCTCATGGACATTCGGCTGTGTTTAAAACTAACAACGAGTGGGCCCAAGACATGTTACAAATGAATGAATACCTCTCCGGCTTTCAACACAGATACGGGGAGAATGGCCAGGTGATCAATGACATTACGGCCAAATACGGCCATAGAAGTGTATACGGTTTCTAGTAGCATATTCTTTCTGATGAATATGCCTATCCACTAAGTCCCACAAATTCCAGATTAAACTCATATCATATAAAGTAGGTCGCTATAAGTTTCAATAGAAATATGTTGAAATGTTTCTCAAATAAATTCTGGCCAATATGGACGCAACGATATTGCCCTACTGGAATAATCCATCGTTTTGGGGATACTACATGAACGGGGACAATGTTTTGCGATGAACTGAAACGTAACGGGAAAAGCAGCGGACCCAAGCCATTCTACACAGCTTCATTTTTCTTTTTAACCGAATTCACCTAAAGCAAGGCAGTAAACAAATTCGGACAAAATGGATTACTTGTTAGAATTAGAACATTAATAAGGTGCGTGAAATATAGAGTGTTGTCAGGAAAACAATAGATAACGGTTGAGATTATATCCAAAAAATTAGAGAATCAAAGTTGGCTGGAAATCATGGAATCCGGAAAAGGTTTCCAGAAAAGAAACTCTTGGCATAGAACTTACGTTTACGATATATCTGGGCATATTTATGATTTCAATATACGGTGATCTTAGTTTTGTTAAAAAATCTTTTTTTTTTTCATACTCTTCCCGTTTTAACATGTGAATCCTTATCTCATCTCATTCCCGTGTTATCATTTTTTCCCCTAAAACACCGTTTCCATCGTTTCGTTCTATTTTCTGTCTGTCTTTCCTCGTTTTTCGTTCTTCGACCTTCTTTTCCCTTATATGTTTTCTTTTTGCCCCCCCCCGCTTTTTCTTCCTGCCACCCCCAATGGTTTTACTCTTTCGTCTTTCACCATCTTCATTTATTTGGTCATCTCGAGTTTATTTTTATTAACCTCTCACTCGTTTTTCTCACATACTATATCCGATCTATAATATCATCTTTCTCTTCGTCCCTCTTTGTTCCTCCTTTCTTTTCATCTGTAAAGGATTGAACCCACCAGTTCTACAGTCTACACCGTGGCTGAAATGCTTATATATTCCTCAAAGTTGACAATGGCCAATATTCGAGAAAAAAGAATCCAGTAGTTCAGAAACTGATTTTCTAAGAGCTTAGTCAAATCCTACAACATTCCAAGACTGAAACATTAGAAACCACTTAGCTCATGTTTCTTCTTATTTAATCTTTCCTCGTACAAAGTTCATTTTAATACTTATCAAAAAGTTTTCTTAGCTCACACATAAGTGATATTCATGGACAGATACGTCAAGAATTGCGAATACTAATCTTTACGCTCTCATTCTCCTCTCTGAAATATTTACACAGTACTATCGTCTCTCAATTTCCTCTGTTTACATATCTACGCGGCCGAGCTTTCGGGATAATTATTTCATTACTATATTTTCACGCAATACAAGGCGCAAGAGATTCTAAGAGTAGAGGAGTTACAAAAGGATGCCATTCTATGATTTAATAGGGAGTAGTAAATGCAGATTATGAAGAGATAGATAACGGTTAACCTAAGATTTGAAGAGGTTAAATTTGTGGTTATCAGGGAAGTATACTATCGGGAGTCCGTTCCACAAAGAAGGGGTTCCTCCGATGAAGATCTCTGAATAGAAATTTTCTTACCAAAACAATAAAGAATGTGGGGTTGACTTTATCTTGTAAACGTGGCATGACGGGAAGATTTGAAATTGTGGGATTCAGGAATCATTGCTGGGGCCAAGGTAAAACATTTTGGACGCATTTAATGTTGGTTCTAGTAACTCCAGGCTGCAATATTCCTACATTTTACAGAAGTTAGAGTGTCCCAGGGAGAGTGAGTTCGTGACTTTATGCTCCACGCGAAACTGTATGGATTTGAATAAAAGAAAAAAAAAATGTCAGTATTTGTAATGCTTATTTTTAAAGCGAGCAGAACTCCATTATTTGACCTTGTTGTATACGAGGTAAATATTAATCAACACCTGTTTTCCCCGCATTTGTTTTTTTTATTCTTCTCATCTATCATTTGTTATATTTAAAACGCCTCTCTCAAACCGCCTCATATACTTCTGAAAACGGATATTGTTGAAATAAAAGCTATCTTTGTTTTTCATTTCCATCCTAATTGATCCTCTTCTCTGTTCTCTTTTTTTTTCTCTGTAGCTCAATCTTTTCCTTTCCTCTACTGCTTCATATAACCTGCTTTCTTCTCAAATACTTTCTCTTTCTAACTTTTGCTTTCCCAAATTTCCCTGGTCTTCCTCTCGCTGGTGTACATCTTTACCCTTTCTTCTTATTTGTCTCTTTCTTTTTGTTTCTCTCACACTATTTTCTTATAATGTTCAATATTAAAAACAAGGAAGCAAGTGCTAATTGTCCTTACGCACAAAAGCCAACACTAAACCGCCTAACAACCCTATTACCGTCACTCCTTCTTCAAATGGACATTATTCTGGTGTGAGTGGTGAAATTAACACCCAACACAATGCAAAAATCAACCAATATGTTGAAATCTAATATTCTGACGCCAGGTCTTTGTAATCAGAATCGCCCAAAGAAGAAAATCGATTGCCAAACTTTGAAGAGGCAAAAATGTAAAAATGTTTTTAGAGTTCTTTCTCTAATTAGTTTTATTATTAATATTATTTATATATCCCCACCAGACGTCTGTTGTTGCTAGGAGCTGAGTAATAGATAGTCTATGGTTCTTGTCGAAGACCGACAATCTTCGAACCTTATGGACCAAAGCTATCGAATCACATACAAAGAACCGCAAAAGATAAGAACAATATCAATTCAATACTTTCAACAACGGCAACAGCTAAAAGGCATATCATTGGTAAATCGAAGAGAAACGAATAATATGATGAAGATAGTCACATTCTACACTACTTCAAATAAAACGTTTGGCAGACCCCCTATCAATACTGGAAAGTGCGATAACAGCTACTGGATTTCAGAATCTTATTTTTCTGATAAAATGTTTTAAGATAATATTTTTTATAAATGTCTGAAGTACAGGCTGTTCGGCTAATGAATATTGGATGTTTCCTTAGAAGAAAACGGTGAATAATACCCCCTGCCATTATCATCCATACTGATAGATATATAAAAGACAACATGCAAAGGAAATCCCTTCTAATAGATGTGGTAGTGCCATCACATAAAATATATATTTCTTTAAGAATATGAAAAAATAATCTATTATATGTATCTTGAAATTGAAATTCCAAAATGGGGAACCTCAAAACTAATGTTATAAATCTTAAAATTAGAGTCCTGGGCGACTCAGACTGCAAATGAAAAAAACGATGAATGTCGTAAGATTAAGTATTCAATTGTTTCTTTTAACAGCAGATGTCGTCGTATATTTTCAAGAAGTAAATGTTAACAAAACCTTGTCGCTTAACGAGGAAGAAGAAACGGTTTTATGAAGATATAGAAATGGCACATGGAAGCTACCTTTCGTCAGATCAAGGAAGATATCATTGCTGCTTCTTCTTTGTATTTTATCGAGTATCTCTAAATATACAGTAAAAGCACCGGACGAGATGTGACAGCAATATTGAATGCATGGACGAATGGTAGACTTATAAATGTGTAAAATAGATTCTGGCGAGACAGTGGACCTAATTTCCTCACAGCTGATCATTAACTTGATTCAATATATAATCTTACTCTTCATTTCAGCGGAAAGCGGTACTTAATGAGTTGTTCTCTTGGGGGTTTAGCATTGGCCATTTAAACGGCCTTGCTATAATTGACAGCACGGAATGATTCATAGCGAAATGAGTGAAATTGATCGAAATAAATAATACGACAATCACGAGACTAAAAGAAAACTATAGATGGGGAAGAAAATACCTGGAACAATCACATTCAGAACCTGAGAACGGTCGCTTTTAACGCTACAAAGAAAATCTAGTGAGAAATACACTAAAAGAATATCTGTTAGTTTCTGGTTACAAGGAAATCAAAACAATGTCATTTGCTACACTGTTTCTTGTGTATGACCAATGCAAAGAAAATATAAACATGATACATGTTTAGTATGATTTGACATTAGAATGTGCGCAAATTGGATCTATATATTTAAACCTTCACTCAACGTACGTCTCGCATAATGACTCGTTAATTAATTGCCCAGAAAATAAAGTAAAATAAGATAGTATAATACTAATAATAATAATAATAATAATTTTAATTATAATAATAATTTTAATAATAATAATAATAATAATAATAATAAGGGCCTCGCTCTCGTCTTCGAATTATGAGGATTTAGTTGTTATGTTGTTAAAACCAAACAGCCAGACTACCTGTAAATATAATGTGATTATATTGATGAAGATTTGTACAGAACTGACCACGTTTTCAGAAGAAATGAATATATAGGTTTCGTTGCCATGTTTTGCTATAAAGTCTCCAAACTATCTTCTTCAGGTTTTGATTTCAGAGTTGTCCTTCTGATGTACAGGTTGCCAACCGAGATTAAAGGACCCAATCTACCCTATTATTTAACTCATATCTAGGGGGAGACGAACAATTTGATTCATAATTTTCTGAGGAATATTTGCTTGTGAGTGAATGTACGAACTCAAGTTGGATTCGAACTCAGCGCTACGATGTTTCATTGCATGCACCTATCAAATAACCCAGCACACCGGTAATAATAATAATAATAATAATAATAATAATAATAATAATAATAAAAGAAATTGAAAACAAGAATAGTACAAGTCATAGTAGGTGCGCTTGGAATGATAAAAAAGGAACACAACAACACATTGAAAAATTCAACAAGAAAATTCCAGGTTTAGAAAAATACAAAAGATAATTACAATCCAAACACTAAGAATTTGGTCTATGTAACGCTAGTCATGTTATAGGAGTTAGAATAACAAATAATGAAATGTAGCACACCACCTCCTGACTTAAGTAATACCTCTTATTTGGTAGGCAGTGTGGCCATAGCAGTAATCGAAATATAGTAATGATAATAAAATAATAAAAATAAATATAATTAATAACAGAAAATGACTTCTCACGAAGATGTACCTGTTTCGTCTTTGTGATTTTCTTAAAGTATATTAAATATATCGCTGACTACCACGGATTTGCATGTCAGTTTGCAGATTTTAACCAGTCGGGAATTTCACATAGGAGCTGGGGCATTGTGCATCTATATTTATGAGAAGGATTACTTGGACAAGATCATGGATGTATATAGAGAGTGTTATGTTATAAGTTTGAAGGATGAGCTAAGATGGCGACTTAAGGGTCACACCTAAATCCTTGGCAACACCCTCAATCATAGACAGTCATATCGGGCTGCAGGCATTTCTAACCGATCTGCGCGCTGCTGTTTTCAAAGCGTGTCACCACATTGCTCACTTTTGACTCTGATGCATACGCCTGACATAACTTTATCTGACTAGATGTCATAATAAAGTTTGGAATATTTGCACGGCAATGTCACTTTGTTGGCGTCCTGCTATCTTGCTCAATACTGCTGCTAATACTACAAATAATAATGATATTGAATATTATTATTGTTGTTTCAGTCGTTTATTTCTTTCTTCGATACAGTCCGCTGCCAAATGTTTCACCTGAGAAGTAAAGAAAATAGATGTTTACCTGAGAAAATATTTAAAGGACATTTTCAATATGAGCAGTACTAATTAACAGTGTTCTCCATCTGAGATAAAGATGGTTACCTGATAGATTTTTAATATTGAATCACTATTTATCATAATCTGGAATAATACCTATGTGGGCTTATTTAATAATTTTCCCAAGCAAGGCAATAAAGCTACTAAGACGTAAGGTATTCCTGAGTGTTACAGAATATGAGTAAAAAAACATTATTAACACCTTGAGTCCTGCGTTCCTGAACAATTATAACCCTTGTGTCTGAGCTCCCGAGTCCAAATTCGCAAATAATTGGTATGTAATGTTTCATTGTAGATCGTGTACCCACAGCCACTCTACGTCGTCGCCTGTGTCTCTGTCCTCTTCCACCCGTCCTGCTACAGCGTCTCCGATGGTTCGACACGCAGATCGACGCCTGGAGGGAGAGCTCATCCGCAATGTACTTCTCCCTCCTTCTCTTCCTGGCTGGAGAAAGCCTGTCGGTGGGCAGCTGAGGACGTGGGCTAGCACAATCAATGATGACCAAGCAGTACTATCGGGTCCAAAAGTAGTTGGTCTTCTACGATGGAATCGCGCTTGGCTCGCCATTTCGTGTGACCAAGGCTCAGGATCGGCGAGTGTGGGCAGCGATGGTCCGTGATGCTGTACTTGCTCGGGAGAAAGCCGGTTCAACCCGACCAGGTTGAAAACTGATACAAGTCAAGTCATGGTAGATATAAAAATAGTTACAAGTGTTTATCTACTGTTCAACCTGCGGTTGGGCATTAAGTCATTTTTTGAACTTTGGTTAAAACGGTGGCTTGGGATTGCGTCATTTTTTCTACCACCGATAAAGCAGTGGTCAGGGCTCAAAGAGTTAAGGCGAGAAAACAACAAAAGAAGAGCAGTATAAGAAGACAGAAAATAACGATAGACATTGCATTTACATTTTTGAAAATGAAAGTTGATTAGGATACAAAAAAACCACAAGTGAGTTCCACATTCAAGAAGTGCGAGAGAAGAAACTGTTATCATGGAACTTACGGTTACATCTAGTTATTTCAACTATAAAACGTTGAAACCTCACCACTAATATAAAATTGCGCTAGACTTTATAAAGTCTCGGTACCACAGAGGAAATTTTAACGGAACAATTACCACGGAAGTAATAATAGGGAAGATACAGGGAAGCAACGTTACGGCGGTGTGAAAGTGACTGAAACTGAGATGCCAGGTGAGACCCTATAACATTACAGATTCTTCTTTGGTTTTTATCGAGAATCTCTAAATGTATATCAGCATTACCAGATCAGATGGGGCAGCAATATTTAAAACAAGGTCGAATGATAGACCTATAAATATGTAAGATAGATTCTGGCGAAAAAATATGTCTAACACGAAAGAGTGAACTAATGTTTCTACCAGAAGACCTAACAATTGCTATTTCACATTTCTATTTTCATATGATTATCTTTGGGTATTTTTTAATTTCAAATTCTTAAAAATTCCATTTCTTTCAGCTTCGAATGTTTTTCTAATAGCTGTTATAATTATTCCGACTTTGACGATACCTTAGATTTCGTGAGAGATTCCGGGCGAGTGTTCGCTTATTGTTAGTAGTAATTGTATAGGTAATAACAGTAGACCCTTGTTCAAATTAATTGAAACAAAAGGAATAATTCCGTTATGTTTTAATGTCAACGAACACTCGTTGTCACTCGGGTATTGTCACTTTCGTAATGCTTGTTGTAGTAGAGACTTTGTAATCACAGATACAACTATAGTAACTCCGTTGAACAATACTGGTGTCAAACGCCTTCGAATATAACTCAGACTGATGTGACTTGCTCGATAATAGTCGCTCGGAAGTAACTACCGTCTTGATCCGAATAAAGATTAGTGTATACAAGAGAATAGTGTTCCGTATAGTAATAGAGCAGAAAGTGTGATCCGAATAGTAACAGACTATAGAATAGAAATAACGATCAATCGAAAAGTCAGGCGACTTCCTAAATATGAGTTTCCGCTATGGTCATGTGATCCACAGATTCTCGATTGGATTTAAATCAGGAGAGATTCCGGGCCAGTCTAATATTTGATTTGTTCACTGGTAAGGCTTGCCAGTGGGTTCGTGCAGCGTTACAAATTTTCGTACGCTTCGTGGAATAACGTCAATCGCAGACAATGGCTCTAGGACAACTAATCAACAGTCGGGGCAATAGTGTCTGGGCGTGATGGGATCCTGATGCAATTACGGATGATGCAATATTTTTCAAAGACAAACAAATTCACTTACACACCCCGAAAATAGATTTATATTACTGCACACCACTACACTTATCTGAGGAAAAAAAAATTACATCCTGTCACTCCAGTGGGACTAAAACTGACCGTATGGTGGAAAAAAAAGGAGACTAAAGTCGTTGCTTCAATTAATTTTCACAAGGGAATAGAAAGAAGGATATCTTTGATACATCGCTGTATATAAAGTGAATTCAGGATTTCTTTAAAAAAAAATTTCCTCATAGTTTTATTAATGTCAATAGTGCCATTTGTCCCTTCTTCCTTAATGTCCATACTATTCAAAAAGCTTGCTGAAAAATTTGGGACTCTTTCGTGGGTGACATTGTTTCTTCAGGTTACACAGTTTGTTTGTTTTTTATTTCTTCTTAGCTTTAAGGATTTCATCTAAAGAGACATGTGATATTTTCTTTTAGTATCAATTCGTAACAACGCAAACGCCTCTCCAGGCTATTTCTGAATTATTTACCTTGTTTCTTTGAAAACTGACAAAGATGGATGCAAGTAGCCAGAACCTAATACACAATCTCGGTAAGTTCATTTACAACTTTCCAAAGGCTATAAAAACGACTTATTTCACACCTGCAGAAGTTCCACCAAAAGAAGGTGTAAAACAAATATCCCTTGCCTGTACTATTTAATAGAAGGTATAAATGAATTATTTCGACACTACTATACTGATTAACACACACGCACCTTGTGTAATGGTTAACTAGCTCCTCTCGCTACAACAATTACGACCGAATAGCTCCATACGTCCTGCCTTGTGCCACATATAAGCCGTCTACGAACCTATGGAGTCGATATGCTGAAGGTAACATCAATCAGCTAAGTGAAAAAAGGTAATTGTATTAATTCTCTCTCTGACCTTCTCTCTTTCTCTCTCTCTCGCCTTATAACACACACACACACACACACACACATATATATATATATATATATATATATATATATATATATATATATGTATATAGTTTATGAAAAACTAGGTAATCCGTATGGGTAAACCTAAGGAGGATAAAATCCAGAGAGCTCAAGGTAAATCCAGAGCAAATAATTTAAATAAAAACAGACCACTTTAAGGTTCCATGTAATAAATTATTTCACCACTGTCCTTTTAAAGGACTGCGGATCATCAGACTTTATTTCCAAAGATTGAAACAAAAAATGAAAAGAAATTTACACATTTTTGACGGGCCGTATTAAACATATGTAAATTAACGAAGTGAGGGAGTGAGTGGTGAGAGAGAAGACATGAGTGAGTTAGCACACATTTAAACGGTTAACATAACGGAAAGTTAACCGTTTAAATGTGTCAATATCTGCTAACTCACTCATGTCTTCTCTCTCTCCGCTCACTTCCTCACTTCGTTAATTTACATATGTTTAATACGGCCCGTCAAAAATGTGTAAATTTCTTTTCATTTTTTTGTTTGGAAGTAAAGTCTGATGATCTGCAGTCCTTTAAAAGGGATGTGATGAAATAATTTATTACATGGAATCTTAAAGTGGTCTGTTTTTATTTAAATTATATATATATATATATATATATATATATATGTGTGTTTGTGTGTGTGTGTGTGTGTGTGTGTGTGTGTGTGTGCGAGACAGAGAGAGAGAATGTATGCGTGTTATTTTGGCAACACTATATATAATATATTTATGATAATAATCTGGATTGCAGAAGACCGACCATGATTAACATTTTTAACACGGTTTTGCCCATAATTTCAAGTGGTTGGAATTGGCCCGCTCGATAATATGGACATTAATAATAATTGTCAAACTCAAGATGTTATTATACATTCTTCCGTTGTAGTCCTTCAAGACTTACTTTCTTCTAGGTTTTACAGGTCAAGTAATATACACACACACATATATATATATATATATATATATATATGTTACCTCTTTGATGAATTGCCCATGGTGAGATTCTATCTAAGGTTAGAATCTCACTTTAACGTTGTAATTATTCGGCGACCACACACCCATTACTTGGTAATATCGAACTGGAGAAATGATCCCAGCCTGAGGCACCGTTAGGGCGTTACTGAAAACCACACTACAGGCTGACCAAACCCTTGTTACTTAAATTGTGTAGACGGACGTGTTCGGTGTCCGTGGGTGGCTGTACATGCAAGGAGTCGTAATTAACGGTTTTGAGCGTACTTGACTCCCTCCGAGAAACTGCGACTAAGTTCCGCTCAGTAGAGTTGCAATATAAATCAGTTTGGCACTGTAAGTATACAACAAACACTTGGCTGAGAAAGCTTTTGGGAAAGGGATTAGCTAGCAACCCTAACAGGATACACGGATAGAAACGGCCAGAAATGGATAGAAACAGGCCGAAACTATGGGTATCCCATGAGAATTGAACTCACGATTCAGTCGTAATTGTTCTAGCAAAACAAGCTTACTACACCGCCTTAAGGTGCCCTTCTGTGTCTGTATGTTGTTTAAAATTTAGTATATTTAGAGGGTAATATTGCATATCGTTAATACAGCGTTGATAGATATAAATGTTGTGGGAATAGGTGTCAACGTTACAGCGTTGATTTCTCTCTCTCTCTCTCTCTCTCTCTATATATATATATATATATATATATATGTGTGTGTGTGTGTGTGTGTGTGTTTTTGTATCTATGTATGTGTTTTGTGTATTTATGTATAACCTTTCTCCAGGAGAACAATCACTTAACTACCTCCCGTCTCTTGATTCAATCATCAAAATTCAATAAAGTTTCCTTTTGCGGGTTTGCAATTATGCAAAGCACATGTTTCCATCTTGAGAAGAAACTAAATGTAACAATGTATTTTTGTCTGTTTTTATCTCATTTTTATATTAGCGAATTATTGATTCCGCTGTCTTATTTATTCTTCTATGAATTTATATATTTTTTATCATTTTTATAACCACGTTTGATGGTAGGATTTCCCACTACTCGATTTATGGCGGCAAAATTGCCCATTCTAAAGTCATAAAATTAGAAAAGAAATTAAGAAAAAAAAAAATCCCAAAAAACAAGCAAATAATTTCATAAAAATTTAACGTCAGTCTAAAAGCATTTTTATGTTTAAAATTGATTTTATTTTTGAGTACTTTCTCTGTGTTTTCTTTATTAATCGTGGAGCTTCATTACATAATTAATTTTTTTAACGTTTCTTTTAATTGTGTTTTGTTTGTAACGAAATAAATTATTAAACTTTCTTTTTCTTTTTTAAAAAACAAAAATGGATGCATTTTTTTTATCGCCTTAACTATTATCATAAGGAAAAACCATAATTCTTTGTATTAAACATTCGCAGAGACTAAACCCGCACTAAAATAATTATAAAATTGATTAAAACCGTCGGTAAAAACCACAGAAACGCGTAAAAGTTATTAAACAGTAAGCTACAATAAGCAGTTCTTCTTCACAGCGTGCCAAAGTCCTTTGTTGCGCGTAGGCCATCCCCATGAATCATAGGTGGGTGTAGCTATTAAACTGGTTCCATAAAGAACGGATGTGACGTCTGTAGGCGATCATTCATCTCAGCGTTGCCTATCGCGTAGTTGCGTAATGAATGTCACGGACCTGACAGGAATTCGAGCTCGGCTCTCTGATTCCTCAGTGGTTAACCATTACAGTAAATGCGCATCCAAGCAGTCACCCGTCTAGATATTAACCAGGCTCGTCGTTTCGATAAAGAATTAGCAGATATTAAATAGTGAAGTCTTTGTAAGAACATTTCCTTTTAATGAACACTTTGAAGCAATTAATTATTTTTTTCAGTATGCAGTGACATCCTAATTTTGCAAAATACTCGGTGAATTGCCTATTATAGATGGATCAACTGCAAACTGCAGCAACAATAGATTTGTTTGCTTTCCATCTTTAACATGTCCCTTCTATACATACATACACACACACATATATATATATATATATATATATATATATATATATATATATATATGTTAGGTAGGTGCAAAAATAATGTCGTTCCCTCACATAGTAACATATGTGAGAAAACGACATTATTTTTGCACCAACCTATTATATATGACGGCATGAATTTAAGCCAGCGTGCCACTATATATATATATATATATATATATATATATATATATATATATATATATATATATATATATATATGACTACATGAATTTAAGCGATCTTGGCACTAGATTCGCATGTAGGCTTCACATTTTTATTGTTGAAATTGTTAAAAAATTAACCGCCATTTCTATTTCAACAGTTTCTTTTCTTCCACTTCCTAACAGTGGAACTCCCTTCCGCTTGTTTGTTTCCCTGCTAACTACAATTTTCAAAAATTAATATTCAACTTTAATTGTTGCCTTGAACCCCCTTTATCTTTTAACCTTTCCTCAGTCTCCACTATACCCAGTTTTTTCTCTCACTTTCACTCTCTGTAACCCCCTGCGTGCTATTGGAACTTAAACTTTGCTGCCGTGGACAGAAATATGCACCCACATTTTCATAATTACAAATAAATCTGATATATCTAAAATTTACATGGAAACTTCATGTGCATTTTTCTCAAATGAAGATGAATATTTTTGAAAGAATGTGCAGTGATGCCCAGAATTTTTTATATTTTTTATTTTAATGTGAAATAATAATGCAAAAAGAAAGAAAAAACCTTTTAACATAGGACAAAGTTATTTTCACTCTTGCCTCAGTAATTAATCGTGTAACCTTTATTCTTGACTATTTGCTTTAATCATCTTCGGTTGTTCATTACAAGATCACAACGCACACTTTTAAGTATTTTGCTCCATTCCTCTTTAGCAATAGTCTCGAGTTCCTGCAAATTCAAGGAACTTCTTTCTCTTTCTTGTTTCTTCAGATATGCCAACAAATTATCAGTGACATTTAGGTCAGTACTTTGTACAGCAATACCTTAATTTTGCTGTCATCGAAGCAGTTTGTAACAATTCGTGCCTGTCTTTTTCGAGTTATTGTCAAGTTGGAACGTCCCATGATACCCCAAAGACATATTTCATACATTTTCTTTTCCGAGTTCGAGTTCCAGTCGAATCCATTACATTCACTTACGTGCTAATACCCTCTTTTCTCTCTCCAGCTATGGGTAATTATCAGGACAGACCCCGTTCTATAGCCTTGGATGGCAACTAGTCTACCGTAGAAAGAAATGGCAAACTACTACGGGAAAAAAATGCCACGTCAGTCATGTATCGAAAGATACATGATCGCCTAAGCGTGTATCACGCATGGCATATAACTGACTGACCCTGCACTCTCGCTAGTTCACCCGGCCCAGAAACATCAAAACATCCCCAGAGCAGAATACTCCCACTAGTCCATACTTTACACTGTGCTTAATTGTAGGGAGGGTAATTTTTGGTTTGTAGGCTCCATTCACTTTTCTCGGTATAATGGCAGTTTGCTTTTTTCTAATTATAAAACATAGTTTCGTATTTACTCCTATGTTCTAGATAGCGTCTAACATAAGGTAATCTGCATTTTAGGTGTTTAACCTTAAGCAAAAGATTTTTCTTTGGTCGACATGCTCGATGAAAGCATCTAGTGATTGTCTTCGTCGATTGATTCAACCCTGATGTACTCACATCATGGACAATGTCCTTTGTTGTCAAGTGAGGATTCTTCAAGACATCTCTAACAACTTTGCTTCCGATTCTTTCAGAAATTATTCCTTTTTTGCCACTCCTTATATTGATCTCAATACAATGAGTCTCGTTGTACTTCTTGATAATGTTACGAATTGTCGATCTAGGAACATTTAAATGCTCGGAAAGTGTTCTATATTCATCACCTTGGACACATCAACTATATTCATTCAGAGAAGTGCAAACAGGTAAGAGGGTACAAAGTACAGTTGGTTTTACTAAGGTGCTTAAAAACTGCGAAGTAGAGTTTTTCTCAAAGTATTTTTCCAAAACAAATCAGCCTATTCAAAGTTCATCGATTGGTTTGTAAAATTAAATGTAGATTTTGTAAATCTCGACAAAAATGTCAGTTCTAACTTCAAAAATCCTAGATAATGGAAAGAGTTTGATAGTGTGTTGGAAAATGATTCTGATTATAAGAAAAACCGAATTTGCATTAAAAATTAAGTCAGAAGGTCAAGTCCAGATTATGACATAGACTGTTGTTTTCAATGTCATCCAAATTCTTTACATTTCCCTTCACCAGCCATAAGTTAAACCTCAGGGTAGACAGAACTCTCTAGCTACTCGAAGAACGACTCTGAAACAAAATTTGGCTGTGTGTGGGATTGCCAACAGATAGTAGATTTAATTTCATTTACTTCTTTGTGGTTCTAAATTAGCTGCTAACCAGAGCTCGACAGGACACTCTTCTCTGCTGTTTCATCCATAATGAGTGTAAGGAAAAGTTTTATGTGTAGTCATATTATTATTATCTTTGCTTTCTGGCGTTTACACATTTCTTTCCGGTTCCCACCCAGGGACCTAAGGTTAGAAATGGCATCATGACACTTTTCACTGACAAAAAAAAAAAAAAAAAAAATTACATAGATATGGCCCTTCGTAAAGTGTGGGCTGTACTTGTCAGAACAATTTTTTGTATCTCCTTGAGGCATGGGTTTCCAGGAATCCCTGCAATTAGTCTACTGCAATCTTTTCCAACCAGTCCTAGGGCTCCAACTACAACAGGGATTGTTGATGTTCCCATATGCCACATTTTCGAGACCTCTATTTCAAGGTCCTTGTATTTTGACAGCTTTTTGAATATCTTCAAAGATACATTGCAGTCAGCAGGGACTGCCATATCAATAAGGAGGTACCGTTTTTGTTTGTGATCTTTAATAACAATATCTGGTCGGTTGGCCTTGATTGTTCTGTCAGTGTGAATTGTGTAGTCCCATAGAATTGTAACAGGTCCTATCTCCGTAACTGGGTCTGGGTGGTGTTGGTACCAGTTTCTTTCAGTCTCCTTCCCGTAGAAGTTTCAGATTTTCCAGTGCAGATATTGGCCCACTCTGTCATGTCGGGTTTTATATTCAGTGGGTGCCAACATCGTGCAACCTGATACAAGATGATCAATCGTTTCTGGATATTTATCTCAGAATCTGCATTTTGGGCTGACACAATATTTTAGTATATATGCTTGATAATTCCTAGTTAGCAAGCATTGGTCCTGCGCAGCAAGGATAAAACCTTCAGTTTCCGCTTTCAACCCTGCACTATTATTATTATTATTATTATTATTATTATTATTATTATTATTATTATCACCAAATAAAAATAAAACAATAAAATAAAATTGTTGTATAAAATAAATAAAATAAAAATTAAGAATAATAGAAATACTCCAAGCATGCAACAAAAACTATTCCTGCCGGAAATACGCACATCCCGCCAAAAAGACATTAAATTTAATCTCTTCGCCACGACCCTTGATACAAGCAACATGTGTCCAACTTCGCTCTGTCACATAGCTAGTAATAGTACGGAGTAAATTTCTCCCTTTTATCACATGTATCACAAAATTATTGTAACCTTAAAAAATCTAACAATATACACAAAAAAATTATAGATGAATTGAATGAAATTAACATACAATTTATCACTTTTACCTGTTATTTCTACACGTTCTATTTTCTATCAAGTATGCTTTTATCTCGGTGAACACGAGGCTGATTTCTGCCCCTATGATTTGGTTCACCCCAACAAAATTTTGATGACCGACGCTCTGTATGAGAAAAACAACCTATCCACACATATATGAATGCTTTACCCAAAACCATTATTATGACGGTGGAAGCGGCATGGAATATTGCAATTTTACCTCAGCATGCTGATTAAACTTACCGCAATAATCCTTACCCTGGCCGCACATATTTTTATTATACTCTCTTTATTGCCATGATCGGGATAATCATTATTATTATTATTATTATTATTATTATTATTAATAATAATAATAATAATAATAATAATAATAATAATAATAATAATATTAAAAATAATAATAATAAACCTTGCTGCGCAGGACCAATGCTTGCTAACTAGGAATTATCAAGCACATATACTAAAATATTGAGTCAGCCCTAAATGCAGATTCTGTGATAAATATCCAGAAACGACTCATCATCTTGTATCAGGTTGCACGATGTTGGCACCCACTGAATATAAAACCCGACATGACAGAATGGGCCAATATCTGCACTGGAAAATCTGCAACTTCTATGGGGAGGGACATGAAAGAAACTGGTATAAACACCACCCAGACCCGGTTACGGAGATAGGACCTGTTACAATTCTATGGGACTATACAATACACACTGACAGAACAATCAAAGCCAACCGCCCAGATGTTGTTATTAAAGACCACAAACAAAAAAGTGTGTCCTTATTGATTTGGCAGACCCTTCAGACTGCAATGTATCTTTGAAGATATTCAAAAAGCTATCAAAATACAAGGACCTTGAAATAGAAATCTCAAAAATGTGGCACATAGGAACATCAACAATCCCTGTTGTAATTGGAACCCTAGGATTGGTTGGAAAAGATTCCAGTAGACTCTTTGGAGGGATTCCTGGAAGTCCATGCCTCAAGGAGATACAAAAAATTGTTCTCACAAGTACAGCCCACACTTTACGAAGGGCTTTATCTATGTATTTTTTTTTTTTTTTTTTTTGTCAGTGGAAAGTGTCATGATGCCATTTCTAACCTTAGGTCCCTGGGCGGGACCCGGAAAGAAATGTGTAAACTCCAGAAATCAAAGAAAATAAAAATAATAATGATAATAATAATAATGCTTTTCATGTCCAGACCAGATTTCTGGCGGTCATTGTCGATGCTTCAGTGACTTCAAGTGCCCACGTATCATCTGCGTGTTTTTTTTTTTGTTTTTGTTTTTTTGTTTTTGTTTTTTTTTTTACATTTAGTTACCGACGACAGGGCAGGCGTTCAAACATTACTTGCATTTACAACTCATCCCCTTTTAATTCTGTTATTATTTTTTTATCATATTTCAATGTGGACATAACTGATCTCTCAACGATAAAACATTTTACAATTCCACCACACAAAATATTGTCCTTTATAACGTTGAATTAAGTTTTATTCGAAAGAGATCTACTTTTTGTATCTATCCCTACTGCGCCAAAAACTCTGAAACTAACCATTACACGTTCTTCGATTTTCCCCTGTAATTAACAAGCCACTATTTCCCCCCAGTTTTCTTCCTAATTCAGTTTCATTCTGTTTTTCACTGCAACGATTCTATCCAATAATAACTTTGAATTGCTATTAGAAGATTAATTGCGAAATGTCTCTCGTATTATATGATTTATTTTAATTCGAATTTCTTTTACCAGCTTCTATTATTATTGGATGGTTTGGCTATGGAATTCGTTGCTTTTACATGTCAAAATTTGATATCAAAATCAGATATTAATATTTTTTATTAATTGTTTTTGATTTCTTTTCTACAATCCCAGTAAAAATAAATCAAGCTGAATATTTCGGAGTGTCTTTTTGTTGTTTGCAGAATTGTAGCCCACAACAGACTCCAGTTTTGTTTTCAGGATACAACTTCTTCAAGTCAAACGCTCCTGGCTTAAAAAAAAAAAAAAGAAAAACTTCGTCCAGATCGTCACCCACAAATTAAAACCATGAGAAACTGTAGCAATAAGCAAATTTTATTCTCGGGTTGCAACTGATCTCTATATGCGAAAAAAGCGTAAATGAGCGGGAAGTGAACGATCTAATGGCCATCATCCCTTTCACGCCGCCCGATCTTTTCGCGGGCAATGGCCACTGTCTTGGTCTTTGTCTTTTCAACTTTGTCTAAAATTGTAATTTATCTTTATTCAGTGGTAATGGAAGTGTGGAAGTTATCTTTTATTTATTATATTAAGAGAAAAAAAACGCAAATTCGACCGATATATTAACCTTCAGGCACCATATTGTGGTTATAGGAAAGATGAAATATTAAAATGAAACTAAAGAAAAACCTAAAAAAGGCGTTTTATAAAAGGAAATTGTTAATTATTCATTATACAAAAAAAAAAAAAATATTCCCAGCAAGAAATACGAAAATAAACTAATAAATAAGATATATAAAAAGATTAACAATAAATCATATTTAGAGAGTTTATATTTAGAAAGAAAAAAATAATATGAATGAATAAAATTAAAAATAAAAATAATATAGAGGTAAAAATATTATCCATTTATATTAAAGATAAGTTAAATTATTAAGAAAAAAATGTACCCAGTAATATATAACATAACAAAAAACATTTAAAACAACACGGATAAAGAATTTTAAGTAATCTATGAGAAGGGAGTTTTAAAGCAGTGGATACTTATAATTTAGTATTGATATGGAGAAGAAAAAACAGAGAACTATAGTAAGATGCTTAACATTAGAAGGGTTAGATAATTAAAAAATAATAAAGTAAGATAAATAATATTATAGAAGCTTAAACCTACCTTTATGACAACATTTTAAAGCTAATTCATTCGTTTGATTTAATAGTTTGCTTTGATTACTGGATTTTATTATTCTAATTTTCTCTTCTAAACATAGGTCACACCTATTCCTAAGACTATTAGGAATATGAGCGAAATCTATAACTTTACAATCTATCGGAGAGTTCAAACCTTTCTCCTTCAATTCCCCAAATGTTTTTTTTTTAATTACTAGCTGTTTTATGTCTAATTATATTTATGTCTGGGTTACACGCAATAGATATTTCTACATTCAAGGGGCTTCTTTGAATTTAATCTATAATTAATTTATACGATTTAATTCTATTTCACATATATTGTACTAGCTTTGGTTTTTTTATCTATTTAATCTCTTGGATGCTAGTGGCTTCCCGCCTTGCTTGGGGGGGGGGAAACACTTAAAAAAAGTATTTTAAATTGAAAATAGTTGCATATCTATCGATGCGTTATGAGTTAACACGCTAAATTCAAAATATATTTCGTCGCCATTTAAGGGAAGTACAACATGTGATTTTTTTTTTAAAAGATTTTTTAATTGTAGTATTTTAATTTAATATTTTTCATAAAACATTTGGCCACAACAAACATTTCAATACTTTATTGCTATACTCGCAGTTGATTGATATTATTGAATAGATACATTTATTACATCCCCATATAAAAAAGACAACTAGCATAAGCACGTGCACTCAGAACTATTACAAAATAGATATTATACCAAATATACTTGTATGAAAATATGCTGCCTCTCTCTGTATATATATATATATATATATATATATATATATATATATATATATATATATGTTTGTGTGTGTATGTATTTCATTAATGGCGACAGAAAAGATACTGCGGTTGCATCCGAAACACACTAGTAAAAAAATACAAATATAATAACCTCATTCACATGTAAAAATATATTAAAAAATAATGAAAGCCCTAATAATAAAAAATAAAAATTGAAACACTGAATAATATTGACTACGAATACGGCCACAATGTACTGTGTTTTGAAAATAAAACATCCCTATAACTCTACAAACATACACACAACCCAGACACCCAATTAAATAAATAATTAATAAAAGTATAGACGAAAGCGTTTGGAACTACAGAACATTTGGACACTTTCTACACACTCTGCGTTCAGAAAAGGAGACATTTGTTCGAATACAATAAGACGATATATAGCCGTACCTTCTTTAATGAAACATGTATTAATGAAGGGTTGCAGCCTAAATACACAATATATATATATATATATATATATATATATATATATATATATATATATATGTGTGTGTGTGTGTGTGCGCGCATGTGAGTTTGTGTTTGTGTTTGTGTCTGTACAACAAGACGATAAAAATATTGTCAATACGACTGATATAATATTATATTACTCTTTTGACTAAACCAAAGCACAAAAAAGAGAAAAGATTTTAAATTATGAATTTATGAACAAGATCAAAAATAAACAATAAGGTGTTTTTTTTTTTTTTTTTTTCTCATGAGTTCTATTACTGTAAAAAAAAAGTATTAGTTTGTCCTGGTAGTTTGCCACGATTAGTGTTGTGGATGGTTTGTAAAAGGCTTTCTGTCTAAGCCTAAATAGATGTTTAATCCTTTAATATCTGATTTACGTAGTTCTTGTTGATTCTAAACAAAGACATTCAATGGAAGCATGTGATGCTATCACTGCTAACCAAGAAGATGAATATTCTCCGATAGAGAGAGAGACTCGCTTGATTATTTATCTCTCATCAGGTTGATAAAGGACAAAGGTTTGTTAAAAATTCTGAATTTATAATATTTCTCTTCATTTTAATTACAAATATAATATAAATAGCATGAGTCTTAGTGACAATATTTTTTTATCATTTTTTGCTTTTTTCTTCTTTGAATTTCATTAAACCATATATATATATATATATATATATATATATATATATATATATATATATATATATATATATCCAAGTATATGATTGGTGTATATGGAATGAATTCCAATAACCAACAATTACTATTCTTAAAAGAGTGCTCAATACAAAGTAGAGCAGATATAATTATTTATTTTAAAAAAAATATTATAACATAAATATGTTATAAAATCACTACAAATATACCCATTTTGTTTCAACACCCTCGGTGTCTTTGAAACAAAATGGCTATTTTTGTAGTGATTTTATAACATATTTATGTTATAATTTTTTTTTAAATAAATAATTATACATACATATATATATATATATATATATATATATATATATATACATATTAAACCTGTTCATATATATAATTATAATTAAACCTATTAATATATATATATATATATATATATATATATATATATCATACCACTCGAAATAACATTTACAGTACTACTAAATTTACTTTGCTTTATGTGTCAACAGCATTTATTTTACTTGTCGTCTCAATTAGTTTTAAACGTTCACTCCTGGTTTTACCACCAAATTTCAGTCGCCATGTTGTATTTGATCTTTGCGGTGTTCCAACCTCATTGTTTATTTGCCACATTCAATTTAATACAGGTCGAATTTTAAACATCCCAACCATCATTTCTTTTTATTTAACGCGGTCACGACACTTCTGTAGTGCACGGTGGAGTAATGCATGGCAGCTCGGATTGAGGCATCGGAGAGACAAGTTCGAAATCCAGTCCACTCAGTTACATTTATTTACGTGGTAACACCTTTGGGAAAGATCTGAATCCTATAGAATGGGTTTTTATCGCCTTGGACGGCAACTGGTCTGAAGACAAACCCTTCGAAGTGTCGTTTAGAGACATTGTGGTGGTACGTAGTGTCACTAGAAGTTTATTTATGTACAAAACTTTCACAACTATGATCAAATGATATGTGCAGGTGTCTGGCTATCGGTTCCTAGAAACAGTTGCTTGGCCCTCATGCGTCGATAAGCGACGAGAGTCCAGTATATATATATATATATATATATATATATATATATTACCAATTTTAACAGATAGATATAATCCCAAGGAGAGTGTTAAACTTATTATTAATATTAATATATCAGCCCAGGGAATTGCCTCCATTTACAAAAAGAATTCGGTCTGAAGAGATGAATATATAGATATTCACAAAATAAATTATGACCGAAACAATTCTTTAAGTTTTTCTTCTTGATTATTATTATTATTATTGCTACTACGCACACACACTCACGCACACGCGCACACATATATATATATATATATATATATATATATATTGTCCACTGTACATATTCATTTTTTTAGAATTAAAATATCCGTCCTCTGCTCCAACTTCGCTTTAGGCAAATAATTTTTACACACACACACACATACACACACACACACACACATATATATATATATATATATATATATATATATATATATATATATATATATATATATTAATACGCACCACCCTATGCAAGGTATAAAGACAAAAAGAAGAAATTGGTACAGAAACATTAATAATGAGCGGGAAGAGAAAATAGTAATCTGGAAGAGAGTAGATAGTGATCGACATTGCATTTGCATTAAGATTTTTGCAGATTAATGTTGGATTGAAAACATATAGATGGAGGGGAATTCCGCAAGCGGGAAGTGCGAGAAAACAAACTTTATTTACTATCTAGCCAGCTGAAATGTAAATTATGAGATTCTCGACGCCAGTCGAATACTGCGTTTAAATGTTTTAAAAATAGTCAAGTTTTCACCCGAACAATTGCCATGAAATTATTCAGAGAAAAGACACAGATGGATACCCTTAGTGTTCTGATCTGACGGTTCGCTCAGATCAAGTTCCATAATATTACTGATTCTTCCTTGGATCTTATCAGGGAGCTAAAGGTAAATACGAAGGCCACAAAACCATAGGTAGCAGCGATATATTCTTAACTCACACACACACACACACATATATATATATATATATATATATATATATATATATATATATATATATATATATATATATATATATATATATATATATATATATATTTAAAGAAAGATCAGAAAGATATATAATCCGGTGTTCTTATTGATATATATTTTTTTATTTTTATCTTTACAAAACATTACTCAATATATATATATATATATATATATATATATATATATATATATATATATATATATATATATAGTAATCCACCGACAGACTGTTTCGCTGTATCACAGCTCATAAGTGTAGCTAGACATGCGATTGCTTCAAGTCGGGATCGAAAGTCGACCTATTTGATATCTTTTGTAGACACTCACGCGGCGGAGAAAAGGAATTTTTACCGCATTATGTATGAGATGTAAGCATTACCAATGTAATTGCTCTGTGTGTGTGTGTGTGTGTGTTCGTGTGTGTCTGTGTCTGTGTCTGTCTGTGTGTGTGTGTGTGTATGTTTGAAGTATATATCAGGTATTTTTACAAAATAGGTTGCCCAGTAGTTTTATAGCCCTCGGCAGTACCACACTGACCTTATACAAAGGGGATCATTTAACATGTAAATCCTTATAGATTCAAATACAAGTAATAAAAATAATGAAATATATGAAATGATTATATTTCCCTCTTCCAGTTTGAACACGATTTTATCTTGGGTTTATAGAACTAGTGCAGAGAAATCCAGAAAAATTGGATCATAATTATCGGTGTAGCGTGAAAGGAGTTTTGCATTATCCGAGTGTAAATTTAATTGGCAATAACTTTATTTCTAAGTTGCGATTCTTTTTTTATTTATTTATTTATTTACTTATTTTTCTTTTTACTTCGTTACGGTAACTTATGCACCGAACAAAGGCAAATCTTTGTAATATAAATATTTAAAATTCGATCAATAAAGTCGATGATTTGATTTTCAACATTAAACGAATTCCAAGCGAAAAACAATATTCATTCTTCAAAATCGAAACTTCAAAAGTAGGCACGAATTATTTTTACTGCTTGCTCCTTGACACAAAACAGAGTATAGAAAGAAAAATAAAAAAAAACAACGTGCTGATGAAATATATTTTGGAGAAAAAAAATGGCTCGTATTTTGTAAACGATTTCAAAGAAAGATGCAAGAACGTTAGCATCCGTTGAACGTACGTACTATAGCATTGAGGCAACTCTATCGTAAATAATATTAAAAAAAACGTTGGCTCGTTTCAAAAGAATCACAAAGGTACAAAAGATATGAGACCGAAGTGAATGAAGAAAACAAACAGTTTTTATTAGTTTGTAGTTATTGGTTTTCTGCTAATTATCACGCAAAAAGTTTTAATTACTTTAATTAGCATCTAATTGAAAAACAGATTGGTGAATGCTGATGTCGCCATGCAAAGAATAACTACTAGTCCTAAAGAAGAAAAGAAGAGGCCTTCGAGTACACAGTGTCAGCATTGATTGACAGACGTAATGGATGGATAATCATATTTAATGAATATTGATTTTGTTCAATATTATAGATTTTAGAAGGGTAGGACATGATACTTGTAATTTATACTCAAATATTAACCTTCCTTGAATGATCTATCGAAAACATATATTGAAACGTTGTGAGCAACGATGAGGTCTTAGAGAGGTTCAAAACAAGGAGGCTTATACTTGACATCAGAAAGAGGCAGCTGAAGTTTCCGGGACACATAATGAGGAAGGAAGGCATTGAGAATCTGATACACACAGGTCGGATAGAAAGAAATAGAGACAAGAGAAAGCAGCGCGTGACATACCTGACGAGCTTCAACAGGTGGATGACAGAAAGTAGTCTGGGGGAAGAATCATATGGAAGAAGATTGTTGAGAGCTGCAAGGGATAGAGGGAGGTGGAGAGCCATGATCGCCTACGTCTTGAAAGGATATGGCACATAAAAAGAAGAAAGAATATTAGTTTAATTATTAAATTTGTAACTAGATAGAAAGAAAAAAAAAGAATATCCCCTAAATAACAAAATGTCGACAAGTGTTGTTTCTGAAATTTGTTATATAAATACATGATACACTGTAGATTCGCCAACGTGTGAAAATCCTCAGAAATATCACTGAAACAAGAATGAAATAAGTTGGTATGATTTAATAGGGTCAGCGGACTGTTGCACTTAAGTATGATAGCGTGGCAAGTTCTGATTGCGAGATTAAGATTGGTCAGTTTAACATAGAAAAGGTAAGAACACCAAAATAGATGGTAGTGGCTTGATTACCTTTTTATTTGATCGTGGATTATTGATCATAATGAATGAATACTTAATTAGGAAAATTGAAAGGATTTCCTTATGAAAGAAGTTTCTCCCTGTATGTCATTCAGTAAGAATATTCGCTCATTAATGAGCAAGCGGATTTGAACCTGCTACGGATTAGAACCCCCTCTCTTTCTCTCTCCCTTTCTTTTTCTCTATTTCTCTCTTTCTCTTTACGTTTTTTTTCTCTCTCTCTCTGTCCATCTCCTTCACTGACAAGTAGTCGGTATAATTTCTCAACTACGATGCTCATCAGTCGTACAACGAGATTTGTGGAATAACCACATTCTGGACAATAACATACATACATTGTGATAATACCACTATATGCCCGAGCAATACATAAATTAATCTTAATACATAACACAGCAGTTGCATTTTTTGTATATTTTAAGTGTGTAAATATTAGCATTTTCACTGTATGGGACATACAATCTTACAATTTGCAAAGGAAGTAATTGTCTCTCTTTATGTTCTGTTATTTTAACGCTAAATGATTTAAACTTATCTGGCCATTATGGAATCTGTAATATGCTTCAGTGGGCTGACACGCAATTAAATAACCATAAGTACTAATTATCGAAAAAATATTTTATAATTAGTAAATACATTATTCAAGTGACATGCTACTTCATATGGGACTGCTAACTGCGTAGTCAGTCGTTCAGTCACTAATTTAGACACACGACATAGTAATTCGATTATATTTGTACTCATTAGTCACATTGGTGTTCCAATTTTAATTTTGTATTCGCTTTTATTCCAGCCCAGGAATGAGTGATCTATCACGTGACTCCATCTTCCAGTAAAATGGCGAATTTTCACTCGCGAAAACACAATACTAATTCTCTTCTACTGTTTAATTTCCTTTCTTTTCGCTAATATAAGATCTGCAGTCACAGATATCATGAAAAGTTGCGAAAGAGAATCATGAAAGTATCTCATTTTTTTAAGTATAATAAATTATCTTTTAAATATCTTATTTACTTGTAAAAAATATCCACTCTTACTAAAAAAAAAAAAACAAAAAAAAACGACGGTGCAAAAGCACATTTCGTTATCAAATATCTTTACACGTAAAATCTTACATACGAGGCAAAGATGTTTCGTTGACATCTCCGCCAAAACTTCTGTCTCGTAAGATCTTGGTAAAAAAAACAAGTCAAATATAATCTTATAGTATATATCTGCCTACAGAACCTAGGCGATCATACCTCTCCATAACCTCTGCCTGCTAAGACTTTACGCATGCTCGTTAGGTAGGTTTCTCGCTATTTCTTCTGTCCCTCTTGCCATCAATATTTCCAATGAATCTCATATCTTACAAGAATCATTTCTTCGTTATTTTTACCAGCAATTTCAATTATCTATACAAATTTCTAAGTAGGAGCGTCGTTTTTCTCTTTAAATGATCCTTAAAATATCCTACTTATTTACATGCCCCATTCAGGGTATTCTCAGCATCCTTCTGTAGAAAAGAATTTCTGTTGCCACTTGTTTCCGTTCACATGCAAGACAAGTGTCTACAATTCAACATGATAGGTGAGAACTGATGATACATAGCAATTAAGCACACTTTTCTTTGACTCAAATTATTTTTTCTTTTACTTATTATTTTGTTTAGATTTAGACGGCGTATTTTGTTATCCCAAAAGCAATCAAGTAGGAAAACTGTGATATATAGGAAGTGTTTTAATACATAATTTGAAAATGAGTTACTGCTAACTGATGACCAATTGGAAAAGCAAAATATGCCTTCTAAAAGCCAATCAAAATATTAAGAAAAAGGAAGATTTTTTTACAAAGAAAGTGAGCTCAACAGTCAAGTTTACAGTATTGTTTTTTTTTGTTTATGGCATATCGACCTCAATTGGATATTTAATGCCAACTAGATTTTTATTGCTGGTAACATTTTTTTGTTTATTAAAAAATGTAATGCTGGTAATACATTTTTTATAAAGTATTTCTGTTACTAAAACCTATTTTTATACTTTCATAGTGTTTTGACTCCAGTTTGGGAATTAACTATTTACCCATGTCTGGGGCCCTAACAGGTGCTACCAACCCGGGTCATGTTGGACCTGGGAACACGAGTAATTAAGAGATGGTTCCACGTTCCTCAAAACCCCATGATCAGAGGCCATGGTGTCGGACATATTTTAACGTCATTACAAGGGTGGAGCAGCATCAGGTATTCTTAAATGGTTATCCACTGAGTTACTGAGCAGGCTCGACGTTACTCAACTTCGGCGATCCTAGGAGAAAGGATGTTTCAACGTGATGCGGCCATAAAACCGAATGAAGGAAATTTACTTTAATTTAGCAAGTAATAATTGTGGACAGATCAAGATTTTATGTATCGAAGCTTACCAATTGTTGAAGGACTATATAGACGGTACTCCAAAAGAAAACATCATAGTAATACTAGATAGTAGTACTACTGTATAGTAGCTACATCTATTTCATCGTCTGCAAAATATCATAGTATGATGAAAAAATGCCCAAAACTTAATAAAAACAAAGTATTATCGTCAAAATATTTATGTCATTATTAGGAGGAAGTAACCAAATATTTTTATTATTTTATTAATTTTTTAATCCTTTCTAGCACGTTCGAAATTATAGTCATTTTGTGTGTGTGTGTCCGCGGTCGACATAATATTTACGATTAGTGTTTTTACGCTTTTTTTCCTGTGAAAAACACATTGATTTGACGGATTTTAATGAAACTTTCGGATCTTATTCACAAATGAATGACATAATTTTTTAAAATTATTTTGTTTTTTTTAGAAAACCTTGTTAATTTGTTTCTTTACATGTTACCGCCACTAACTTAATTTCATGAAATTTCGAGAAATTAAATTTTCATCACAAAATTGTTTTCATTAATAAAGAGCAAGACTTCTTGGAGAATGTAAATAAACATTTTTTTTTTCAAACTACTACTCATTTCCCGAGAATCACCTCTGAATCGTAAATAAAATAGTATAATAAAACGATGAGATTATTTTACTAGGAAAGATTTTAATTATTTTTTATAAATATGATTTATTAAGGATATTATTGTCTTAAGAAAACAAAATTTGGAGGAATAAAGACTTTTTACAAGAATATTTGTCATTTTTAATTTTAATTATAATAATTTATAATATATAAATCTTCTGAAATTTTGCATTACTTTCATCCGGTTAGGTGATATTGTTACTAAGTGAAAACTGTAGTATGTGGCCGAGTGGTTAGAACGTTCGCATCCTGACAATGTGACCCGAGTTCGAATCTCACCATTGTCGAGAAGGATATTTTATGATGTTATAGGACTGGAGGGGTCGACCCCAGCTTTGGATAGAGCCTGAAAACCATACCACGGGCTGACGCAAGGCTTTTGAGTGAAATTGGGTAGACAGAATCTTGGGTGCCGTGGATAGCTGTGCTAACATGAAGGCCTTGTTCAATTTGTTCGTGGCCTTGCTGCCCTTGTTCAAATTGTTGTTCGTAGCCTTGTTGGCCTTGTTCTAATTGTTGATCACGCTAAATAACAGGCTCTTTCAAAGAAACTGTAACTAAGGTCTGCTCAGCATAGTTGCAGTATAAACCACAGGGTGGGTGTTGAATAAGCACAAATCCGACTAAGCAAGCGTCTGCAATAGGGATTGGCTAGCCGCCATAATAGACAGTTATCCTCAAAAATGAGTCGTCAGCTATACATATAAAGGCTCAAGAGACACTCCTGTTAGAGAATTACGGATTTATATCTGTGATGTGAATAAAGAGAAGGTAGAAGGAAGAGAAGATTTTAAGGCTAATGGGGGAAGATACCTACTGACCTTTGACTTGAAGAGGTTAGGTTTGTTTTGAAATGGGGAGCATCCACGATGGTTATTATTCACTAAAGTAGCAGTTCTCGGATAAATGCTGCCTGATATTGTTCGAATTTTGATAAATCTTTTATTGTTCAAAATTTAGCCTATTTAATTTCGTTTACCTGAAACATGTAGTTACCCAGAGATTCACGTTATAAATGATGTCAATTTCCTCCTTGAACTTGGAGTAAATTTATAATTAATTTTATAATAATGCTGCTGCCATAACTTGAAAGATGAGAACCCGTATAAAATATAAACGGTAGTCACGAGGACTGCACAGCATTTTGAAAGCGACAAACACAAAATCCCCTAGGTGAAAATAAAGAGGATATCATGTATATAAGAGGGGGCGCGCCTGCAGCCCCGAAAGCAGGTTCCATCAGATTCCAGACGACAAGAAACACGCGAGAAATGCTGGACGTACATGACTGGAATGTTATATAAAGAAAATAGAAAACGTGTATTAGATCTAAGAAAGGGCATATTTTAACTAAATAATATATATCCCGAATATATTATTCGATAGAATGCACATGTTAAACGTTGGGGTGCAGCAATGCCCTCTTCTGGGACATACCAACTTTCTGCTTTTCATTAAGCATCTGCGTAGGAACAATCTCATGTCATTAGTAAATATACAATGTCCCCTACAACACAGACATCATTTACAATGTGAATCTCTGGGTAACTACATGTTACAAGTAAACGAAATTGTTGAACAGTAAAAGACTTATTTATCAGAATTCGAAAAAGATCAGGCAGCATTTATCCGAGAACTGCTACTTTATTGAATAATCACCATCGTGGATGCTCCCCAGATCAAAACAAACATAACATCTTCAAGTCAAAGGTCAATAGCTAGATATTGAAAGGGATGTTGATCTTAACCGATTTCAGAAAGCTTCCGCAATGTTCAGTATGCGCATCACCTTTGACACGACACACGTCAAGACGGTAGTCCAACTCTTGACAAACACGCTGTAGCATGTCTTGCGTAACAGCGCCTTTGACTTTTTTGTGCCATGATCACGTCTCCTTCCAGATGTTTTTTTTTTTTATTATTTTCTTGAAAATGCACGCTGTGCCTTCTTGAGCATATTCTAACAGAGGAAATGCCTTTTCATTTCTAGTTGACGTCATTCTTCACACTGACAAAAAATAAATAAATAAACATTTAGTTAGTTTTTACGTATTTTGTTAAAATTTGAGATCATCTGAGGGAAAATCATGTCAATTCTTTTGGAACACCCTGTATATGCAGACGATGGCACAGTTTATAGATGCACGTTCGAAAATGATGATGGACATTACGATTGAACTAGCTCTGACAGTTCAAATTGGGAAAATGTCTTGCAAGATTCAATACATCTAAAAACCAATCTAGTGTCATTAGAGCGGCATTGCACGGACACCGAGATTTCATCCGTTACGGTTGATCTTTCGACGGGACACCATACTTTGAATGTCTACCGGGACTCAAGTTCATTCCAGACCATTTGGTGTATTTTATTTTATTTTGTATTTATTTATTCAGTTACGACTTTAATTAGTTTATCTTTAATATTTAATGATGCAAGTACTACTCTTTTGAAGTTAGGCACATTTTTTTTTCTTTCTCGGGGTCGTTCCGTGAATTTAATTTCCATTAAACCCTTCATTTGGCACAAATCTAAACATAAACGCAAAAAGAAAACAAATATATTACATATTTGTAAGTCTATGCTTTGAATATTGCTTCCATATCTGGTCTGGTTTTTCTGCTATACATTTAGATATTCTTGATAAAATGCAAAAAATAATCTGCAATTTCATTGGTCGTAACCTGGCATTACGGCTTCAGGCCCTTTCCTATCGCTATAACGTAGACTTTATGAAATTAACCCTAGAGCACTAAACCATGGTTATATAGTACCCAGCGCAAATTTTTCTATTTTTAATAGCACTTTTCAGTACGTGATTTTCTTAGGTAAATAATGTTTTTCAGTTTCTAGTCATGTTACAATGTTTGAAGTGCCTGAATGTAAAATATTTCAAATAAAAATTTATATTTAATATTTTTTTTTGATATTTTCAAAATCGGGTATAATATAACCATGGTTAGTATGGTGTAACTTTAATTGATATTTAGTGTCCTAGGGTTCAGCGCAGTACTAGATTGGCGGTAAGGTCTCATAATTTTATCTTTGAAATGGCTAGATATACCTCCTTGACACCTCGAATTTATGAATGTGTGTGTCTTAGTAGATTGGCAGTTAACGTCTCATGATTTTACTGTTAAACTAGTTAAATATGACCGTAAGTTGTATGATAACAGTCTCTTCTCACGGGCTAATGGAGCTCCAGTCCGGCTCCTTCATTCCCAGTTGACTTTTATCTTCAAATCTTTAAATGTAATATCAATATTTATATTGTTTTCTTAGTTATTTTCCTTTTAATGTCCTGTCTTCTTAATAGTAGTTTTTTTTCCATGTAACCTCTTGCTTCCTAGCGGCTTTTTTTTTTCTTTTTTTTTCTTTTTTGCTAAGGGTGAATAAGAATTATGACTATTTTATATATAAAATCTTTATACACAAATGCTTCCGTCAAGAAATGTCTAAATTTACGAAAAACACATAATAAATAGAAGTTATTTTAGATTGTCTTATAAATTTACCATTCAATCAGATTTCTCCCCAAATTTAATCTCACTATATTTAACACACACACACACACACACAGACAGAGAGACATAGAGAGGAGGAGAGAGGTGGGGAGAGCAATGTGACATATGAATCAATACTTTAAATCGAATTGAAGCGTAAAAATGACAGTCGTCATGCAATGTTGATTTCGATGCCTATATTTAAAACATACTTTTATTTTACCCGTTTTATTATTAAAAGAAATACAAAAAGTGAATGAAATCGTCGAGACTATGGATAAGGACACAACAGAAGAAAATTAAATTAAAAATTTTTAGATTTCAGCGTTTCAAAATCTTAACGGCTTCTTGTTGGTACATAATTATAACCGTGCATTGCATTTTTATTCTCCCCTCCCCCACTTACGCATATAGAATTCCATCGATATAAGCATTACTTTAGTCCCGTGAAGTCATTCTAGAAAAAAGAAACCCGTCACACAGAATTTAGCCCACATTAGTCCATTCATTTGACTGATACGGTTTTGATTTATAAAAAGGTATATAACGTAATCTCTCTCTGTCAAGCACACATACACATGCGCACACATATAGATGTATACTGAGATCACCACCAGGCAGTAAAAGTCTGTTTCGTGCTTAAATGCAATCTTCCTGCCATGAAATGTACTGTCGCCACTCGGAGTTGACCCTAGTGTCGACTTATATATATATATATATATATATATATATATATATATATATATATATATGTGTGTGTGTGTGTGTGTGTGTGTGTGTGTGTGTGTGCATATATATATATGTATATATATACATATATATATATATATATATATGTATGTATATATATATATGTATATATATATGTGTGTGTGTGTGTGTGTGTGTGTGTGTGAAAATATATAGATAATAGGAAAGAACTGGTTTGGTAAATAATCCAAAGTTCTTTAGTATTTTTGTTCTTATTTTTTTAAAAAATAGTGCTCGATACAAAAGTAGACCATAAATATAATTATTTATTTAAAAATATGATTCCAACACGATACATAAGAGTTCTCATGTTTCGAAACAAGATCCGAAAACTTCAATATAATTATTTGAATTAAATTGAATTAAAGTAAGCTCTGTTCCATCTTCAAGCGAATTTTTTTTTTTTTTTTGGAATAACTTATTTCTGAAACTTACGTGTTTTAATAGCATATTCATTATTGAAATCAAAATTTGCATGGTAACGGCCAGCGCGAGTGTTCATATAGAAAGGGGCGCAGGGTGTTAATAATTTCTATCAGTATAGAGTTACATTCATAGATGTCAAGTCAGGGTAAGTTTGGGGTGTCTAAATTGAAAACGGATGATCTGTTATATATATATATATATATATATATATATATATATATATATATTGTTTGTTTTGATTAGTCTGTACATCGTCTTTTCATGTTGAATTAAATATAGTCTAATCTTAATTATGTTTTATGAATATGTCCTGAAGATGGTCTGCTAGACCGAAACGTCCGACGTTAACATTATATTAACATTAAAACAGCATAATTGTATATTATTATTTTTGTTTGTTTTTACGTATATTTTTCTTCATATATATATCTATATAATGAACATTGAAGTCAACACTCAGAGGCTACAGGGTGTTTTTTGCTTGACGCAATCCTCAGGCCGATTGCGTCAAGCATGATACAGTCTGTCGCCTCTGAGTTTTGACATCTATGTTCATTTTATATTTATATTTACATACGCTCCTTCTCTGATATTGAGCATCTTATCCCATAAATATAGCACACCTTAAAAGTATATTTCTTAATATATATATATATATATATATATATATATATATATATATATATATATATATATATATACAACCACGCTCTATTTCTGAGCACTTTTACCATAAACATAGCATAATAAATTAATGGTAATAGCTGGCCACTCGTACCCGTTTCTAATATGCCGGCTAGCCAACCCCTATTGCAGACGCTTCCTTAGGCGCATTTGTGTTTATTCAACACCCCTGTGGTCTATCCTGCAACTATGCTTAGCAGGGCATAGTTAAAGTTTCTAGGAAAGAGCATTTTATCTAGCGTGATCAACAATTTGAATAACGCTAGAATACCCGAGTTCTCGCCCACAATGACTTGTAACTTCCATCTACCCAATTTCACTCACATGTCTTGAGTCAACCCGTGGTATGGTTTTACAGCATAAGTTCATATATATATATATATATATATATATATATATATATATATCACATAGTAATTCGCTGAACCGAGAATAACAGAATGCAGAAAACACAGAACCAACTGAAGAATTCTGGAGCGTACAACAGCCGAAACGTTGTGATAAATATGCCAACTAAGATGAAGATAATATATATATATATATATATATATATATATATATATATATATATATATGGTCATCATCCGGAGGAAAAAAATGTGCTTTCTGTTAGCAGTGAACTACAGAAATGAATGTCTTGTGGGAGAAAATGAAATTTTCTCCGTAGTTTTCAATTTCTTTTTTTTTTAACATGAATTTTGGTCAGACCTTGTGTTGGACAAATAGTCTCTTTTGAGTTGTTATTTGAGATCAGAGCTGGATGGATCCATGCTGCTCTGAATTCCCTTGGTCATTTTAAAAGTTTTATTGGTTCCTGGAAGGGGATGTGCCTCTGTATGTGTATTATTTAGTTGTTAGGGAATGAGTGAGTACGATGTGGGTAAGCGTGTATATTACTATGGGTGTGTGTTATGATTTGTCTCACTAGGGAGTGAATCAGTATGATGTGGGGAAGTGTGTATATTCGTGTGGGTGCGTGTATAAGTTTGAGGCTTCAACACCTCCGTAAGCATGTCTCTCTTGTGCGGATGAAAAATGTGGGCAGGTCTTGTTTGTGGAGTTATATATTAATACTATCTATATTGTTAAATTTGTGATTAAGCCAGTCTGGATGGTGCGTTTTTAAACGTCGTATCCACTTAAAATCTTTCTCATGTTACCTGCTCTGAACTTTTCTATTCTCTCACCTATATATATATATATATATATATATATATATATATATATATATATATATATATATATATGATACTATAATATATATTTTTATCAAATGACCTAAGGTCGAGGCACATCATGAGTCAAAACATTTGAGTGAATAAAATTTTCTAAATATGTATTTAATCTTTCCTACATGTGACATTTTTAATTGTAGACATTAAATTAATAGTTTCTTTATTTTCTGTCAATTGTCATGGTTTCTTAAGAAAGTTAGTCAACTGTTTTTTTTTATTACCTTACCCATCATCTTGAATTCCGTATTTCCCTTCTCTTAAATTGGTTTCCTCGTAAGGCTTGAGAGTCGTCTATCCTGATGTTTATCACATAGCTAGGAGGTCATGAAAAAGATCAATTCATTTCTAAAGAAAATGGAATCGACAGACTATCCCAGAATTTGAACCCGGCTCTCTGATTCTAGTCTGTGAGCTGATATACGTTGTACAGGCCAATCCCACCTGTGATACCCCGAAACATAGAAACATTTATTTTCTCGTATTAAGATTCATCATCCATCTAAATGAAAAGAATCTTCTCATTTTCGTGCTTGCAGATGTGGGGCGGCCAGTGAAATACTCCAGAGAATAAATACAGTTATCTATGAATGTAATTTTTTTCTGGTTTATTTCACGGATTTTACAACAAGGTACACAGAAAGCACCCTAGTAATGATAACATTAGTCCTTTCCTTATAAGAAAACATTCACCCTTCACTGATCGAGCAGCTATTTCTAGTGTCATTTGAAATTAATAAAAATATCTGTCTCTATTTCTGAGATGAGGTATTCTGCCTATTTACACTATTTACATCGTTCGGACTGCTCTCCTCAACTTTATGGCCGTATTCTCTACCTTTCAGTCGTTGTATGCTCCGATCTTCTTCACATGGCTCATTGGATAAAAATGTAATCCTAAAAGGGACTTGAGCCAAAGAGTTGTGAGTTCAATATCTGGTCACAGCAGAGATGAACAAAAAAGCTTGGAGACTTGAGCCTCTCAAGGAAAATTACTGAAGCTGAGATATCCCCCAAAAATCATGGAATTTGATCCATTTGTCTGTGTAAACCAAATACAGATGTAGGTTTGAAATTACAACGAATATCGCCTAAAGAAAGTCAGAAAGTACAACAGCCGAAACGTTGCGAATATGACAATAAAGATGAGGACAACAGTCCTTACGATATAAATAAAACAGTTTACAGGAGAATAGGTTTCGAAATAGTTCAGTATTGGAAGATTGCTTTAAAGCAGGTAGGACATTAAAATTTTGATTATTCCATTATTTTCACTTCGAGTTACATGTGATATCCATTTGAGTTGCACTTTTGTTGCTTTCCCTAAAGTAATGTGGCCACTTTTATTTGTACAGTAATTTGTTTGCGATTGTGTAGCGCCAGTGCACAATGTTCAAAGATGTATGGTCTTTGCTAAGACCTGCAGTCTTCATGAGCTTGACAATTTAATCATTGATCTGATAAATAAATATATAGCTGATAGTTTAGATATTTTTGAACGGGTTTGGGGTAATGCATGGAATTTATATGAGAGTCTATCTGATGGGGCTATTTAAGAATATAACTCGAGCATTTAGATGGATGACGAGCTTACAGGATAATGTTTTCGTTTTGTAACAACGTGCTGTGGTGGGTGAAACTACTCATGGGGCAGCTCATTCTGTTAAATCTCCTCATCCCAAGGTTAAATATGTTATAGATTGAAATATTTGAATTGTTTAGTTATTGCTAATTCCGCATCCTGAAATTGTATTATGGTTTGGTTTGTTTTACAGCATGTTAACCTCAATGGGTTATTTAATGCCGACAAATTTTGTATTGCTGGTAATATTTTTTTTCAGACATTTATTACTAGTAATATTTTTCCTTCAAAAAATCTATTTCTGATAATATTTTTTCAAAAAAGGATTGCTCGTAATTTTTTATTTCTTTGCCTAACATGTTTTGCTGATAATAATGTATTAATTGTAATACTTTTTAGAAAACCTATTGTTACACTTTCATAGTGTTTTGACCTCAATTCGCGGGTTAACTATTTGCCCATAGTTGGGACTCTAACAGGTGCTACCACCCCGGGTCAGGGTGGACCTGGAAACCCCAGCAATTAAGAATTGGTTTCACGCTCATCAAAACCTCCTAATCAGAGTTCTTGCTGTTGGACGCAGTTTATCGTCTTACCCAAGAAGCAGATGTAGTTTATCGTCATACCCAGGGCATGAAATTTTATGATGGATTCAGTCTATATACCGTTACTGATTTTGTTCCAATTCTGGATCATTGTTTCTCCGTTTGGACATATTTATTCTGAATCCTATTTCTTGGACTGTTAGAATCGGGCTTAGCGTTCAGCTCCTACCGCCGATGCATTTCAACAGATATATAAACGAGGCTTTTACTACACACAGTTTTCACCACTGCTAAAACATTCTTTTTCATTATGTCTCTTAATTCCTCTGGGACCGTACGGCTGCAACAACACATCTCCAACGGACGCATTTCCGGGCGATCCTCTTCAGTTCGGACTATGTAGTGCCGGCTGACTTCCCGGGGGATTTCGCCAGCAGCGTCATACGCTCCACTTTGGAGGACACGTCCTAGGCTATGGCGTTGTTTGAGGATATCGTTAAGGTTCCTGTAACAAGCTATTTTTTAAGTCAGTAGGTTGTTAGCCTAATGCACAACCCCCAACCTGTAGGACAGGTGTGTGTCTTCCGTCTGGCTTCTACTCCAGAGGCCTGTTCCACTTGGTTGGACTTCTTAGGGCCGATAACCCGCTCGCATATCTCTGGGGTCTATTGAAGCACGCAAGACGTACAAACACATCAAGGCGACACACCATGAAGACGGGCTAAAACATTACCTGCCTCCGAACTCTACCACGTCTTCAATGTTTTGTCTGTATAAACCTTCAGTAAGTCTCAATGCATATCATTGCTTATCTTGGAAGTCAAGGGTATAGATTTCTTTATACGCACATTCTTTTCAGACGTGATTTTATTTCAGTGCTCTCAAGCCGAAGAATTTTGGATCCAAAAGTAACGTGGACATTTGGTGGGTCATGATGGCAAAAAAGAAAACAATAATTTCGGACTGTGTCTTGAAACATCACCGGGAAACACATATTCATCACGAGTAGTATAACCTGTTTTCGAACGGGTCTTTCATTACTGGGAATTTTACCGTTCAATTGGAGCATTTTAAGTTTAAAGTCATCCGAACCGAGAATCAATATTAGTAATAACAACAAGATGCAAATGGGTAGTTAACAGTTTAAAGGTTGGGCTGAAAAGGGCCGTTTTTGCGTTCTCAATTTTGTTTCAGCCTCACGCGCAGCAACAGCTGAAGAGGTGTTTCTCCTCAGCCGTTGAGTCATTTGACCATCTTTTTCAACCTCGCTCGCAGAAGCGGTTCAGGTATGCTCTTCTAGAAAGCCGATGGCTATGGTGATCTTCGGACTCAGTGGCTGTGATTGAAGCATGTCGAGATGCATATTAAGACAGGCAAACTGAACGTTTTAAAGACGATTCGTTATCTCTTATTCGCATGGCGGACCTGGGGGGCATAGGGTTTGCGACCTAGGCCTGTTCTTTTCTTTGGTGGCATGTCTTAGGCAAGTATGAATTGCCAAACGGAATGCGTAGGCAAATACCAGAAGAGAACGCTGTAAACCTACAGGGATCACTAAGCTTGAATAACTTTAGAAAAGTTTGGAAAATAAATGTTGAGTAATAAAAAAGTAAGCTGATTTATTACTACGGTGAATGCAATACAAAAACTAGCAGGACAATAAAAAAAATTAAATTGTGAACGGCTTTAAATGATAATGAAAGCAACGCCTTAAAACTGTAGTAGTAGGCTTTATGCAACGGAAAAGGTAACCTCACTTGATCGAGATAATGCGCTTGGCCAAGAGAAGAGGAATGTGTAATTTGGACTCAAAACTGAAGAATTATCTATAAAAAAAAAAGAAATTCATCGAAACCTGATGAAAACCGTGGAAATACATAAACAACATCCGATCGAAACACACATACATACACAGACATTTTGAGAATTATAGATATAGATTTCAGTGTGCAGGGGAAAAATGAAGCCATGACTCGGAATTAAAAATGGGAATTTTGCATAAGTATGGACTGTTGAACTTCGCTATTTCACGCCTTTCAGCACTGGACGTGCTCTCTCTACGTTCGCACCATTGAACTTCTTTTCGATTTATAAAAATCTGTATAATTCTTAAGATTTTTCGCTTGAAAGTATATACATACATATATATATATATATATATATATATATATATTATATATATATATATAGCAGACCATATCTGGTAGCAAAATATTGTTTCAGATAGACATTATAAAAAGAGAAGAAAATGAAAAAAAAACTTGTTTACCACAAAAGAAATGTCTGGACATTTTTATTTTTTACTCTTTTAGAGAAAAAATAAATATGACTACAGCTTGTCACTGTTTCGACTTCAACGCTTTAAGACGTAGGTATACAAAATGTACTTAAAGCAATTATCTGTGTGAAAAAAAAAATGATACAAAAAGAGCCATGGTTGGAGTTTTACGCATAGTAGGACTGACTGACAGCATAATTGAATTTATTTGTTCGATTACGTGTTAAAACATAAGATTAGAGGAGTACGTTTCTTTTTGCATCGGTGCCGGTCAAGTGATTAATGTGAACATACCCACAAGCAAGAGAAAATGAACCATGATCAAAGTTCCATCTCTTTTATATAAATGTCCTTTTAGGACCTGGCTGCTGATGGCTCTCCAGAACTTCCCGTCTCTTGTTTTCTGCAATTCTTGCCTCTTTACAACGAATCGTTTTTACTAGAGTTCCTGGATGTGACATCCATTTACTCAATTGCGCAAATAGAGCAGACTTTATTTCCATTGCTTTTCTTGCTTCCATTACGTCATATGAGTCTTGAATTGTCGACACATTCTTTCTCACTTGTGTGTTGCCACTTTTTTTTTTACCATCGGTTCAGACCTATACTAAGGATTCTTCCTTTAAGTGCAATGATGTTTCAGGACGTGACCGTTCATAGCTCTCCATAACTTCCTATTCTTTCTAACAATATGTTGTCTTTACTATCACTCTAAACTTAGATTGCTTTCTCTCCTTATCGCCTTCAAAATATATTGTGTGTATCAAATTTTCCAAGCCCTCTTTTCTCATTGTGTGTCCTAAAACATTCAACTATTTCTGAACTTTTATGTCCTCTCATACGACAGTAAATGCTGGACAATAGCTTTAGAGATGAATCAAGGACTTCAAGCAACAGGAATTCAGTTCCACAGAAGGATTCTGAAAATCTGAATTATATGCGTAACAATGAAGTTATAGGAAAAATGAAAACAAAATGGATATTTATCTTTAGAATCTGAAAGAAACTATTAAAATTACTAGGCTGTATATTGAGGAAAGAGGGCTTGGATAAGTTAAAACTCACAAGATATACTGAAGACAAATGGAAGCAACGGATAATGTATAAAACAAACATGCATAAATGGATTAAAGAAAAGAGATTAAGAGAGTTAGCACTAAGATAAAACATTAATAATAACATAAAGTTGGTGACTATAATGAGCGTCCTGTACTGATAAGGCACATAGAAAAAGAAAGATTGTTGTTTTTGCAGACAAGTTACCAAGCAATGTTAATTAATTCAACTTGTATTGGTGTTTTACTGATAACTGTCAGCGAGAAGTGAATGATTCATACCATTTCAAAGGGCATTAGTCTCTAATGTGTTTATATACTTGTAATATGTTAGTCGTTTCCCTCCAAGAAAATATTTAGCATTCATTGGTCGAGCAGCCATTGTTGTTTTCAATAGCCAGTAAGCCTACCTCGTGAAATGCGTCACTAAGAAATGTGGCATGTTCGATATCTGCATATATCCGTACATGAAAGCAGTATAAGTGAAAATTTTCTTAGAAAAAAAAAAAACTGTCGATCCGTTAGCTGGTTAAAGAAAAATACCTACACACTGTGGAGAGAAATCTCAAGAGGAACGTTTCCTCTTTTCAAGTTGTTCCAATTCATTTCAGATGTTCTTCGACAGTTCAACAAGAAACATGAAGTTTTTGGGGTTTTTTTTTCCGATAGATATCTACTGCATTGACGCGAATCTAATTCAGTAGTATATTTCAAAACTCCTACATTTAAAATGAGTCATCCTCCAAAACGAGGTCTGTCGCATATATCATAAACTATTTAATAAACAACCAACATGCCCGACATTCACTATCTCGGTATACGCTCTACTGAAATTCTTACGATAAACAAAGGTAAATACAGGGTGCGATGAGTAAATTGTCGCTACTTTATATTTTTAATTTCGCGTATGCGTGTTGTTTGTTGTTGATTTTGTCGACTGCACGGTAAAGTAGGTTCAGTTCGTCACCGTCTGTGAGAAAAAGTGTACTATGACGCAATTCACTCGGACAGAAATTTGGGAACGGCATACTGTACTGCTTGGTATTCGGGCCGGAAGTTCCAATACGTACAGAGTGTTTGGGTATCAATCCGAGGATAGTGCAGAGAATTCGTTGGTTGAGTCTAATGGTGATTACGAAGGTGAGGCAGCTCAGAAATCTCACTCGGATCTTTCTGATAAGAAAGGAACTCCCGGATTGGTTGGTGAGAGCATGTGACTCAACACCGAGTCGATTATTAAATACGCTAAGCATGGGCGTACGGTGGTGTAATGGATAGCGGCTCAGATTGAGGAATTTGATAGTCGAGTTCGAATTCCAGTCGAATCCATTACATTCATTTACGTGCTAATACCATTGAGAAAGGTATGAATCCTCGTTTTCTTCCACCCAACTATAGGTAAATAGGAAGACAGACCGGGTTCCATAGTCTTGAATGGCAACTAGTCTACCGCAGAAAGAAATGGCAACCTGCTGCGAGAAAAATCTGCTTCGTCATTCATGCATCAAAAGATACATGATCGCCTAAACGTGTATCAGGCATGGAATATAAAGGACTGAACTATTCTGTAAATTTAAAAAAGCAAAAAAAAATTTTTTTTAAATTAAAAAAAAAAAAAGTTTTAATAGCAAATCAGAGAATTTAATATTTGACTCTTCTGGAAATTATTTTGATGGTTTTCTTACACGATACTGAATGTCTAGAGTATTTTTAAATATGAATTTCAATATCCAGGGGCATTTTTTTACATTATTAAAATAATACTCAATTAAGTTTAGAAAAGTAATTACATAAGGGCAGCTAAGATGAAAAATCATTTTAAAACAAATTTTAATTTATAATAGCTTTAGATCTATATAAAACTTGGTGAATAACTTTCTATAATTGATTAATTTGAATTTATGCTTTATCAATGCTTTGAAAGTGATTTAAAGCTGAAACATTTCACATAACTGACTGACTGAATAATTGACGATTACCTGAACAAATATCCATGCATTTAAATGTGTTCAGCGAAAAGCCAGCAGAAATTTTGGGGGTATCAATATTTTGATATGAATTCGGTGTTCTTTGATGTTGGAGACTGTTTCAGTCATTATAATTCCGTCGTTTTCAGGTTACTTTTATTATTTCATGTTAAATTTACCTTTTCATTTCTTGAATCATAAGATATTTCTAATATCCAGTTCAAGATGAGAAAAACTGATCTCTCCTCTGAACTAGGGAAAAAAAGTGGCACGTAACTTTTAATATCTCAAAAAACAAGTTAATATCGTTTCTTTATCACCAATCGGATCATGAGATTTTGTTCATCATTCAACTATAAATCACAGTTCGTTGAAAATCATTGAGGCTTCGACTCCCCTCCAGATCTTAAGCGGAAATCATTTATTCAATACACAGAGAAATATACTATAAAAATGAATAAAAGGGGTGCTTCTTGTTTGGTTTATCATTAGAAATGACGTGACATATATAAAAAAATGAAATAGTCATATCTGGATTAAAAGAGGCACTTCCATGTAGTATTATGGTTAGGATGATGGCCTCGTTAGATCAATTGCAACTGGGTAAGGAGTTTGATACTCACTGGTTGCTCAACACGTTCGGTCTTATGATACATCGAAAAATACGGTTAGAAAATCGTACTTTAGACACTTCAACCTAGTGTCATATTTACCAAGCAAGCAAGCTAGATCTCTTACAATTGAGCAGGGGAGGTCGATCTGCACATTTTTGGCCTTGTGTCACACCTAAGCTACGCAAATTCAGCAAACTTGTCTGGTTTATCGATTACGCGTGCTACACACTTTCAGTCTGGTGTCACATCTAAGCTACGCTTGGTAAATACCGTCCTGAGTATGACGGTAAACTACATCCCCGTACTGGGTAGGACGATAAACTATATCCGCGTCCTGGATAAGACGATAAACTACATCCAACAGCAAGGCCTCTGATCAGGAAGCTTTGAACAGCGTGGAACCAGCTCTTAATTGCTGGTGTTTCTAGGTCCACCCTAACCCAGGGTGGTAGCACCTGTTAGGGCTCCAGCTATGGGAAAATATTTAACACCTAAACTGGGGTTAAAACTCTATCAAAGTGTAAAAGTAGGTTTTAATATCAATACTTTGTTTTTTAAAAATTGCCAGCAATAAAAAAATTGTCGGCATTAAATAATCCATTGATGTTGATATGCCGTAGCACAAAACAAACACCCTAAGTAAAAAACTCCCTGGATTGTGATCTCCCAATGCCCACTTTTCTGTTTAGAGAAAAAGATGTAAAATTATTTACTTGGTCTTGTAGACATATTACATATTTTCATTCTACAATTCTTATTTTCATAGATGCAACAATGACAACTACGCTATCACACTTTCTATGGCAAATGTACAAATCAGCCCTATTCTATTTTTTCACTAGTCCAGATCTTTACAGATTGGACACGACATGCGACTTCCACAGAGGAGAATCCTCCTCAATTCCTTCCCTGTAATGGCCACATTCTGGAACAGATCATCCTGTGATTGCTTCCATGAAATATATCAGTCGCCATTTTCATAAATTTCATTCACATCACACACATCACTCACTATTATCATTGTAATCCTCTAGCTCAAGTAGCTCCCAAGTCTTTTATTAAATTAAATTTGATATAAAAATTTCACTACCTCAATGTTTTGCTGGAAAATTACATAGTAGATTAGTTAGATGTACTGATTTCAAGGTTGTTTTGAGTTCAATCCCTGGTAAAACTATCTTCTCTGGATAGGGGTAAAACTAAAATACAGTAACACAAGAAAAGTATTATTGTAGCACTATCTGTAACCATGACTTACTAATGAGTATAATGTAAAAGTATGGTTTAAAATTTCAGTTCTTATATCTAACTTGATTTTCGGTGTAAGGCCAATGAGTACAACTGTCCAAACCTTATAAAATTGGATAATACCCTTAAAATGGCTATAAATTTTGGTAACGATAGTGCAATATAGATTTCAATACCTGCAAAAAAATCTATGAAGGTTTCGGATTAGAGTAAAATAAAAAAAAAGGCGTAACTTCCCTATGAGAAAAATAAAAGCTGTTTTTTTTTCGAAGAAAAGACTTTGATAATCAATGAACAGCCTCAAACAAAATGGAAGTAATAAATCATGTCTCGCTTTAAAGCCAGGAAACAGACGATAGTTGTTAACGTCATGTCTGGAAATTTACGAAGCTGACTAATGGCGTGGAATTTAGTGTAACGCTTATCGGAATGGAAATTGGAATGGGTAAAGAGCGTTCAAATTTATATTGAAAAGCCTTACCTTAACTTAATTCTAATAAAATTTTGCAAAGGCATGAATCTGCTTCCCTCAGCATTCTTTAAATGTACTTAATAAATGTGGGAAATATCATAATATTACTTGGGAAATCGGAATCGACCAAATCTATTTTTGATTTTCGGCTGGAATTTTTATGCTAAGTTAGCGTCAATAACCGTGAGGAAGGCATGAATCCAACTCTCCTGTATTCTAGGTATGTAATTAGTATAGGTACGAATATCATGGCATCTCTAAGGAAGGCCGAATTGGAAAATCATGTTCGATTTTCAGCGGAGTCTCTTTAAAGTGACGTTGTTTAGTTCTCTTAGTAAATAAATGAAAATGTCTTTTACGAAAAGCTAGCTGAAGTATTCCTAATGTCAAAGTAGGAATACTTGAACCAAAAAAGAAAACAAATAAAAAATTGGAATGAATACATTAGAGAATTTTTTTTTCACGATGAGTACGGGAAACTGGCAATAGAGGAGAAGACAAAAGGACGAAATATTTTAAAGTCTGAAGTAAGATCCGCACAAAACAACAATTTCAAGAAGAAAGGAGCAGTACCAAATGGGTTCATAATAGAAATGTTCTCAGACGTAGACAATCACGGCACTGACAACATCATGGAAATATTAGGTTGGTGCAAAAATAATGACGTGATAATGTCGTTTTTTTGACGTATTTTTAAGGTCAAAAAACGACATTATTACGTCATTATTTTTGCACCAACCTAATAATAAATGAAATATATAAGCGTAGCAATTTGTCGGAAGAATTTACTAGATGCATATTCGTAGCGCTATGACGCCAAGTACAAGTGAATGCTAGCTCCGTCGAAAAATCTGCTGAATAAGTTAAATAACCATGATTCAAATCCTTATGAACAGAGGACAAAGCAGGATCAGGGTGAAAAAGGTACAGTGAGGCTTTCTCAATGATTCTGGAACAAGTTGTGCTATATCTATTGTTGTAGCATACCTATGGACGATAATGGATATGTTCCCATAAACATTAATACAATAGTGAATACTGTATATTGGTCTTCAAATGGAGGTGCGTCTCCAGCTGTGCTGGTCAAACTATCTGTCTCCGGGGAGAGAGGATCTACAGACGAGGCTATGTCGAAGGACAGAGTCTAGTCTCGGGAAACAACTACCCGACCAAGTTATATGCGAGATCTACGGGGAAATTTTGAACGGGCCTCCGAGTTCGGATGCCTTACATTAAATTCGGCCTTGTGCCACATCTGACCGCGTGGGACGGTTTGGTAGATATCCTGCAGACGGAGATACATCTCCAGCCGTGCGGGCGGAGAGGATCCTCAGACGGTGTTGTGTCAAAGTCAGAGTCTCGTCTCGGGAAACGGCTAACCTCCACATTTTGTACGGGGTCTATGGTGAAATTTTGGCCGAGCCCACGAGCTTGGATAAAGCACATTAAATTCGCCCTTGTGCCACATCTGACTGCATATTTGCTGGCAAATATCCTGCTGTCGGACATTCGTCTCCAGCTGTAATGGTCTAACTATCTGCCTCCGGGCGGAGAGGATCCTCAGAAGAAGGGCAGAATTTCGTCTCGGGAAATGGCTACCCGATCCCATTTTATAGGTGGTCTACGGAGAATTTTTTGCCGAGCCTAAGTGCTCGGATACTCCACATTAAATTCGGCCTTGTGCAACATGTGTCCGTGTGTGGCGGTTTGTAGATATCCTGTATGGGGAGATTCATTGCCATTGGCAAATCTTATATGTGTTGTTCTTGTCCTAAGTATTATCGTTCATTACCAATCTCTGTGTGATTATTCTATTCAATAACCTTTCCTAGCTTACAAAATCTATGATCATAATCATATCGAAGTGACCAATAAAATTTAGAAGTATATAAACTTAAGTTTTCTAGACTACACAGAAGTATTTTATTAAAATAAAGCACACAGATCAATTGGAACTGTTAGAAAAAATCGATCTATTTGTGTATAATTTTGAACTTTTAGTGGGAGCCATCCGGTGACACACGGATAAAAGAAACGAATTAAGTTGATATCCAAAAATACAAAAGGGTGTAAGACAAGGACGTGTCAATTCAGCAGTCTTTTTCAACCTCTAGATTGAGGCTATCTTAAGGGAGTTGGACATTCTTCCAGGATTGAACATCGACTGTCGTATTCTTATCAATACAAGATCTGCAGATCCCATTGCGTTGATGACAGACACAGAATGAAATAGAAAAATACTCGCAAATAGAATAGCCAAGTAAAGCGACAAGAAGCGACTAACAATTGAACGATAAGGAAACAAAAAGTATGGCTGTCACCAATAGCAACAGCCAAAATTAGAGCTCTGAATTTGATATGTCAACATCAAACAAGTACAGGAATTTAAATATCTTGGAAGTGTTTTAGCAGAAGATGAAATATGCGACACCGAAACCTTAACTATTAGATTAGCGAAAGTTCCATCGTAAAATCTGCACTAACGTACTAGGAAATAGAATAATTTGTTAAAATGTTTAAAAAAAAATAAAAATATTTCCCATATCATTCAAAAATAGATCGATTTTTCCTAACGGTTCGAACTGATCTGTGTGCTTTACCTTATCAAATGCTTCTGTGTAGTCTAGAAAACTTAAGTTTATATACTTCTACATTTTTATTGCTCTCTTAGATATTATTATGTTCATAGATTTTGTAAGCTAGGGAATGTTATTGAATAGAATAATCACACAAAAGTAAAAGAATGCTCATCTATTACGGAAAATAAATCAACATTAATCCTTAATTTCCATGGAACAAAGATACCATACGGAAAATCGGGAAAAAATGTTATACTCATAATTAGAAAGAGATAGCTGAAATATATGGACATATCTTGAGAAAGGAAGGTTTAGAGATTTTGACACTATCAAAGCAGCAGCAAAAAGACAACGGACTATCTTCCAGATTATCTTTTGCGAATGGATGGTGGAATAGGCAGTGGGAATTTGGACAAAGGAATAAAAGTTTCTAAAGGCTAGAAAAGAATGGATGTTGTGGAGAGTCATGATTGTGATCGTCAGTGCACGAAAAAAAAAGAGGGAATCCAAAATATGTCTTGCGAAAGCAAAAAAATTATTATGAACTAAATTGAAGAAAAAAATGGATCTCTAAATTCATATCTTTTTCTGGGTAAAAGGTGTTTTCTCTCATTTAGCACTTAAATGTCAAATGATATTAATTACTCAATATCCCCCTTTTCAGTGATTGCTCTTTGACTTCACGTTTTTCTCAGCACACTCTCAGGACTGTTTTTTATGAATGATTCATTTTTTAAGCTTATGTCCTGTTAAATACATCTTTGACTAATTAACAAATGACCAATGATATTGACATTGGGTAATTTGAGTTTTGTAACACAAAAGAATAAATAAATAGCGTATGAACACTATACTGTAATTTATTTTTACGTCTAGCTGTGAATAATTACCATTTCCCATGCTAGAGTAAGGGACGGGTGTCAACTAATCCTGCCAAAGCGGTGTATAAGGGAAATGGTGCTAATGCCTCTTTTCTTTTTTCTATCTTTAATCACATAATGAGGTAGAGACCAGACGTGTCTCGATGCTCCTCTTGAGAAAATTTCCGTCCTCATAGGTAACATGTCAACACCCTAATCTTACACAACGACATAGACTTATATGTAATAAGTCTACTTGCTAACAAAGAAACTTCAAAAGTATAATTCTCTCAACTGGTTTAGAAGGATTTTGCACAAACGTACTTACAAAATTAAGATATATCTCTATATATCCACTGCTCTCAAAGTATTTTATTTCTACCCAGCTTGTTCTAGGGCACAAATATAAATCTTTCTTTTCAATCTGTCCTTATAATCTGTCGATATAAAAACAAGGCATGTTTCGATTCCCTTCAGGGAAATTTTCAGTCATTAGGTAAATATCATTTCGCGCGTAACTAGCAAGATTATTCGACTACACACAGGCAGATCTTCTAATTCTATCAAATCAAAAATGTATTATCCTAAAGTTTAAGTCTGTTAAGATGATTAAAAGGACACACGCCGAAGGAGATCACTTAGGTTAGGTTAATTTTCAAGTCATTAGAATATCTGAAAGTATCAACCGGAGAAAGTAAAGTATTTGAATGATAAGTACTGACACCAAATGTAGATTTGTAACTTGCACCAGGTCTTGAGCATTTAGTTTAAAAGATTGTTTAATATGAAACACTAGAAAATCCTTGTTTTTGATGCATTTAGATTTGAAATTGCTTTAAAAAATTATAATTTAAATCCAGAAAGGTTTTCTGAATTTATTTCATTCAAATAAAATGCATATAATATATCAAACGTAGCAATTAAATTGAAATTATAAACCCCCACCTGTCATCAACAGCTCAGATAAGCTGCACTTTAACTCATTGAAATACGTCAGTAATAACATTGCACGATATTGTAAAACATTTTATTATTTTCTATAATTAATGAAACAAAAGCAAACAAGTATAAAATCTTCTAGGAACAAATTAAGGAATGATGTATTAGTTGTTTTGTGCTACTGTAACCGGGTAGGACAAGCAGGTATCCGTAATGGACTGGTCCTCGTTGTAGTGGTAGGCAATAGGCGAAGACAATACGCGTTGCCAATAGGCGTAGTCAATAGATGTAGTCCATGTACCTCCACATCAGTCTGTATTTATGGCTGACTCCAGCGAATCATATTACAGTGAGGGGGGACTCAGGTGTATGCATATTCATTACATCATAATATAAAGTAAGATTGTGAAATGAACACTCGTCTAAAAATCTACTGGTTACGTATAGTGGGTCTTTTCAGTTTATATTTTATATAATAATTGTAAGGCATAAAGTTATAAAAGGCATGGCAAAATGCATTAATATTGGTGACATTCTAAGCATAGCTTAGATGTAGCACAAGACCGAATGTATGGGGCAAACACTGAGGATCGAAAGATACATTAATATTGTGAGGATAATAGCCATTTTTATCATTGCACCGTATTAAACTGCTCCACATAATAGCACTTTGAAGCAAAGGAAGGCCTCATTTCATGGCATAAAACTTTAGTAATGATGTGCCTACGCTCGGGTTCCATTTCATAGACCAATTAAAGCTGCAGTTGTTAATTTTACGGCCCTTTCGGCATTTTGTGAGTGTGAAAGCAAATCAGGAAACTCTAATTTTGTCCCACTATTTGATGACGCCGGAAGTGCATAATCTGAAAATTTTGGACAGGTCGATGAACTAACACCAATGTGTTGCATCAAAATTTATCTTGGATATTTTTTAGCCACTTGTTAGATGGCTCTCCACTCCTGAAAATATGAAAAAAAAATCAATTTGATTAAAAAAAAAATTAACCTTACTCGTCTTAATTTTATTAATGAAATTAGGATAGTACTTTTAAAGGAAACTATAAATCGATGAAATCAATATTACGTGAGTAAGTTACCTAATGGCTAAAATTCTTTTTATAGCTTCTTACGTCACTTCCAGTTCATCTCATTTCAGCATTGAATACAATGTATTTTCTGGTAGGGGACCAAAAGCATTATGCTGAATATTTTTGAATGCAAGCTCCTGAATTTCAGGTTGTAGCTCCTCAATTCTTTGCAACGTTTTCAAAATATACAATTGCTGATTATGAAATTTATTTTCCCTTTTAATTTTAAACTTGCTAACTACATTCACTCCGACAATAAACTGTATCAGGCTGTGTACGTTTGAAAATATGATTTTACAGTAAATGCCTCGAGACCACAAATACATTTGTCTTTTGGCTAACGTCAACCATCTTGCTTGATTGAGACCCCCCCATAGATGAGAACGTGACTAAAGACTATGTGTACGCTATCCCGTGTGGCTGCGGAAAGGAATATAAAGGAGAGACAGGCCGCCTCCTCAAGGTAAGGGTTCAAGAACACCAGAAAGCTGTAACGCGAGGGGAAGTAGAAAAATCAGGCGTCGCTGACCACATATGGAGAGAGAAGGGAAATCACCGCCCTATGTGGGATCATGTTGAGATCATAGACAAGAAACACCATTTGAAAATTCGTAAACTTAAGGAATCAGCACATATGCTAGGCCACAAAAATCTCCTGAGCCGACCAAGCATAGAAATAAATACAACATGGGAACCAGTAATAAGGAGTGCCGCAGAAAAGCAATGATAACAACAAAGTTGCAATAAGATCTCTGGTAAAAACATGGAATGATAATAGCAAAATTGCAATATGAGCACTGGTAAAAATGGTTGCTGAAGACATTAGGTTTATAATACCCAGAAATTCATACCCAGATGTCCTGAAGGACACATGTCACAGTGGATAAAGGGGTTGGTTAGATCCAGTGACAGGACCCAAAGAGTGCCGGTTCAATACCCGGCTAAGGCAGTGGAGAACTTTCAGGGGGAAATTAGCAGGAGATAACTGATAACTGACATCCATCAAACATATCCAAAGGGGTTGGTTAGATCCAGTGACAGGACCCAAAGAGTGTGGGTTCAATACCCGGTTAAGGCAGTGGAGAACTTTCAGGGGGAAATTAGCAGGAGATAACTGATAACTGACATCCATCAAACATATCCATCAAACACGGCACGTGGAACTAGAACAGTCTACCCCAGTGAGCAAAATAAAGGGTTCAGTTCGAAATTCCAACCACCTGAAGAAGGTCGGAGCGTACAACGGCCGAAACGTTGTGATAAATATGGCGATAAAGATTAGGACACTTTGAGAGGACAAGTACAGACTATGTGCTTTCTCTGAGAATATTTGCATTTCATATCTTTGTCTTTCACAGCATAAAATTGATAGTTGACAGGAACGAAAAGAAATATCAAACAATACATCTAGCTTTTTTCCACCATTATTTTCTTTTGGTCTGAAAGAGGCATCAATTTATCTGCTGCACCTTCCTCGGAGCAGATTTTTGCAATTTATTTACAATATATTTTTCGGTTAACAGAAGCAAATATCAGTTATAGTCTTTGACGTTAATTTTGAAATAGTAACGTTTGTTAAGTTTGAACAAGTATTTTTAGAAAATAATTATACTGGATGACATGCTGAAAAGTAGGCGGCTCTGTTTTATCTAATGGACAAAGTGGGCCTCTAGTTTTTGTAGCAATAACACTGCGAGTAGAAAATCCAGTTCGTTTTGAAACGATTTTTATACAAAAATATCTGAAAAAATTTGTAATCGTTATTATAAGAAATTAAACAAATTAAGTTATAAATTCCAAAGTTAAAATTTTAAAAATGGAAAAAATAATATAAAAGCTAAAATAATACGTATGTATCTATTTACCTTACGAAATAAATGCAAATCACTTACGCTATAGTAAAACCCAACCAAAAAAAAAAAACTTTCTAAGGAAAAATAATGTGTTCAAAAAAAAAGAAAGAAAATATTAAAATCAATATAAAGCTACTTCCTTCTTTTTTTTCTAATAATTAAGTTTATTTAAGTAAACAATGAATAGACTTAATTATTTGTGTGTTTTAAATCAGCTAAATAACCTTGAAACTAATGTAAGCAAAAACACGTGGAATGTTACAAATATTTCCACTGCAGACTGAACATATACCGCATAAAACAAGGTCGAATTTATTTATAGTTTATAGAAACTTAAATGAAATATTTTTGCAGTCTTTGCTTTTTAATTTAATTTTTTTAATTTACCCAGAATTGCACGATTTAAAAAAAATAAGGGTATTTTATTAAGCCTATTTTCTACATTTTATCTTCAAATTCCGCTTTTAATCTTACCTACTATGTTACTATTTAAATGCATTTGCGCAAAAATCGGTAAACATATAGAGAAAAATATTTTGTGCAGTTATTCTTTTTGTTTACTATCAAATTCTCTGGGTGGAGTTAGTTGTGGTTTCAAAATCGACCTACACTCCTCTACACACACCTCTTCCTTATTTATTATTCTATCTAATGCAATGTTTCTTAACCTTTTTTAGCCCGCTTCTCCCTTCTAATTATTTAAAAAGAAGAAAAAGCTAGTGGTTTCATGACATTTTGGTTTTTATTTAAAAAAGAAAACAAAGATGGCGCTAGCAAAAGAATTAATCAATGGGTACTTTGTACTTTTTTGCGATACTAAGTGACCAATATGAGGAGGAGACACCTTAGATCGGACTCAACATTGAGACGATAGCGGAAATTTGTTTTAGCATCAACAAGCTCAGCAAACTGTTACTGAAGTTGTCGAAAACTGCGCTAACACTTTCAGTGCATTGTTGCCTAGTTTTCGATACCGAACGGAAACGGCAGCCAAAAGCTTTCCATCTCCACAGCACTGCATTCATCCTTCGCAAAGGAGTCTATATAGATGTCAAGAAATTGCTTATAAAGTGCCCCTTCAACATCGATATTGATTTCTTATCAACGCGGTTTGAGCTTTCCCGGCAACAATCCTAGTAAAATCATCTTTGGTTCTCATCTCGAAGAGCAGTGAAGTGATCAGAATGTTCATAAATTACCTTGAAGCTTCTTGTTGAACTCATTACGCTTCCCCAAAAGCATCGGCCAAGTAAGCCAGTCAAATGCATAAGTCGTTATCTCTCAAATCTTCCAAAAGAATAATCTTTCCTTGTTTCTCGAGGAACAAAAAAACCTCATTGAACAGTTCAAGCACTGGTCAAATGATATTACACCCTGGACAACGGTCAGAGTTGCGCATGAAAAAGTAATCCATCATGTCTTGCTTCCAAATCTTGAATGAATCGCTGAAACAGCCTTGTTTTAAGAATGGAACATTTTTGTAGTTGACCACTTTAATCACGATCGACTTTCATCACAAACATATCTTTAAAGTGATTTTCATGCCAGTGCTTCTGTGTGAAGTAGACTGGGCTAGTGGATTCTTGTGCTGGATGAAGATAACTAAACCGGATCTTGAACGCAACATTGCTGGTTCTCCATCCATGCACGCTCAAACCAAACAATCCCAATTCAAGTTAAGTTCTTAAAAAAAAAACGAGGACAAAAGTTCCATGGCATCTCCAGCTTTGGCGCTTGTTTTGGGCGGTTGACCAAACAGAAAATCCTCCTCAGTTTTTTTCTCCGTGAAAAAAGACCAACTGTCGAGAAAGATTTGGAACATCAGTTAACTCATCCATTTGGATTGCAAAGAAAGGTGACTTATTAATTTTCGAAATCAATCCCCGTTTCATACTCCCAACCAGATCGTCAATACAAGAGTGAATGGTGTCATTCGATATTAAAATTTGCTTCGTCTTCTGATAAGTACAGTCTCTCAAGACTAGCTTGGCGCAGTCAGCAAACATGGTTTCAGCAATCTTTTCCCAATCGTATGTACCTTCTTATTAATCGCGATTTCGTAGGCAACATCCTATGGCGCTTTTCCAATTTCAGCCGTTGGACTTTGGAAGGTTTCAATTAAGTCTAATCTTGCTCGTTTCAAATTGTCCTCTTTGACCTTGAAATATGCATGCCTTTGAATTCTGGATGGCTGTTTTCAAGGTATTGTTTCAACTAGAATCGTTTCATAGATCTGTTCTCCAAAGTTTTCAAACAAATCAAACATTGAGGCACCTGCTCTCCATTATGGATCAGAAATGAAAATACGATGTCTCCATCCAAATCACGGTAACGGCGTTTTTTTTTGGGGGGGAGGGGTTGTTGTTTTTTTTTTTTTTGCTATTGTTTTTTGTTTATTTTTTTTAAACGAAAAGAAAGCAATATCAAATAGTGTCTCAAAATTTAGAAAGGTTGAACAGAGGTAAAATTGTACGTATAAATGTAAGAAAATATAGCTGGCAAAGTAAACGATCTGATCCCAAACGGTAACAGGGATAGACTAACATAGGTCGATTACGCCATTAAAAAAAAGCCAAAACATCATTAGCTCTTTGTTGAGTTCCTTGTTATAAAATCACACAAAAAAGCAAATCACAGAAAAACTTCAAAACATTACCCAGCTAACAATCTGAAATTTCCACATGATGGAGAAATCCCCCCCGCCCCACTGAAGAACCACTGATCTGGTGTGACCTGATTATAAATTATGTTGCGTTGAGGAGCTAAATATAACATACTTAATTCTTATTTCTTTGTAGAGAAAGCTCCACACACGTTAATATTACTCCATGTAATTTCTATCTAGTTTAATCTAACACGAATAACCGCAACATAAAAGGTTAATTTCGCTATATACACACGTGTCCGGTTTATATTGATTTAAATGGTAAACGTTTGTCAAGTTTATACCATGGTCGGTATAAATTCCTCGAAATTAGATTGATTTATTCGTTTTTGAGGCTTATCAACCCTTTAGTTATTTAAATCCAGAATATATTTCCATTTTAGTTTCTAGGATGTTTTCATTTTTTCTACATAAAAATTTAATGATACAGATTTTACTGATTAATCAATAGCTGGGGGGAGAAGTATGGATTCGTACATGTCCCAATTTTAACTCCTGTAACAAGAATTAGAACTCTGCTCTCCAATTAGCAATTACAAGCCATTAACCATTACACCACCAGCAGAGCCAAGCTTATATCACCTAATATTCTCAGGCGGTCACCCATCTAGGTACTAACCAAGCTAAACGTTGCTTAAATTCGCTGGTCGTACAGGAACCGATTTTTAACATGATATGGCTGTAAGTCTCCCGATCCTAGGTTTAATTTTCTACTGCAGGCTTTCTAGAAACGCAGACCCCAGAAACTACAACAAGTGGTCTATCTACAGAAACTTAATTTTATGACTAAAGTACAGAAATGAACAATACCTACATAGTAACGTGTATCACAAGCGACGACATGTGTATATATAAGAAAAGGAACAAGTACAAAACAGATCTTAATCTAATATGTTTAACTTTATTTAGCTTCATCCGAGATGACGATAGAACTGATAAAAATTGATTGAAAGGTAAGAGACACTGATTAATCGTATGTTGTTTTCGACTATTTTATTGCTCCCATAGGTGTCACGTGTATTGATGTAACAGATACTATGTGTGGCAAACATTTTCGACGCTAATGTAAGTAAAAGTTAGTAAGATGCAGTAGAATGATTGACTGGATATGTGTCACGTGTAAGGATGTATTAGATAATATTTAAATAAGTGAAAAAAAAAATAAATATTTATATGTGTTTACTGAACGTATATTTGGGGATTGTCTTTTACCTGCATAAGTGTTCCTTCGATCCCGACTATTCATTCTGGAAGTGGAAGAATCTGATTAAGCGGGCGCTCTCCCGTCTTTGACTATGACATAAGTATAATGACAGATATTGAATTAAAGGTAATTTAATATGCTACAGATAGGACCGAATGGAATGCGGACGTGGCCAAGTGGTTAGAACTTTAGCATTCTGATTATAAGAACCGGGTTCGATTTGTTAGGATGGAGATTTCTTGATGTTATTATTTATAATGTAATTGTTCGTAAGGTTAATTTTTATGTCTAATGTGTTTACTTCTTAAAGTGTCTTTTATTTAGATATTATATTTAATTTTGTTTAAAATACAGGGCGTCCATAAAGTTCTTGTGCACTTTAGATTTATTATTTATTTAAAGTGCAGACAAACTTTAAGGACACCCTGCATGTGGCTTCTTTCAAAACGCCATGTGGCTCTCGAACTGCTACTTTGTATTTTTAATCTAGCTGATATCATTTCTGGTTAAATTTTGAATTCTTTCTCTATTAAATCCCTCAAAATGTTGTTATCATCAACAATTTCTCCCGTTTTCCCTCTTTCTTTTCTTATCTTTGCAATTGTAGTTTTTATATATTTCTTTTCCTTTTCTTTGCAGAAGGGAAGATTTCTTATGTCTTTCTTACTGATTTTTATTTCTCTTTCTTCTTTCTTTCTCCTTTCATTGATTTCTTGTTCTGTTCTTTTTCTTTCTGTTTTAACCTGTGCATGGTTTTTAGTGCCTGCAACCACGGTTGACCAAACATTGTGAGTGAAATTTGGTAAACGAAACCATTCGTGCTAACTGTAACTAGCTCTTTCTGTAACTATTGTATAAACCACAGGTGGGCTCTTTGTTGAATAAGCACAAATGCGCCTAAGAAAACGTCTTCAGTAGGGATTGGCTAGCCGAGGGGCCAGCTATACATCGAAACGAAGGCAAAATTAGGAAACTGCTATATTATATCTATTTTAATACTATTTTTCAACTAATACAAGATCCAAAAGCTAGCAAATATAGTGGGTTCACGAATAAATATGTTAGGGCATACAAAGTGATTGTATGATTTGGATATGTAGGATAGAAAATGGTTGATCCTAATGGGTAATTTGTGGATGTGCGCAGGTAACACTTAAAACTGTGAAAAATCGCTGGGTACAGGTCGATCCAGTCCTAGTCAATTGCGTTTACTTTTACACAAACCCCCTTGAGAAAGACATTAATGCATTTCTTCTTCCTACAAGTATGGATTAAATGGTAAAGTAAAATGAGATCTCTGTTTTTGTATGGCAGTCCCTGCAGGAGAAATACCGCACTGGATTTGACACCGGAATGAAACCAAGGGCAAACCTCTCCACTATTTTCCAAATAAGTCATAGCGATTCAGGAGATAATAATGCAACTTTTCTTTGTTTTCTTGAGCAATTTTTATCCACTGTCGGCCTGCTAAGCCAGACACAGCTTCACCAGTGCCCCGTTAACATTACCTGCTTCCACCTCCCACAACGAGGACAAGTGGTTGCGATTTGCCAGACATGAACCCTAACAAAAACCCTTGAGAGGACACTGAACACTTGTGAGATGAAATGGCCAAGGAAAGCAGCGAACAAAACCAGGCAAGACAAGATCAACAATGAGGCAATAAGAGATATGGTAGGAGCAATACCAATCATACAACATATCGAACGGCAGAGGATCAAGTGGTTTGGATACCGCACTCGTATACCTATCAAACAACCAACGCTACAAACCTGTAGCCTGGATAGCGAAAAGCAGACCAAGAAGACGCTGGAGTAACTCAGTGGCAGGCACTCTCAGTGCCCACGAGATATCTCTCCTCCAAACCGCTCACCTTGAAGCTGACAGGCGACTGTGTCTCCCCGCGACGCCTAACAGCACAAGCGGAAGGAAAAATTAAACTAAACTAAACCAACTTTGTACCGAAAGGATATCGTATCTCAATAATCAATTACAATCTTTAAAAAAATTCTGAATAGAGAAAAAACAGAAAAAAATATTTATTTAAATGCTGATTTATCTATATCCATCCTTCTAGATAGTGTTATTTTCTTAAGGCCGGTAAAGAAGATACTGCGTTTGACTGACTGCACATGTAATAAGTAACTATATAAACACTTCTAAGATTTCTTCAGCATTGTACAAAAGATGACGCTGAAAACTTTTTCATCAACATTATATGCTTGCCTGTTGTTGAAGTATGTGGCAAAAAAAAAACAAAAAAAAAACAGTGTCGACAAGTCCGTATGTATTCCATTTTCTTCTATATGTATAGCTATTTTTCTTCAAACGAATATGTCTTTTCCCTTGCTGCAAGTGCATATATATATATATATATATATATATATATATATATATATATATAAGTAATTCGGTATATAACTTACACTGTCGATTCGTCGATACTCTCTCGTTTTCCTTCTCTTTCGTATCACACTATCTATCTGTATAGGTCGGGCTGGGATAGTGAATATGTGTGAATTCCTCAGCGCCGCGAAGCTACAACCGCTTGGAAGATAAATTGCAGACGTAAAGCACGCTAGTGGAGACAATACGATGAATGGGTGATCAATATCTCTTGACAGACAAAAAGACATATGAAAAGAAATTGCTTGCCGATTTTTGTTATGACATAAAAAGGACAGTGGTATCCGTAGCAGCATCGAAAGTATCTCTGTTAGTCCAACAGATAATAGTAGATTTTTATTGTAATACAAGCTGAACTCACAGTAATTGTGATAGTAGTTGATGTAACGACGATCCAAATAAAAATTTCAGTGGTTTTTATGTTCGAAATTGTATTTTTATTGAAGAGATTTCTTTTACTTTCTTTTCGTTTCCTTTCATTCTCTATTGCTTTTCATGATTTACGTACTGAATATTTTGCAAGTATTCCAAATTTGTTGTTGAGTGTGGCAGTGCTTATCAATACAAGAGAGACTATTTGGGAGAGTTCTATAAAATATTACCTAACAAGTAATAAAAAAAAACAGGCTTTTCTTCAACAAGTCTCCACATTTTAGATACTGTGCTGGCTATGGTTGTCTTTATAATTGCGAGTAGTGAGTTCGATTCTAACTGTAAGTCCCATACCATCTTTGATATGTAATAACCCAACAGGAGTCGACTTATCATTACCTTAGTTGTCATCAACCAGCGTAAGTAACTAAATAACTATTAAGTCTACAATTTTAGTTTTTTTGTACTCGTATTATATGAGTACTGACACGTTTAAGTTCTAATTTCCGACTGGACATGTCCAACATCTCTATTTTTTTCCTTTTTCCATTTCAACCACTTCAAAATCTAAGGACAACTAAATGTATTGATGCCTCTATGTTGAGAATATATATATATATATATATATATATATATATATTGCCCGTGCTTGATTCAAAAATCCTACGACTCATACAGCAATCGACTTAAAATATTTTTGCCTTTCCTTGCCTTTAAAGTAGTGCCCTTTGCCGTGCTGATGTTGCTACATGCCTTACTTCTTGCCTATCTCACACTGCGATTTTTTTCTAAGATCAATACTAAACATTAAATCTGTTACGTAAAAAGAACTAAACAAAATGAACACAAAACGATCAGCTTTAAAAAGGACTCGTAACTGGAAAAACCGAATGAAAAAAGAATGTTAACAACAAATACTTTTTCATACCTAACCCAGTTCTGCGGAATCAGAATCAACGTTGAGTTTAAGCAAGTGAATGAGCCAATTGGAGTAAAGTGCCATGCAGCTTTAAATTTTTCTCACTTGTGACGAATGCAGCTACCGATTTTATTTGCTTGCTAGCATGCTAGTTAACATTCGTGTCAGTCAGCTGTTGGCTCTCACGCTGGCCAATAGAATCTTCCTGCCTATTCGTGCTATAGGCTCTCACTCTGGCCAGTAGAAAATTGCCGCAAACTACATGAAAACTGCTGTAGAAGCATGAAAAAATCAATTATTTCCACTATCGATGGGAGTTGGAAAATGCAAAGTCGGTCTTGGCCTTTCTGATTTTGGTGCAAATCCGTCGAAAATTGCGGCCGCGCATTCGTAACACACACACACACACACACACACACACACACATCCTGCAATCCTGTCTTTTATATATATATATATATATATATATATATATATATATATATATATATATATATATATATATTACTGATTTACAAATAAATCTCATCGGTTCGAGCAGGTCAGATTAACAGCTGATCTAAAAACAAAAATAACAAGCTAGCCTGATGTTAAATGCGGGAAAAATGGCTTGTTAATTTTAACGCTTCCAAAACGAATCTGCAGACATTTAGTCGTCTGAGAGAAGTTTTTTTTATCTTCTATCAGCATGGCTGATGCTAACCCCCAGAAGATGAATTGATTTCACTTTGCCCAGCTAACGTTTTCCGCTTACATGAAGTGGAAACACACAGACACACACACAAACACAAACCAACAGACAAACACAGACACACACACACACATATATATATATATATATATATATATATATATATATATATATATATATAATCGCCTGATTATACTGAATGGTTGAAATCGGGATCGGGTGATGTCTCTCTGTCTTTCTTTCTCTCTCTCTCTCTCTCTATATATATATATATAGGAATCGGAGAACCGAGTCCGAATTCCAGTCGAATCCATTACATTCACTTTCGTGCTATGGACAAATAGCAAGATAGACAGGGTTCTATAACCTTGGATGGCAACTGGCCTAGGAGAATGTCGTTTGGGGACCCTGTGGCACGTAGTGCGCCAGGTCTCTGTATTCAGCCCTTCAAAAAGTGTGGATGGTCCTGCACGAAATCTTCACCACTATAATCAAATCTCATGTGCTGTTGTCGGGCTGTCGGTTTCCTAAATGATCTGCTTGACCCTCATAAGTCGAACTCGACGTGAGAGTCGAGTATATATATATGTATATATATATATATATATATATATATATATATATATATATATATATATATATATAATGTATATGAAATTCGAAACACATTATTGCTTAGACTCACGTCTCACAATATCAATTTAACTTCAAGTTTCAACGATCCAGTGCGGATCGAAACCATAGTAATGGTGAAACAGATTACAACAGACAAAAGTTATCTCATCAGGATTTGGAGGTTTATGACCGCCAGTATAATGAAATGTATTGGCATATAAATGAAGGCCTTAAATAATTGCATCTGTTTTTTTTTTTTATTGGCTAGAAATAGCTGGTAAAGGAAACGAGAAATAGCCAACTATGATTTCAATTAGGCGCATTAAATCCATTGTGTACTATCAAGAATAGCTGTTAATTTCACATCTGTAAGCCTCAGTAGAAAACAAAAACAGTAAAGCCAATGGTTTTGTCATTAAAATAAAATAATTCCTAAAGGTTACAATTAAAGACGAAGACAAAATACCAAAAATGCGAAAAAGGTTCGTCGGTAATTTATTTCTTGTCCCTTTCTAGCAATCCCTTGCTTTCGTTTTCGTTCGGGTTTTTGATACTAAATAAATTTCTTTTTCGGTGTTAATTACGATGCCATATAAATTGTTGCTCAGTACGAAATTGGAGGAACATTTCGAAGGAAGACTGGCAATTGGAAGGGTTTGCTTCATTGGATATTAGCGTAGAAATTCACATCTTTTTGTGATCTAAAACACAACCGCTAATACCACAAGTTACACATATCAATGCCTAAGCAGGTAAACACTTACATACATTCATTAATACAAACATACACACACGCAAACATATATATTTTGATTTTATAAGGAAAAAACACATGCCTAATGATGAATAGAGGACTATTCGTAAGTACTTGCATTTTAACATCAAATAAACTGAAAACTACAGACATCAATGGTTTCGACGAGGTTCACTTCACTCTATGGATTAACAGTATTTTAATGCATATATTATGTTTCTAGTGACGGATGTCACCATTAATCGCATTAATATTTCTGATTGATTCTATGTGTGATTATTTCTTTGTATGTGAATTATATGCTGCCTAATGTTTTATGTTTATAAAAAACTATTGATCCGCAGTACAGGAAAATTCCTATAAAAAAAACTACTACTAAGACATTACACTACATAATTGAACTATATGCTTAGTTCATGCCATATAAACTGAATACACTTGTAAAATAGAATACGTGGATTTAACACATCACAAGAAATATTAAAATTCTCACTTAAAATTTTGAAAAACTTAGCGTTGCATCTTTGCATGTTCCGAGATTGTTCATAACCGTCATTAATAGCAGATATTCAAAAAACATCTTTCGGTCGACAAACAAGTATTTCGTCTTCAAGTTTTTGATTTTATAAGGAAAAAAAAACACATGCCTGATGATGAATAGAGGACTATTCGTAAGTACTAGCATTTTAACATCAAATAAACTGAAAACTACCGACATCTATGGTTTCGACGAGGATCACTTCACTCTATGGATTAACAGTATTTTAATGCATATATTATGTTTCTAGTGACGAATGTCACCATTAATCGCATTAATATTTGTGATTGATTCTATGTGTGATTATTTCTTTGTATGTAATATATATATATATATATATATATATATATATATATATATATATATATATATATATATCGATGCGGATATATTATATATATATATATATATATATATTATAAATTAACTGGTTTAACATATGTTTTTCGCTACACAGTAATAACCATGTTTCAAAAATTGAAGCTAAAAACTTCAAATTTAATTTTGTAATTAAATTATAAACATTAGTTCCATTTCATCTTCAAGCGAATATTGGAATAACTTATTTTTTAAATCTACTGAGTTTTAAACGCACACAAAAATTCATAATTAACCTTTTCCAAGGATACAGAGAAATCCACTCATTCAGACAAGGGGTGGTAGCATGTTCATTTTTATTAACCTTTGATGTATCAGTTATTAGTTACGTTCGAAAGAAGAGCTAACTTTAGGGAGTGTAGAGATGTATTTTTCAACGAATTCTGACATCCGTTAAATACATGTCGTCTGTTTGTTTTGTTTTTTTTTTTATTTTATTGTTAACAGCAAAAATTATTTCGGCATTTTTTTCCTAATTGTATACTTAAAGATTTTTTGGAGTATGTTTAGGTTAGAATACGTTTTATTTAACTACAATTTTAAAATATTTTCACTCTTAATTAGTAATAGTAATATTTAATTTTAAAACAAGTAAATGTAATGGAATTACTTACATTATATAAAATTATATATAAGTATGTAATTTACCAGCTCGCATTTTTTTTAATTTTATTTTTAGGTATTATTTAAGGAAAACTTTTGACAATGACGGCAAAAAATAGCTATTTAATTTCTCTGATTCAGTAATTTTGTATTTTTAATAAACTTAGTAATATAGCGTTTCTCATGTATCCACAAAGGACATGGGGCATTTAATGACCTACATATTCTAACTTTTCTTATTAATTTCCATTTTACTGTTGGTGTTTTATTGGATTCTTTTAAGTACCAAAAGTACTTTGAGAGAGATGTTTGATTTCTATATCTTTTTATCCTAAATAAACTTAGATGTTGATTGTAACGTTTTTTAAACTCATGGCTCGTGCAACCTATATAATTTTTTATGCTGTCAGGATTTTCAATAGAAGAGATTTTGCATTGTTATACTAATGATTCCGTGTGTCTTCTGATCTCATAGGTCTTTTTATATTATACAATCTTACCGTGATATTAATATAACTTTATACAGAGAAGAAGGACTTATGGTTATAAAAAACTCTACTAACTTTAAAATCGATAAAATTAGAAAGATATTATATAATGAATTCATATATATATATATATATATATATATATATATATATATATATATATCAGCACCTGAATATACTGAAAGGTTGAAAGTAATGTAGCGGTGATGTCTCTCTCTCTCTCTCTCTATATATATATATATATATATATATATATATGTGTGTGTGTGTGTGTGTGTGAAATGCGAAACAAATTATTGCTTAGAGACGTCTCACAATATCAGTTTAACTTTTGAAGTTTAGGGTACTATGAAAACGGTATAGTTAATGAAAATAATTATTCCAATAGACTACTTTTTTCTATTAGATTGGTTGCAAAAATAATGTCGTTTTCTCACATAATAACATATGTGAGAAAACGACAATATTTTTGCACCAACCTAATAATATATTTTTGCCGTGTGGGATATATACAGAAATACTTTCCGTTGTATATATATATATATATATATATATATATATATATATATATATACACAGACACACACACACACATATATATATATATATATATATATATATATATATATATATATATATATATATATATATGTGTGTGTGTGTGTGTAATCCAGATATGTTTTTTAGTTTTGCTATATCCATGGGTAAAAGTGCTTAAGATAAGAGATACAGTATACAGCAGGTTAATATACATTGGACACTGAGTTTAACACCATGATTTGACATTTTGTTTCAGCTTTCAACGACAAATTCCAGCCAGAACTTAAAATTCGGCCAAGGCTAGACATGGTTGACTCTTTAGATCCGGTACAGATTTGGCAGTAATACTTCATTTGTCTATCTAATCTCTCACTTATCTATATAGTGCATAACAGGAAGGATTAGCTATTTTTACTGGAACTCTAATATCGTCTGGCCATATTACTGTATCTTAAACGAGTTACAGTTTTGGCATGGAGTGAGCTTTGCTCCCAAAAGATGTTTGAGAAAACGGCGTCATTCCATAGCTTCCTTTCAAAATACGATAAGTTATGTCTCTGGAATTGAAATGCTCTACAAGTAATTCGACAAGAAGAAGACAATAAACATTTCAAAATTAAACTGGGACTTCGAAAATTGCTTAAAGCTGAAAGCATATAAATAGAGATCATTTTGGAAATAGTCCCAGTCATATTTCTAACTATTGGGGCAAGCTAATAAAGTTTACAATTAATTGGCATCTTTCTTTCTTTTATGCGCCGTACCACTTCCGGAGCTGGCTGATCTGGACTATCTACAACTTCCTGTCTGTTGTTGCTCTCATCAACGCTTGATTCATCGCTGCTCTGCGATCCATTCAACCAAACACATTAGCCACTTTACACGATTATGTTTTCAGTATCTTGCGAGTATTAAATTTTACAAGCCGTATTTCTTCATAAATGTCTTCGAGAATGTTCACTTATCTCTTTCTGATTTATGTATAAGTGCTGTTCTTGGTTAACTCTTCTTTACAACTTCTATTTTTTTTACGTATTTTACATAACTTCTCCATCTTATGTTCATCACACGATTGCAGAATCACATTTATGTCTCTTCGAATCTCTTCGTCATCTTTATGGAAATTATTCACCGTTCACTGTAATACATTCGTACAGACAGATCATGGACTTTCAGTTCTGTTTTTCTATATTTTTTAACGAAACTTTACTGTCTTAAATCTTTCAGCCCTGTGTCCCTGAAAAATTTCAACTCATCTGTCCGATTCCCTGAGTCAAAATTCGCAAATAATTAGTATGTAACGTCTCACGGTACATATAAAATAGTTACAAATGTTGACAGGTGGGTATTAAGTCATTTTTCTCTACCACTGTTCAACATTTTGGTGGGTATTAATCATTTTTCTCTACCACTGTTCAACATTTTGCTAGGTATTACGTTATTTTTCTCTACCACCGATAAAGCGGTGGTAAGGGCTTAAAGGGTTAATACCTTGGTTAGTAACTGGAAGTCCTCTTTCGGTAAACTGAAAACAGTTCTACAAAAAAAAATGCTAAACATAAAATAAGGTAAATTTAATGTATATGCACAAAAAAATATGTGTATTATTCTATGAAACAGGGTGAGAACGAGAGGTTTGGGTACATACTAATCGAATGATAGAATAGAGTACCCTTTTCATTCCGTTCATATGTCGAACTTTTAAAACGTTGCCCTACGATAAGCGTTCTTCTTAGAATTACATTAGAAATTCCGATTCTTAGACGATTGGCAGAAGTGTTCTTTATTCGGTATTGAATGACGAGTTTACCTTATTTTAACTCGGCGCTGAATGAAATGTAATTTACTGTACGAAGCGCAGACACCGTGGCGTTCCTAAAGTGTGAGTGTCTTTCTAACAATTTCGACGTCGACCGTTAGCGATACGCAACTGAATGGGGAAAAGCTATACACTGAAAAGGTGATTTATCTTTGAGAGTGATAGAACGCGTTTGGATTTGTGAGCATTTGTCATCTGTGTACATCGACTGCATCAACTTTCGAGGGGAAATGTATTATCAGATTTGAGACGTGGATAGATCAGAATAGAAAAATAGAAATGGGAAAAGCTAAAGGAGACAGCTGGGCTTAGACGGACGAGAAGAAAACGTGAAAAAAAAAAGATTGAAACCAGAAACAAAATGGTGGTCACCTTTAAGGGTAAAAGCTGACCATGTTTAAAATGTCTGTGAAAATAAACGGTATATTTTTTGTTTTAAAAGGCATGTATTTTATAATATTATGCTTCATTTTAGAAATCGATGTTGAATAAACTATTTATTTCATAATTAGTTATGTTATGAAGCTTAAAGGAAATCTTTAAAATGTTTCCCTTTTTCTCTAAAATTTCGTCGTTGTTCACATTGTTATCCTCAACATTCTACACGAGCCAATTTAGTACTACGCTTAAATCAAGTCGATTTACCAAAGAGGAAAGCTCATCATCAAAATCACCATGAAGATATTTACAAAACATTAACAGATTAGCTACATTATGACTGTGGGAAAGAACACGAAGCCGAGGTGACTCGTCAGAACCTATAATATTGCAGATCCTCATTTAATTTTTTTCAAAAAATCTCTAGATATTTGACATCACTCCAAAATTAAACAAGCACTTTGTTAAAATAATTTTCCTAACTACGCGGTTGAGGAGAAAATATATTTATCGTTAAAAAGCATCATGAAAAATAACACAGACAACCATCCTGATATAAACCCAAAATTCAACTTCGTCTATCATAAACATATGTGCCCATATTATAAATAAGAGGAAAAGCCATTAAAAATACACTCTTGTGCAAATTAATTGAAACAAAACGAATAATTCCGTTATTATTTACTTTTTTTTCGTATTTTTCCAATGAAACCACACCCAGTGCACATGTTATTACTTCGTATGTCCAGTTCACGTAGTCTTGCAGATTGACAACAGAGTCTTGATTGGATTTGAAACAGGAGAGTTTCTGAGACAGTCTAGAGTATTTTGTCACGTGAACAGCCCGAGGGATCGTTAGGCGCAGTGTGTTCGTGCAGTGTTACAATTTTTCTAATCTTTCTTGGAGTAAAGTCTATCGTAAACAATGGCCGTAGGACAACTAATCAACAGTCGAGACAATAGTATCTGGGCTTGTAAAAATTCTGATGCAATCACGGATGACAGAATATTATTGAAAGCCAAACAAATCTGATCATAAATTTCGAAAATAGATTCATATTACTGCACACCACTCAAATGGCTTTATCTGAGGAAAAATTAGAAATTGATTAAACCCTGCCCCTCCAGTGGGTTTAAAACTGAACATATGGTAAAATAAAGAAAAGTAAAGGGAGATTAAAACTTATGAAGCTTAAAGGAAATCTTTAAAAAATGACAACAGAAGAAATATTTATACTCAGTATTTTCTATAGGCAGCTAGAAATACTTGGACACATAAATGCGGGAGGTGGCCTTGGAAATCTTATCCCTCACGGGGAATATTGATGGCAAGTGAGTCTGGCTGAAGGTAGGGAATCATTTACCGAATGAGCATGCGTGAATACATGTCTGAACAATGGGCGAGAGCCTTAGCAATGGAAGAATAATATCCACACGAGAAGAGACACAGCATATCGCAGAAATGCTTATGAAGATATCGGCTCTATTTTATAAGTAAGACTTTAAGGTTTTCCTTTGGATTAAAAGAAAATTATTATTGCAGTTAGAACAGACATATTTTATTCAAAGTGAGAGGAACCTGATTCGTTTACTGAAACAGGCAATAAATGTTCTGCCTATTTATTATTATGGATGGGGCGATGCCTGAAAAAGATCTCTTCAGCAAATCTCTGTAACTCCAAAAGAACATTTTATTTGATTGCTAATCCGCATAGTATCTTCTATTTTCAAGGCGATGGTGATGTTAATCTGAAATCATGATCAACGTTTTAAGCATATTAGTACGATTACTCATCATTTTAACTGCCAGCGAAGAACCATTCCGCTGTTGGAGAACAGATTATATGAAAATATCCCGAGGTAAATTTTAGAATTTGTATGGAACTTGTAAATACATCCGGGTCTACGATTGTAGTTTTTGATGGATTGATTTGTTTGTATGTATTTTACAATCTTCTCAACCCGTTGTATGTTATTTAAAGACGATATATATTTTCTTGGACTGTAATAATAACTCGATTTTTGCAAGTGAATACTGCACTAAAGATTTCATGAAAATAATAATGATTCTCCAGATACTAATTCTACTATTTAAGCGATAGCTGAAAGTAGAAAAAATAGATACGTACCTTTCTCAAATATAATTACGCGTAAGTGAATATAACGAACACCATTGGAATTTAAACTCCGCATTTCTTATTACTCCACCCACACCTTCCTGCGATTGAAGAACACACACACAGCTGAAAAAAAATAAAAATGAATAAAATCATTCTTGATAGTGGCTAAAAGTATAGCCAAAAGCCCTCGGAATTATAGAACATTCAGACAGTTTCTACGCTCTGTGTCCGAAAAAGAAAGCACTTGTTCAAAAAGCTTAATCGTAGTAGCTTGTCTGTCGTTTTTAATGAAACATGCATAAATGAAGGATTGCTGCTTAAATACACAATTATCGAATTATGCTTAAATACACAATTATCGAATAATCAAGATGCGTACATTTGTTAGAATAAATTAACGCAAAGAAAATGGCAAGAAAGAGAATTAAAGAAAATACTACCTTTTCGTTCCGCACTGCTGGTGAAAAAAAAAACTTTTCCTTAGATACGAATTTGAAAATGGAAGAAAAGAGTAAAATGGATCGATGATAATGTTATCATGATTATCCTGACTTGGCATCTCGACTTCATTCAGTTTTTCTCACCAACATGACTTCCCTCTTTTTTTTCTACAAATATTTTCATGGCAATTGCTCTAACGAACTTTTTTCCTCTGTTGCCACCCCCACCGACTACGTAAATATAGGCATGCTACTAGATTATCATCTAGGTAACCCCACTTTTAAAGTTGACATAGTTAAATATAAATGCCCCTACTTCTAATCTAACTGTTTCTTTTCTCGCACTTCCCGCCTGTGGAACACCCTTCCGTTTAAGCGATTCTCTGATAACTACAATATTGAAAATTTTAAATATAACATCAATCGCTCTCTTCTATCTTCTTGAATACTGTTCATCTATATCCTTTCCTCACCCCCCCCCCACCTATAATCATTCTTTTCTCACACTTTCACTCCCTGTAGCCCCCAGTGTAATAGTGACATTCCCGCCTTGCTTACAGTGAAATGATTAACAAAAAGAATAACATTTTTCAAACAACCATTGCAATGGTGATCAATCTTCTCAAACATACAATTTTGAATGGTGAAAACTAACTAGAAAATAAAGCATTTGTGTTGGGGGAGTACACGCACAATGTCTTTTTACCCGCATGTGTCACTTGATCACTTGCTAGGCGCATATGTACCCTATATTATCAGAGAGAAACAGATAAAACGCAGTACTGGCTTTATCAGTCTTCGCTTCGAAGATGCGTTCTATTCTCATGAAAATATTTTTTTCCTGGTTCTCTAAGGCTAACTCTCTTATAAATACTTTACGATTGTTTGTCGAAGTAAAATCTACCTTTGGGTACTTATCAGGAAATACATCGGACGGGTTTCTGGTGTGCTATAATTGCCGCACCCCCATTCTACGGTATCGCTTACCAATTCACACTTTTATGATATCGAGAATTTATTTGGAGATAGTAGCCTTATTGACAGGAACCGAAGAAGTTAGAAACATTGCATATCACGGTTACTGATAATAAGATAAAAAATACTTGGAAGTTTTTTTGTTTTTTTTTTATCAGGAAACATTGTGAAACATAAAACCTGACTTTCATATATTTATAAACTTACAATAATAGTCGATGAGCTTTCGAGACAGCAGGTTCCTCGTCGCTTTCCACAGTAAATCATATTGACAAGTCTTTCTTGTACATCTTGTCGGAGTTATCTCCTCCTAAATTCGGACAACATCACTTGGTGGAGCTTCTGCCAACACTATAAAAACTAGAGAATACTTCGCTCTTTCTCTTTTTCATTCTTCATTTTTAGCGAACACATCTACAATGTAAGCTCTCGCAGAAGATTGCGTCTTCCCCTTTGCGGGAACGCTATGTGTTTCCTTGGGGAAACGCTATGAATATTATACACACACACGTAACACCAGGGATATTTACACAATACAAAATGGGATAGCCACCTGGAATGTTTACACACCGCAATACCAAATTCTCATATTGTTACACTTATGTAATATATTGTCGCATTACTGAAAAAAACGTAACAGACAGTCTTCGTTACAATATAAATTAAATTAAGCCTTGAATTTGTTGTGCGAGAAAGTGTGCTATTGCATTAATTAACAAAGAGAATAGCAATACAACATAAACACAGAAAAAAATAACAGCTAGCTCGAAAGCTCATCGACTATTATTGTAAGTTTTTAACCACATAAGTCTTCATATAACATCAATTGAATATATATATATATATATATATATATATATATATATATATATATATATATATATATATACACATATTTGAAATGTTCATACAGAGTGTGTATATGTTTTTGTGAGAGATTTGATATCTGAAAAAAAAAAGGTGATCTTGAGTACTTATCTTAAGTTGATAGTCATGAGCCTGAATAAGTACGTCTTTCTGGTTTGACTGCCAGGAACGAATGAGGATGTTTGACTTTCGCGCCTAACGATCACTCGGGCTGTTCACGTGACTATCTATAAATCTATTTTTAGTTTTCTAAAGGTTATCTATTTTTAGTTTTTTTTTAAAGGTTTAGTCAAATGGGGATAACTTTTGTCTACCTCAACAAATTGATGATATAATTAGTCATTGAAATGAAAATTATAATAACACTAATGCAATAATAAAGATTTTTTTTATTCATAAAAATTAACCACAATAAAGAAAGATATTACATTAGTTAAACTTATATTTACAACACTGGAAGAGTAGAAGTAATAGAAAAAAATGACAGAGAATAAGAATTGGCCTATAATAGATGGAGTTATATAGGTATAGATCGGTAAGAGACCTATGGTGATTGTGATGTCAGGTACAGATAAATGCGACGGTTGAAAATGGACACTGGCATAAATGTAACTTGCCAACACATGTGTAAGGAACAAAAATGAACAAAAAAAGACCTTAAAAAAACCCAGAGACGACTTTAAAATATAATAGAATGGGTTTGGAATTTAAAATTAATAATGTTATAAAAAGATATTAATATTAATCTATTCAATACTACATCTTTAACTATACAATAAAAGTTACATTTAAGTAAATTAATTTCATTAAAATATAACAAATCTCATAGTCTGTCTATATTTTTGAGATGAGGTATTATGTACATTATTTACATTATTCGGACTATTGTCCTCATCTTTGTTGCCATATTTATCACAACGTTTCGGCCGTTGTACGCTCCGGCCTTCTTCAGATGGTTGGAATTTCAGAGGGAAATTAGCAGCAGATAACTGATAACTGACATCCATCAAACATGGCACGTGGAACTAGAACAGTCTACCCCAATGAGCGAAATAGAGGGTTCAGTTAGAAATCCTAACCACCTGAAGAAGACCGGAGCGTACAACGACCGAAACGTTGTGATAAATATGGCGACAAAGATGAGGAAAATAGTCCGAATAATGTAAATAATGAACAAATCTCGTTATATCAATATAATATTAAAAAATATTTCAAATATTAAGTTAATAATTTAAATCATATTATACTAATATAAATTTTTTTAAAATTCTGTAAAGGATTAAATTTTAAATGTGATATATAAAAAATAATAGTATTATAATAAGGTAGTCGACAAGAAACCAAAGGGAAGACAGAGGAATATAAAGGAATGAAAAACCTCATAGGCCTCGTAATATATGTGCAACATAGTAGAGTTAACAGAGGTAAAACAATTAAATATAGAGGAAAATGCCACATATAGAAAACATTTAACAGGGAGAGAAATATTTAAATATACAAGGAAGTTCTATATCTGAAAAACAATTTCACATATAGAAAAAAAATTACATATAACGGAGATGTCATGAATGAAAGAGAAGTGCGAATATCAGGTGATAATATGTTAGTTGAAATTTGTTCCTATGGTTGAAATAATGTTATGTCAGTTCGATTTTTTTCTATGGCCACACCTGGATAACAATTAATTCCTGATATATATATATATATATATATATATATATATATATATATATATCATAATAACAACAGACAACATGAAGCCAGACCTGGCCGATTATTTTAGCCCATGACAATTATTAGGTAGTAATTTTTCTTTAAGAAAAAGAAAAGCAAGCTACGATTTGGCGATATCAAAATCAAGGATAAAAATATAAATGCTTAGGAATTGTTTTAACATGAAATGGAAAATACGACACCGAAATCCGAGGTTTATTTGGAATTGCAAAAATGCCTTCCAAAACATAATTAAATTATTAAGAAACATGAAAACTTCATTAAAAGCAAAAGAAAGAATCCTGGAATATTGTGCAACGTTCGGCGTCTTATATCGCAGGAAATGCTGAATTATCTTCTCGTGATTGCGAAAGAGACGTGGGTATTTGTAGCAAATGTATATATATATATATATATATATATATATATATATATATATATATATACTGAACAATAAAAAATATTTGAAAAATGAATCTTCAGACACACTGGGTTGTATATTAATATTCTTTCGTTTTTATTATTATTTCATTTAGATTCCTCAACTAGTTTCGGCCAACATGGCCATCATCAGGAGAAAAAAAATTCTGCTGGCTGGTATCAGTGAACTACAGAAATGAATGTCTTGATGAAGAAAATGAATTTTGTCTGTAGTTTTCATTTGTTCTTTTTTCTTTTTTTTAACATTGATTTTGGTCAGACCTTCTGTAGGTCAAACAGTCTCTTTTAAGTTGTTATTTAAGATAAGAGCTGGATTGATTTATACTGCTCTGAATATATATATATATATATATATATATATATATATATATATATATATATATATATATATATATATATATGTATATATATATATATGTATATATATATATATATATATATATATATATATGTATATATATATATATATGTATATATATATATATATATATATATATATATATATATATGTATGTATGTATGTAAAATGATGATTCAAGAAAACACCTTAAAATCCATATCGATTATAATTTATTTCATTAATATTGTTATATTCATCATACCGAAAGTTTTTTAAAAATGGAATCAATCCAGGCAGACAGATATAACGGGATAAAAAGGAATAAGGGACAATAGACAGAAAGATAAAAGGGTAAAAAGAAAAAAATAAGAAGAAGGAAAAAATATATATTAATATTAGGTTGGTGCAAAAATAATGACGTAATAATGTCGTTTTTTGACGTATTTTTAACGTCAAAAAACGACATCATTACGTCATTATTTTTGCACCAACCTAATAATATAAGGTGGGATTATAAAAACATTACAAATATAATTTTTTTGTAAATTTGAAGGGAGAAAGAAAGATAGAGAGGAGAAGAAAGAGTGAAAGAAAAGAAAAGAAACAAGGAAGAAATAAATGCTGAAACGATATCAAAAATAATAAATAGAATAACCTAGATTTTTTTTTCCTTAAAGAGGCTGAACAAGTTTATATACCAGGTAAGATGAAAGAGGAAGTAAGATGGGGCTCATAAGTAAATGAGTTACAACAATTTGTCTAATAAAGTCATGTGATTTCAGACAGCAATCATCATCACATAAAAGGGTCATCATAATTTTAAACTAATACTACTACTATTTATTATTAGTTTGAAATTCCTCCTCACGTGATGTCGCATATGTCAGCGTTCCTTCCAATTTTCAAAATATTCTAAAATATCCCCTTTCTCTTAGGTTGGTGCAAAAATAATGACGTAATAATGTCGTTTTTTGACGTTAAAAATACGTCAAAAACGACATTATTACGTCATTGTTTTTGCACCAACCTAATAGCTTCGCCATCTACTCACCCGCTCGGCCCGGTGGCTAGGATCAAAGTGTAGTATCTGCGCTTTGTGAGCTGCCGGGTCGGGTGTCTGTCGAACTCTCTGCTTGCAGAGAGGAACCCGGACGAAGCTCCGCCGAAGGGTAGGGTTTCGTTGGGGGAGGTTGACGGAACTGGCCCGCCTCGGCGGGTTTGGATGGTTATTTATTTTTTGCTGGGCCTACGGGCTCGGAGATACCCACATTAAAAAGGCCTTGTGCCACATTCGATCCCCGTGGGTGGATTGATAAATACCATCTACTCACTTGACAGACTCTCTTTAATAACCCCATTATTTTCCTTTTAGACGAGGAATTATTTGTGGAAAAGACTGAGGTCACAGTGAGTCAAATCTTGACTGCAGTGGCGCTGACTCTTCTGTTTTATAAAAGACATTTGCTCCCAAAACAACCACTCATATGTGAAGAATGGGAAGAAGCGATATTCAAAATAGTTGCATGCTTTCTGAATATTCCATACGATCTGCCAAATTTATTCTAAATCCGGTAACTGATTTCCTTCGATTCTAGACATTTAGCATACAACATGGACGCGTCTTCTTTCTGAAGCGCTTTCAAAACCTGGATCACTTTCACCGCATTCCAGGGCAAGTGCGAATGGCCAGTACCAAACCACTTTCAAGATTTGCTCACTGGATCATTTCGTAATTATTCTAATAGATTTCATGGACGAATGCCCAAATTTCAAGCTTGAAATCTCGCTGCCGTCGTTTCGGTCACACAAGACAAATACTCACTCAATGACCTCTCGCTTCTGCTTGTAATTTCAATAGGAGACTTTCTCTAATCCAGTTTTGTCCACTCAGATTAGTCGATAATTTACGTAAAAGCGACATTTTAATAGCTTGATTCTTTCAATAAAGACCACTTGGTATTTCATAATTTCCCAAGTGTTGCCTCTTTTTGGCTACAAGCTTCTGTGTAAGTGCTTCACTTAAAAGCTACAATTTTATCTTCTTCAAATTATTATCTATCTTACTTATCCCTATCATCTTCTCTTCATAACATTTCGACTTCCATAAATAGGACGCAACATAGTCAGCATTACTTTTTTAGTCGTAATCCTACCCTTTACGGCATGTCGTCTTATAGTTGATGATTTTTATATTAAAAATCACCCGCTATATTGGCAGTATATAATATGCCCAATCGTAAAAAATAGGGAAATCTTTAACAAGTCTTTTAGATAAGCATTGATTATTGACTTCTTGAAGAGATGAATCTACTTTGATTCTAATCATAATATCATGTTTGAAACTGTGGGCCTGACATTGAAAATGAACAAACCCATTATTATGCAGTCGTCAATGACAAAAATCAATATTTTTCAATTCTGACTCATATCGTTGCTTGGGTACGGTCTAATATACTGTCTATAAACATTATCCTTCACAAAAACGTTTCACTGTTTGTTTGTTGTTGTCGTTGTTGTTGTTTCTTTTTTGTTTTCGAGGGTACAACTGAATTTAAGAAATGATGAAATATTTAACAAGTTTATCTCCATCTATATATATATATATATATATATATATATATATATATATATATATATATATATAAATTATGAAGGACTTGGTAATCCGTATGGATAATCCCAAGGAGGATGAAATCATGAGAGCTCAATGTAAATCCAGAGCTAATATTTAAAAGAAAAACAGACCACTTTAAGATATCATTATAATCATTTATTTCTCCAGAGTTTTTTTAAAGGCCGCCGGATCATCAGATACTACTTCCAGAAATGAAATGAAACGAAAAATGAAATTAAAATTGATGGGTAGTGTTATTTTTTGTAATTTAACAGAGAGTGTAACAGGGATAGTTAAAGAGACATGGTAGAGTATAGGGAGGGATTAATTTCATATCTCTCTCAATCATACTTTATATTGGGGGAGGAGGAGTGACCAGACCATGACCTATTTAGATGGTTAACTTAACGGAAGTGATATATAGAAATGGGAGAGGAGTGGAGAGAAAAGAAAAATGAAAAAGAAAGAAGGAGAGGGAAGTAAAGAGAAAGAGGCTGTAATTGGATTTTAGCAACACTACCCTTTTAAAGGACTCTGGTGAAATAAATTATTATAATGGTACCTTAAAGTGGTCTGTTTTTCTTTTAAATATATATATATATATATATATATATATATATATATATATATATATATATATATATATATATGTGTGTGTGTGTGTGTGTGTGTGTGTGTGTGTATTTTCCACATCGTGTAACTGTATAATTGTACATCCTACAAAATGTTTAATATATAAAAAAAATATAAAAAAATATTTTCTTTTTTTTTTTATTTGAGCTCTTCAGAGAAGTCGTTTAGCCATTTTGAAACCATTCGTTGTAAGAATCACTGAAAGACACTTTGCAGTTATTCAGCTTGAAAAAGAGCTGGTTAAAAATGTTTTGTGTCAGCCTTACTTTCTTCCCGAATTGTGAGAGAAAATAATATTATTAAAGGCGTTCAATAATGCTTACCAACATACTCTGGCTTCCATCCTAAAAGTCCATTCAAGAATCATCAAGACAACGGTGAAGAATTTTAAGAAATATGGAACAGAAGAGATAAATACTGGATCAAGAGGTCACAACATGAAGAGGGATCACCATCATTTCAACTTACAGCTAAAGAGATCTATTAGAAAAGATCCAACTCAATACAAAAGACATTTGGCACGTGAGAAAAGTGTTTCAGCTATGACAGTCCAAACAGCAGTGAAAAAAATACTTGGAAATAAAATCGTACGCGAAAATTGTGAGGTAGCTTCTGACTCCAGAACAGAATGTTAGATGGTTAGGGAGAGCGAAGATCATCTTGAATAACTTGTAAAATCATCCCGAAATAATATATATATATATATATATATATATATATATATATATATATATATATGGAGTTTATTTCAAATCTTCATGAGTTTCCAATCATTAATTAATTATCGGCCTGTAATTTTCGTTTATTATCGATTTCATTCTTATTGCTCAAAGTAGATTCCAATAGTGTTATTTAAAAATTCGTAAAATTCATGTAAGGAATATTTAATCATTTCTTAAGATCCGACGGTTCAAATATTCATCTAACAAATGGGCAATTTTTCTGTTACACGATTTGGACTATTTTGCTGATACACCCGCTATATATGATACGATAAAGAACAAACAGGAAATGTTTATCAGTTTAAAGTATTTCAGTTTTATTACAACTTTTTCAGAGACTTACATATGGAGAAAAAGAATAAAGAAATTCTCGTATTTTTACTCTTGTGCTGTTTGAGTGTTTTTCGTCAGTGATGTATCACGTTAATTCAACTCTTTTAAAACAAAGTTAGTATAATTGGCAGCGTTCGAAATCAAGAAGAGATGACGCGTCAATCCGAATTTTCAAGAAAAAAAAAGGATTTCCCAGCCTACCTAAAAATGTGATTCTTTTTTTATCCATATCTCAGTCGTTGACAAAGTTTATATATATATATATATATATATATATATATGTGTGTGTGTGTGTGTGTGTGTGTGTGTAAATAAGTAGACATTGAAGTCAACACCCAGTGTCAACAGTTTGTTCTATGCTTAAATGTAAATGTGAATGACTTGCTCTCATTCGCCGATTGAGCATTAGGGAGAAAGGGAATTTTTAAAACAGTGGCTGCTCTTGCTTTTAATGCATAGCTCTTCAATTATGAATTGAGCGCGCAATTCCCAACTCAACTTCTAGCCAAGAAGTTTTGAAGAACGACTTAGACTCACACCACCAAAACAAGTTTTACGAATATCGCTTGAAGATACACCAAGAACCAGTTTCTTAAAGAACAAATAACTTAAGATGTTAAGACTCGCCTAACAAACACAAAGTGTCACGAATCCATATAGCGGGTTGGGAAGTAGACGCAGTCCTGTATTCAGCAACCATATATAAAATATTGTTATCTTTTTTTTAACACATTTGAACTTTTCGAGTTATTATTTTATTTTATTTTACATATACTTGTCCGGTATTGCCTTGATAGAACTCAGCTTGCATTACGGCCCGGCGACTGATTGATTTCGTCTGCCTAAGATCAAATCACAACGTGGGTAGGTTAGACTGGAAATCAAAGCAGTTACTTCGGTAACCAGACGTTGGAAGCGAGCTGGGAACGTCAAGGCTGATACCGAATCTAACCAGATTCCCATCTGAATCACCAAAAGGTTAGAACGTCACATTTGGTGCCGCGACCAATACCAAGCCAGTTGGTCGTCACAGGACAGGATAGCACGACGGACGCAGCCAGGCAGACGTCACATTTGGCGCAGCGACACCGGGGGGACGTCACATATGTATGACTGTACATGAATGTGTAGATTAAAATATTTTTTATGGAATTTCTTTTGGCTAACTGAATATGGTAAATGTAAACTTAAAGATATATCTGATAGTAAGAATAGCGAATCATTTTTTTAGAAACGATTTGCAGCTTCTACAAATGGTGAGACAAAGTTTTGGCAAAGTATTGGTGCTAATATAACTACATCAGAGATTTGGGTTGTGTAAACGTGCAGGTTGAGTAATGGAAGTTCAAATTTAAAACGCATGAAAGAGTTCGATTAAACTATACAAGAAAGAGATCAGCTTACCGAATTAGGAATTCATCGGAAGATACCTGGAATCAAAAGCGTAGAAATAAAAAAAAAATCACACGTATGTAAGAGAAAAAAGCGTTTTTTCATTGGCTGATCGTGACTGATAGATTTCCAAAAGAACGGTCTGACTCTTGGTTATATCATTTTAAGGTTTTGCAATGTCGAGGTGTGTAGCACGACGCTTTCAAGGAGGAGATCTGACACGTCGGAATCAGGTCAGTGTTGCCGTTTGAAACGATATGATGTAAAACCCGAAATCGGCGATGAGGATAGTGCATCACTGAAAACTATTCTTGAAGCATCTAAAAAATGTATTACGCAACTATATATGTATATAGAATGTGACAAGAGATGTAATCACTCTTTAAATAAGAATAAATGCAGTGTTTATTGACCTGCAAAAAATTAATGGTTAAAATTAAGAGATATGAACGTTTAATTACTTAAAAGATGAACGATTTAAAATAAATAAAATGTATGTTTATAAATAAAATATGTCAACGGACATGCAATCAAAAAGTGAGTATATATATAGTCGTAAATATATTACAATTTATAAAATAATTTATACAAAAAATTATACAAAGAAGTAATTAGTAAAGTTAATGAGATTAATGGTGATGGTGAAATCACTTCGCTAACACAAGTTACTGAGACATTAATTTACTATCAATTCTTATCATTTACAATTGCTAATTATTTTTTTTTTGTATACGTTCTTTATGATATAATATAAAAGCTTCACATTTTAATTTATTTACGAAAATACGATCCGCAGTACGTAAATTCCGAATGTTAAATTCTGTGGAATATATATATATATATATATATATATATATATATATATATATATATATAGGCGTTTCGTGGCCACTTGTTCTCTGCATTTGTCTCATCCAAAATGTATAGTTGGTTCTGATCAAGTATTCACCATAATCCTTTTCATAAGTAGAATACGACAGGAGAAACCAGGATATATATATATATATATATATATATATATATATATATATATATATATATATATATATATATATATATATTAAAAAGAAGAGAAAAGAGGTGCCGCAAACGTTTTTGGTTGTAATGTTTTTTTTTAGAAAAAAATATTATTCTTTATTTTCCATAATTTTACTACACGTGTTTCTGGTCTTGCGACCGTCTTCAGGTAAAAGGCGGTGATTTCCACATATTATTAAAAATAATTAATATTTTCCTTATGTTTGTCAATGTTAAATATTCTCGATATGTTTTTGTGTTTGATTCTGACCGTTATCTATCACGTTCTCGTGATGATGACTAAATATTGTGTGTACAAACTTGTCTATTTAATATATGAAAAATATGGAATGGTCTATTAATAATTTGTATCTTTCAAATATATATATATATATGTGTGTGTGTGTCAGTGACACCGTGAGTTTGAACTCGTAAACACAAGCCAACTCCAGAGATCAAGCTATCTTTTATCGCCAATATACATTAATTAACTGGCTTTCTTCTAATTATTTTTATCTACTGTCCTTTGATACTATAATGAATTCCGCCTTCAGATTAATCTTTCTTTCTTCTCCTAATCTGTTTTTATTTTGTGCTTCCAATATCCGCCTATAATATCGAATACAAATCATTTGCATAAGTCTTTCTTATCTAATTCTGTCTTTTTAATCCGTTCTGGTGTAATTTGTTATATTCGCTTAATATATGATACATTCATCTCCTCTTTCTCTTCAGACAGGCCACATTTAATATGTTCCATTCTAATCCATAGTACCGACCAAATGACGTCTTTGCAATGCGGCATAGGGTTACGGCACTTAGACCTTATTTTTTCGAGTTTCATTTGAATATATGGACTCCATTTTGAAGGACTTGAATTTACCATAGAATAAACTGACATGAGACGTAATGACCCGAGCTTTTACAAGTTTAAATCCGGGGGGGGGGGTGCTGTCGTTCGCGGTATGACGGTAAACTACATCCAACAGCAAGGCCTCTGTTTAGGAGTTTTTGTGAAGCGCGGAACTACCTCTTAATTGCTGGTGTTCCGAGGACCACCTTGACTCGGGGTGGTCGCACCTGTTAGGGTACCAGCTATGGGCAAATAGTCAACAACCAAATTTGTGTAAAAATATGTTTTAATACCAGAAATATTTGTAAAAAAAAAATTTTGAAGGAAAAATTATTATCAGTACTACTTTAAAAAATACCAGCAATACAAAAAGCTATACATTCTTTGGAAAAAGTACGACCAGCTATAGATTTTTTCAAGGAAAAATATTTCCAAAAATAGATTTTTGAAGAAAAACATTACCAGCAATAAAGATTTAGAGCTTATTTTTTCGAGTTTCATTTGAATATATCGACTCCATTTTGGCGGACTTGAATTTAACATGGAATAAACTGACATTAGACGTATTGACCCGAGCTTTTACAAGTTTAAATCCAGAGTGGGGGGGCTTTCATCCTCGGTATGGCAATAACTACATACGCGTCCTGGGTAAGACGATAAACTACGTCCAACAGCAAGGCCTCTGATCAGGAGGTTTTGAGGAGCGTGGAACCACCTCTTAATTGCTGGTGTTCCCAGGTCCACTTTGATCCGGGGTAGTAGCACCTGTTAGGATCCCAGGAATGGAAAAATAGTTAATCCTCAAAATTGGGGTCAAAATATTATGTAAGGGTGAAAATAGGTTTTAATACCAAAAATACTTTGTAAAAAAAATATTACTAGTAATAATTTTTCGAGAGAAAAAAATTATTACCAGCAATAAATTTTTTAAGAAAAAGAATATTACCAGCAATAAATTATTACCAGCAGCACATTTGTGAAAAAGAAATATTACTAGCAATACATTTTTGAAATAATATTACTAGCGATACATTTCTGGAGAAAATATATTACCAGCAATACATTTTTTTTTTAAATTAACAGCCATAAAAATTTTGTCGGCATTAAATAACCCATTGAAGTTTATTTGCCATAAAACAAACCAAACTAAACTGAACCAAAGGGGACTATAGTTTTTTTCAGTTTTATTTCGCTTTTTTATTTCATGGTTATTTAATTTTTACTTATTGCTTTGGACTTGTAATCGATTCGTTCTCCGGTACTGATGAAGCGTGTTTATTTATTATTTTAATTAGAAATACATGCATTAATATCACTTCTGTGGTGTAGCTCTTTAGGAAGATTTTTAAATTTCACTTCTGTGCAGAAAATCATACAATTAACTCTTTTAACCCTGAACAGCGCTTTACTGGTGATAGAGAAAAATGACGTAATGCCCAGCCGCCGGTTGAACAGTGGTAGAGAAAAATGACGTAATGCCCAGCTGCCGGTTGAACAGTGGTAGAGAAAAATGGCGTAATCCCCAGGCACCGGTTGAACAGTTGTAAAGAAAAATGACTTAATGCTCAGCCACCGTTTGAACAATGGTAGAGAAAAATGACGTAATGCCCAGCCACTGATTGAACAGTGGTAAAATAATGACTTACTGCCTAGCAGGGGGTAAACACATGTAACTATTTTTATATCTACGGTGAAACATTACATACCAATTATTTCCGAATTGTGACTCGGGAGCTCAGGCAGGAGGGCTAAAATTGTTCTGGAACGCAGGGGTCAAAGGGTTAAATGGTGAGCTATACAAAAAAAAGAAATATTCTCTCTTTTGCATTACCACTATTATTGGCATTATCTCATCCATAATATAACAGCATCTTCACTCATAGTATTGAGAGGAATAAGTGAAAGTAACATGTATGACACAAGCGCTTGTTGTCACAGAGAGTTTTATAATGCTAAGTAGCTGTTTCCCGAGACGAGCCTCCTCCCATCAACATGGCCTCGTCTGGGTATCGTCTGCCCGGAGCCAGAGAGTTTACCAGCACAGCTGGAGAAGAAACCCCAACTGCAGAATATTTACCAACCGCCACACACCATCAGGTATTGCACAATGTCGAATTTAATGTGGCGTATCTAAGGTCTAGGCTAGGCCAAAAAATTCCCGTAGACCCCCTATAGAACGGGGTCTGGTAGCTGATTCCCGAGACGAGACTCTGGCCTTCGACATAGCCTCGTCTGGGTATCCTCTCTGCTCGGAGGCAGAGAGTTTGACCAGCACACCTGGAGACGAATCTCCAACTGCAGGATATCTACCAACCGCCCCACGTGGTAAGATGATGCACAAGGTGGAATTTAATGTGAGGTAACCAAGCCCATAGGGTCGACCAAAAACTGCCGTACACCCCGTATAAAATAGGTTTGGGTAGTTATTTCCCGAGACGAGTCTCTGCCCTTCGACATGACCTCTGGGGATCCTCTCTGCCGGGAGGCAGAGGGTTTGATCAGCGAATCTCCAACTGCAGGCCAACATACAGTATTTACTACTGTATTTATGTGAATTGGGGAGACACCCATTATTGTCTGTATGCCTACGACAGTTAGAAAAACAGAGTGATAGCTTGTGGGGAAGAGTTATTCTTCACCCTGTAGAATTTTACCACAAATTCAACGTCGCAAGTTTATCGCCACTAAATAGCCATTCCCCTGTCAAATATGAAGATTAATATTCATTGGATTCAACGGTCCATACGTTTACAGGGCAGGGCATGCAGTATGAATCGCTGTCATATATTCTGTCATCCAAATGTAAGGAGAAATTTGAAATCTTTAAATTTTCTTCTTCAGAAATGTTACTCCGGCCTGAATTCCATTAACTATATGTTCACATTATTTTTATTATCGAATTCACCGCAAGAAAGGGAATAAGGCCACTAAGACACAAAGGTGTGAAAAAAATTAGAAAACAAAAACTCTATTAAGGTGCTAGACCAATAAAAGAGTAACCAGGCAGACAGTATATAACGATTTACATTGCATTTAAATTCTTTAAAATCAATGTTTAGTGGAGAGGATGGAGCCGGAAGAGAGTTTCACAGCGGGAAGTGCGAGAAAGGAAACTTTTAGCATAGAACTTACGGTTACAACTAAACAATTCAGTTGTAAACCTTGTTATCAATCTAGTACTACGCTTCCTCAAAATATTCACTGCCTGCTACATTATGTTGCATTCGTATTAAGCACATCATTCAGTAACCCTATGAGGTGTGAGGCTATCAAGCCTTGTACTGTGAAGTTAAATAGAGGAATTAGTTTCTCTCATTACAAATTACGTCTTGTGGACAATGATTTTAGATTTACGTTCGGCAGTTAACTTGACTTTTCATTGCTTAACTGAAGTAAAATAAAAAATAATTGGCTTCATACAAGAAAAAAAAACTGTACGCGATAGTATGATTATAATTTATATTCAGGTCAAACTACTTCTGATTAACGGAAGAATAATATTAAGGAAAACAATTACAAAGAAATGGCTTTATGTACATATTCACTATCAAAACATAAGTTGCAAATAACACCGAGACTGTTCAGGTAAATAATCATCATATATTCAATTTTAAATTATTTCAAAATGATATCATACTTGTGAGGAACGAGAAGACTTACCTCCTGCAAAGTGAATTTGCTTGGTGTGCCAGGTCCTGTTGAAAGATTGCGACCAGCATTAAAAGAGAAATGGATTATTCCGAAATTCCTATATCGAGGGCAGACGTACAAAGGAAAAAAAATGAAATAAAAAAAAAAAAAAAGACTAACTATTCAAACCAGCTTGAATTTATAAAATCGGAAGTTCTCAGGCGAACGAGAAGTAAGTCTCGTATGCAAATTTTAGTTGCTCCCGATGCAGGCATAAATATCGAGTATGTGAGGAAGATGGCAGAACGATGGTTGGCGTATTAACAAGTCCGAGAGAATAAGGAAGAGGTCACTCGCGACAACTGAGTTGATAGAGCGGAGGACTGGAAAAGAAAGAAAACACTTTAATCCATTTCAGTCATCGCAAACGACGGACGAACTGTTATAACCACAATACTTAAACTACTTCATAAGAAAAACCTAATTGTCTTAGATTGGTATGTCTGATAATATTACATATCGGCCTATGTTGGGTTAGTAATGTCGTAATTATTTTTATTTTTTTCTTTAAATTTATATGTGATTTTATGAAAAAATAGAGATTAGTTGTATAAACTTGACCCTATAATTAAATTCCAAGCTGTTCGTGTAAACCCGGACAAATATCAACCGTTTATACATATGACTATCGGTTAATTCAGGCGTTTATAAAATGAGCTTCCGAGATGAATGCTGGACTTTAATTTATGAATGGGTCTACAGGTAAATATTCGCTATTGCTGGTTGCTTACAGCTTTAAAGTTGGGTCATAGATTGTTGCAGATTTTTATTCTTTTGGGTACTGCAAGCAAATCTTGCAACTTATCAAGTCCTCATATCTATTAATTTATTAATGTTTGCTATCATAAGATTGACATTGAAATAAAAGCAAATTCATTTGCTTTATATATATATATATATATATATATATATATATATATATATATATAGGCGTATGTATGTGTGGGGTTGTAGTATGTATAACAGTAAAAGAAAAAAACAGTTTGCCTCATCTTCATATATATATATATATATATATATATATATATAAGCACACACACACGCATATATATATATATATATATATATGAATTATATAAATATGAAACTCATTTGTAGAACATTTATATAGCCATTTCGCTCCTCGAAAGACTTCTGTCTTTGCGAAATTCCCTAGAACTTGTCAATACTAAAACGTTTGATAAAAATATCGGATTTTTTCATATATATATATATATATATATATATATATATATATATGCTTGTGTATCTTTGTATGTATAAGTGTATCACAAACGAGTTTTTGTCTCAACACAAACACACACAGATACATACACACACACACACACACACACACACACACATATATATATATATATATATATATATATATATATATATATATATATATATAGTCCGTGTGTGCGTGTTATTCAACCTTTACAAGACCCAAGGCCCTCGATGTAGAGGGTTACCTTAAAAGCCTATTTGTGCGTATAGATGAGTGAGATAATGATTAACCCTAACTTTGAATAGGCTAACATTGTAGTGAATGGGGAAACATTCTGTTGGGAGTCGATTCCAGAGTGCAATGATTTGCAGCGAGAAGCTGTTCGAGTGGAATTTATTTCTCACCAATGGGGGATATGAATAGTTTGCTACTACGTAAGTGGCATGGCGCATTTCTTGCCGTGAAGATTTGACTTGACGAGACCAGGAAATGGAGAAACCTGAGCACTTGCCATGGAAATAGCAGTAGAGCAGCGAGAGGCTTGCCACACCCCGCCTGTGGTGGTGGGGTTGAAATGTGGAAAATAATGCGTCAGTCACAAGGGCTCGGGGAGGCGTTTGAAACCCTATCAAGGCTGCAGACTGGGGTCTTACATGGCTCTTGAAAAGATAAAGGATAGGAGTAGGAGTCAGGTACTTACTGGAGCGGAACAGGGAGCCAACCATTTTACCTGTATCTTTAGCAATGGATCGTATGTACCGAGTCCCACGAGTTCGGGTCTGAGTTTGACTGTCTTTCAAGCCACAGTGCTTTCCAGAGACTAATTCCGTTCATTGGTGGTATTTCGGGGTCATATGATGGAACGAAACTAGCTTATATATATATATATATATATATATATATATATATATATATATATATATATATATATATATATACACAATGAACAAAATATAAGGCTTATTACATTTGTATTTACATTTATTAACATGCCTAAGCATTGTTCTGACTTCGAGCGTGATCTTGGGCTCTCGAATAAAATGATAGCTGATAAGATTAATCGAAGTGAGTCATAAATCCGCAAGTTAATCAAAAGAGAAATCTAAATGGTACGTATAATGAAAGTAGCGGATATCGCCGACCGCTAAAAACTACCGTCAGGGAAGATAGAAACTTGGTTCGTCAATGCAAAAAAATCTATTTGCAACAGTAAAAGATGTTTCCAAAGTGGCTAGTTTGGCGGTTTCTTCAAGAACAGTCAGAAGCAGGCTTAAAGCAAAAGACTTTGCTTCCAAATATATATAAAAAAAAAACCTCAACCATTTGGAAAAATTCGACGGGCACGGTGCAAAGCTCATTTACAATGGACTAAATCTGATTGGAAATATGTTATGTGGAGTGACGAGAGCCGCATTAATCTTAGATATGTAGGCCGAATACGTGTTTGATGTACGTCCGGTGAAATGAATACTCCAGTGACTAACAATGGCAATGTTAAGCACGATAAAAAGATCAATGGTTGGGGTGTAATCATAACAGCTGCAGTTGGTAATTCATAAAAAATCAATTGAATCACGGACCAGCATCAATACCACAACATTCTTGTTAATCAAATGTGGCTTTCTGCTAAAAAAATATTTTGTGCAAGGTCAAGACTTCACGACCCAACATGATAACTATCCTAAGCATACTGCCTTAAAGAATAAACATTATCTAGATAGGAAGCGTGACGAGGAAAAAATGCAACACTTTCATAGACCTCACCTTAATCCAATTGAAAGCATTTGGGTGATAATGGACAAGTATTCTCGTAATAAGAAAGTTAACACAGAAGATGAGCTTTTTCGACAATTAAAGAAATGCTAAAAAAATTGGGCGAAGGTCGTTGACTTACTAAAGAATTTAGTCTAAAGCCTGCCACGAAGAATTAAAGCCTTTATTAAAGCAAATGCTACCCAACATAATACTAGATATTTCAACTTGTATAATGTACATATGTAGACCTGTATGAATACCGTATATTAAAAATGAATTCTATTACTGACTTATCCTGGTAAATATGTGTGGGGGTTATAAAATGTATGTGTGAAATTCATTTGTCTACTGTTTACGCCATTTTATTAATTTCATATATATATTATTTTTTTTTTATTTTGTATTATTATTTCCGTCGCCAGATGCCGATGGACACGCTTCCCTCCGAAACTCATGTAGTTATCTACGGGTTGTTTTTATCGTTCTTTCTGTCAAGAGAGTTTAAATGTTGTAAGAACTGTAACGCAAACTGTTACGATAAAAAAAAAATTCTGTTTTAACAGCACTTAATATATCTTGCTTTGGGTATTTGTCCAAACACAGAGCAGAATTATCCCTTAATTTTGATCACTCTTTTCGCCCGGGCTTAATAATATTTATCATTCAACAATTGTTTATCTGTCAAACAAGCTTGCATAAATAGCATTAGAGTTTCTAATTTGTCTTGAAATCAGGAAGGTTTTTCTCCTTTTAACTTTCTCTCTTCTTGATAATAACCGGTTTCAATATATTATTTGATTACTTTGATAAAATTGCTTTCCAACAATTTTTGTAAACACTCTTTCCTGGTGTTTATTCTTATAAATTAATATCATCACTAATCAATAAGAATAAATAAAAAGTCCAAAATATAAGCCTTAATTGATATTCATTAGGTTTTCTTATGTATTTTCAATAAATATTTTCATGGCAACTGTTCTATTCTATATTTGTCCTAGACTTGATGCAGATAAGCTTAGCACAGTATTGCCAAAAGGTTTTATCATTTTATTATTGCAACTGCTAAACGTAACCATAGGCTGTATTCTAATAATTTTTTTTCCTACACGTCTCACCGTTGAAACTTCTTTTAGCTTCAAGTTTTACTGTCAGCTCCGATTTTCAAAGATTGAAATGCAACGCCATTCGTTATATCATGTTTCCTAGAATCCAATTCTTTTTATAATTCCTTTTACCCAGAACATTAGTAAGTTTCCTTCCCTCTTGCATTCGCTGCTATATAGGAGGACCGATATAATATAACAGCACATGCCTTTTTCTTTTTTTTGTTTTTAAAAAAATATTCCTGATTGTCGGAATTGATACTGTAAGTCAAACAGCGATGGGAATGTCAATATTTTAATCCAACGGCAAGTGGCGCGAACATATCTTGACCCCATAGGAATGCCTAAAAATGTCCCCATAAATCAGTGAAAACAGGCTAGGGGGCTCATGTCAAGGCAAAGTAACTTCTTTTTCTTCTTTACTTTGTGCCGCGTGCTTCTGGACTTGAGCAATCATGGCATCTAAAATCTCTCTTATATAGATCTTAGTAAAATTTATATGTTCGCTATCTTTCCTAATCTCTGTTCTGTTAATTATTTACGGAGGCTCGTTAGGTAGCCTATGCCATGTTTCTCGCTGTCTCTCCTTTCTTTAATATCTATAGCAAGTGTCAAATTTTCTAAACCGTCTTTCCTCATTAAGTGACCTAGAAATTTAAACAGTCTCTTTCTGGTGCTAAGATTTTGTTTTCAATTTTTTTTCAATTTTTCTCTAAAACTTTGTCATTCTTCACATGTTCAATCCATGGTATTCTCAGCATCCTTCTGTAGAACCAAATTTCTGTTGCCTCAATCTGTGAAGGTATTTTCCAACATCCGTTGCCACTTAGGCGAAACGATATTAAATAAAAGTTAGTTATTTTTCTATCGAGAATTTCATCTTTCGCCATACTTTTCTTAGATTTGGAAAGCATATTTAGCACTTCCAATGCGCCTTCGAAAGTCACTTCTAACGGGTGGCCATTCTATTTCTGAAATTGTGGAGTGACTGATATCCTTCGAGATATGAATTATATCTTTCGAGATAGGGTGTCATGTAAATACAGGGAATACTTAATGGATATCATTCCCTTACACTGTGGAAAAAGCAGGATTCGATCACGTTCCTCAACAATCGGAGAAAATCTCACTAAGTGCTATTGGACAGAATCATATCAATATTCAAATGCAGGAGCTTTCGGCTAAAGGTGTGGCAGGGACGTTCATGCAACACAAAAACATTGTGAAGATAATTCGCACGCAAGGTACTGCCCATACAAATATCAGGAGGTTGCTGACAGATTTCAAGATGACATGGATCAATTCACTCCAGAGTTTTTTCGACCACATTTGGAATTGACGTCATCTCAATTGTTGCACTTCACCGGCCAAGGAAGGGATATATATATATATATATATATATATATATATATATATATATATATATATATAGAGAGAGAGAGAGAGATCTAAGTTATACAAGACAATTATCATTTGCAATAACAAAATATTCATGAAAGTGAAAATAATATTCTAAGTACAAATGCATATATATATATATATATATATATATATATATGTGTGTGTGTGTGTGTGTGTGATTATATATATATATATATATAATATACATATATTAGATTGGTGCAAAAATAATGACGGTTTTTAACGTATCTTTTAACATCAAAAGCCTTCATTATTTTTGCACCAACCTAATACATATGCATATATATATATATATATATATATATATATATATATATATATACTGTTTTAATTTAATTGTCCATTGTGTAATGCATTTTGGGAGGCTAACCGAATTCAGGATAAATCAATCATATGACAAGCTAATGAGATTACTGGGAAGCCTGTATTGAAATACAAAACTACATGAATCCCCTTATGAAATGAATAAGTTTTTTTGAATAATTTTAACACAAAAGGATGAGTCTTTCAAAATTTATCATCTTTGGATATCGTTCAGGTCCTGTTTTTTTTTATTCTTCCGCTCTACGCAACAAGGACATATTTGTCGATAGCTGACAGCGATCAAAAGAAATGATACACTGAAGTGATTTTTTTCGTAATTTTTACTATGATGCTGAAAGTATTCGATAATGTATTTTCGTAATATTCTATATGGTCGTTCAGGGTCGGTTATAGAAGTTGCCATATGCACTAGAACATAACTTGAGCTGGGATACAGACCTGAATGCATCGTAACCCTGAAAATAAATCGTATATAGGAGACACTTGACACACCTCAAGATGTAATTCACCCCCGTTGAAAATACGCATACTAATATTTCATACTTAATAATCAGCCTAATTTTCATTCTTGAAACCTTCAACTTGTCTTGTGTACGTGTGTGTCTGTGTTTGTGCGTGTTTGTGTGTGTGTGTGTGCGTGTGTGTCTGTGTGTGTTTGTAGTTGATTTACTTCTCAAAACAGAATGAGGGAATTTGGTTTTTTTTTGTTTTTTTTTGTTTTTTTTGTTTTTGTTTAGCGTCATATCAACCTCTATGGGTAATTTAACAACACAATTTTGTAAGCAATTTTTTATTTCATTTTATTTTTCGAGATAATGATTGTTTTAGCGATAAAGTCTTACTAATTAATCCATAGCCGGACGGTAGAGTTGTATTTATACCTTTTCCAAAGGATATTTGCGCATAAGCGAATATAACAAACCCAGCTGGAATTGGAACTCGGCTCTTCGATTAACAATTCCGAGTCACTACCCATTACACCACCCCCACATCCAAGCTTACAGCACCTGGTTTTCGCCACCGGTCAGCTATCTAGGTAGTAAACATCTGCAACGTTACTTAACGTCGGTGATCATAGGGGAACCGGTGTTTCAACGTGATGTGGCCGTAAGCCATGTGTTTGAAAAAGAGGTTAAATATTATAGACATTTCACAAACAATGACTCGACGGGAAACCGCTAAGGAGCTTGGAATAACAAGTCAAGCTGTCCAAGTTATCCATAAGTAGCACACAGATTGGTTGCAAATCAGTCAAAAGAAAGCTGAAGAAACATTATCAGCAAGCAACGTAAACTTGTTCAAGCATTGTAAACATATTACTACTAATGTATGAATTTATGCAGTAAGAAGGGCACTAAATTAAATTCATTTAAATGCCTGCTTTGCTGCCACCAGCAACCAACGAATGCCGATTTACAAAAACAGAGCGAAGAGATCATTTGTTATGGAATAATCAGAAATGGAAAAAAAAAGGATATATAATAACGAAATTAAAATAGAAATGTATTTAAATTCAAATGGATATGTCCGAATAAACATTGATACAAGAATGAATACATAGGCTGAGGCAAAAGTCACGCATTATAGGGATAATTTATTAAAAGTATAATTACACATGGAAATCGTATTTATTACTAATTTAATTGTTACCGTAATTCCGCATGTATAATACGCCTTCATCCATAATAGGTGCCCCTAGAATTGTGCTGAAAGTGTAGGAAAACGCTTCTACTCATGTATAATACTACCCCTGATGTTGCATATTATAGGAGATGACATCCTCGTATCAAGCTTTACAAAGTATATTTCAGCAGCAAGTCAAACATATTTTGTCAAATAATATGCACAAGTTCTGTCTATCAATTTATAACTAAGTCTTTCAAATTTGCGATTAAGTTATTTTCAGTAAATTTGCAAAATTTCATATTAATTTTTATTTTATATTAATTTTCACGAGTACATTCCAATGTTATTCCACTCATTTTTAATACCTTAATTTATCATGTATAATATACCTTCATCTATAATACGCACCCCTCAAATTGTAATGAAAATATGGAAAAATGCTTCTACTCGTGGATAATACGTACCCCTTATTTGGTAATGAAACCCTATAAATTGTAACTCCCTAATTTCATTAAAGCCTACGTTTCCTACTGTTATTAAAAATGGTTTTAAACATAGAATAATATTAGGTTGGTGCAAAAATATTTTCGTTTTCTAACATATGTTACTATGTGAGAAAACGAAATTATTTTTGCACCAACCTAATATTATTATAATTTAGTTTTATGATAATTCTTATTTTATTTTACATTTGTAAGTATTGTTAGGTACATATGATTGTATTTGACATCATTATACTGTCGCAATCGCCGAATTCTAATGTAAGATGTTTGTGGTGAGTAGTAATTTCGCAACAGAAATCGACCTATGAAACGGCAATTTTTTTAAGGTTTTTTTTTTGTAGCTGTTCATAATGCGCACCCCTAATTTTGCTTTTTATTTTTTGAAAAAAAGTGCGTATTATAAATGGGGAATTACGGCACATTTCCTGTTCAAAATGTCTTCCTTCTTTTTCAAAACACATTACAGTTCTATGTCTGCATTAACATGTCGGAGAGTTTCCTCTGTCATTTTATTGCATTCATATTTCATTCTTTCTTTAAGTTCATCCATATTTCTTGGGTACGTCTGATAAACAACTGATTTCACATAAACTACTGGAAAAAAATCAAATGATGTGAAGTGGGGTGGCCACTCAACCCTATCTAGTAACTCATGTATTGCACGAGTTTTTCTGCGCGCTGTACAAGGCACAACGAATACAGTAAAACAAAAAATAAATTTATTTAAAAAAAAAAGTCTCACCTATTTCCAGATATAGACGAAGTCGAAATATTCCAACACAGCGGATAACATAATCCTATATCGCGTGTATCGAAAATGTCTTAGCTTAATTAAAACATTACCTCGCAACAATATTGGCCTGCGCAAAGCCCTGATCTTAACTTAGTCGAATCTTTGCGGTGATAGGTAATAGCTCCGCTTTATAACAGAAATCCAAATAACTAGTTAGGGTTTGGTGTTTGCTGTTAAGCTAAAAAACGGATCCTTTTCACGACAGTCATAACTGTGGGTCATCGAAACCTGTAGACGTAGTAACTCATAGGCTACGTACATTACCAATAACTGCGTATAACGGAGAAACTCATCGGCTCATAATCGTTAAAACGTTTTAATTGTATAACCTCTAGGTGATGATTTCAGATCAACATTAGGCACATTTAGCGTGATAGAAAATGTGACGTTCATTTCTTCTACGGAAGCATAGAAGGACACAGAATATAAAGTAATCTTAGTAAAATAGAAAATATGCTCATTAGTGCTTTTTGTGTTAGTATACTTATTAGTTGCTTTTAATTTTTTTACATCATGTAATTTCTGTTTTTTTTGTTTTGTTTTGTTTTTTTCTACGCTTCATTGATCAAATAGCTTTTGGACAATAGTATTTACTATTGTTGAAGTGATTGCTAATATTCTTATCGAAATTTAGAAACTTGAAATGTAGTTCAATTTCGCAAGCCTATCAAGGAAATTTGAATCAGCAGTTTTGTTTGGAAAATACTTTGACAAATCCCCTATTCGTGGTTTCATAATTCTTTAAATTTAATTTAATTTCATAGGACATCATGGTAAACAATATTTTTGAAGAAATCTCTTTTTATCCTTTTTTTTTTTTTTTTTTTTAACAGCAATGAATTTATTCTTAGGATTTTTTACCCTTGAACATGCAACATACAACTAGCCAATGCGTAAATATTTTTTCTGGAGCCAAATTCCACCTTTTTGGAGCATTCGGCCTTATGATTTGTTTATAGTTTCGCAAAAGGTCGAGAACTAAAAACTGGATTCTTGTGCATAAAAACTTAAAGAAAAGACATGAAAAAATAATATTGTATTATTATTAAATAAGTGTTTGTTATTTTAATTACTAACTTTTTTTTAAAACAGCGGAAGTATTTTTATATTAAATGATAAAACTTTTAATTTTTTTTAAAAATCATGAAAATCTATTGTACTGAACTATTGACTCTAGTAAAAGCAACTATACTTTGTACACTTACCTGTTTGCACTTCTCCCCATAATTTAGTTTAGAAATTTCTTTTTGTTTATTTCAAGCCGTTTTCCATTACACTACCCGTATATCTAAACTTACATCACCTTTTATTCCAGAGCGTCACCCATCTGGTGATCAGACGAGAACCGGTTTGTTGAGATTTGAATTCGCAGCATATATCATAGGAACTTGTCAATTATGATAAAAACTTTTATTAAACAGGAAATAATTTATTGGGAAGCACAATGAATATCTTCTTTTATATGTCGTGTCTCTTCAGGATAATGGTTCTTTGTTATTCTTCCTGCCAGTATTATATTACTAATTTCTCTCTTCATATGGCAGATATAATGCCTTCATCTTCCCTCATCATACTTGTATCAGAGTAATACAATATCCTTAGTAAACTCTTTCATTATTATTTGGTAAATACTGATCATTTGCAAAGTTATTATTTCCTGATTGATTGAGAGATTTGCTTTTTACGGCATATCAACATTTTGCATGAAATTTAAATCCAGAGCATGTTTTTGAAACTGTAATAGAGTCTTGGAGATAATAAGAAGTTCTCAATAAAAGCCCTAATATTTAACCCATAGCTGAGAGCAGAAAAAGTAGAAACATACATTTCACAATCCCATTTGGGCAAAATGGTATATAACGAACCTAACTGGAATTAGGACACCTTTGACAAATTTCTCTTGAAAAGCCTTCGTCCATTATACCATTATGAGTGCTTAGAAGAACTGGTATTCACACCTGGTCACCCATCTAGGTACTGACCAAGCTGGACTTTACGGTGTTTCAACGCGATATGGCAGTAAAAGGTGAATATTTCATATTTTAGGCTTAGAATTTTACTCAACGTTTCACTTTATCCGTTAAAACAGCTTTCGACTAATTTTAAAATATGGAGGTCACAGAGTGGTTACTAATTTAAGCATGCAAATATCAGGATATGGCATAGAAATTATTAACCGTCATTTTCTTCTGCTCAGAATTATCAGACATTTATCAAAACATCGTAAATAGCTGGTGACTGATTTTTAAAAAAAAAAGTATTTATTTTTCTATCGATAAAATATTTCTACCAGGATGACGACTTATGAAGGGTGCAGTAGAAATACCTCCCAAATCTAAAATTATCACCTGTATGGAACTTAGTGAACATAGACAGGTGGCAAGTGTGCCTACCTCTTGTTAATGTCTTATAATTATGACATGAACCATTTCAAAACGTGCGTTTGCTGTTGAAACCTTTTTAAGACTGTTGAATTTTTAATTGCAACACAGAGCTTATTGTGCAGTTAAATAATACATTTTAGATGCATCAAAAGTGGTTTTCAGTGATGCACTGTCCTCATCGCTGATTTCGAGTTTTGCATCATATCGGCTCTAACAGCAACTCCGACCTGATTCAAGACGAGTCAGGCCGCCTCCTGGAAAGCGTCGTGCAAAAAAAGAAAAAAAGAAAAAAAGAAAGGAAATCACATTCCGAGAGAGGCCGGACTACGACCGTTGTTATTGTTAGTCAACGCCAGCCAATGAAAACAAGACTTTTCACACTCCTCTCCTACATAGTGTTGTTTTTTGTTTTTTTTATTTCATCCGGTTTAGCTTTGATCTACTACTTCCGGAATCAATAACGAGGTGAACTGCTACCTTTATTGCATAGTTTAATCCAGTGTTTTACATAATAAATACTAATCCCATAGCGATACTAAATCTTAGGACTAAACCCACACGCGTACTCAACCTAAATTTATCCTATACTATCACTTTCTAAAACGCAATTCGCTATTCTATCAGGTCAATCTGTAATTCTACATTTACCTTATACTCTTATTCAAACAAAATCACACACACACATATGAACCATTTCATACCATGCGTTTACTGTTGGAACTTTTTTTAAGACTGGTGATTTTTTAATGGCAAGCGTCGGCATGATGCTGTTCCGGATATAAAATCGATAATGCTGTGGGTTAGAAATTTCATTGCCACAGTTTCATCTCTTAAACGAGGGTTATCTGAAAGCGCTCGAAATTCCAGGTGATATAAAACTTTAGAAATCTTCTACAACAGTGTATGGCGAACTGACCACACCATTTGGATGATGTCATTTTGTAGTCCTTTCTTTAAACTATAGTGAAATTGCAATAGATTGGTCATATTTTAGACCTTTAAAATCTGGGAAGTACTTCTGCCACACACTGTACACGCCACACACACACACACACACGCACATATGTTGCGATGGGTATATTGTCGTCATTTATATTTTTAATTTCGCTCATGCGCGTTCTTTGATTTTATATATTGCACATATAGCAGGGTCGGTTGGACACCGCCTGTGAGAAAATGTGCAACATGACGCAATTCACTCCACCAGAAATTTGGAAACGGCATGCTGTACCTCTTGACATTCGCCCCGGAAGTTCTAATACGAACATTTAAGAGTGTTTCGGTGTTGATCTAAGTAAAGTTAAGAGGATTCGGAAAAAGTTGGATGAGTCTAAAAGTTATTAAGAAGACACGGCAGCTCGGAAGACCCACTCTGATCGTTCTGATTAGAAAAGAACTCCTGAATGTGTTAGTGAGCGACTCAACCCTGAGGATGGCGTCATGTGCCTTGAGGAGGTAGTGCTGCCCTGGATCAAGACGGTGGCTGTTGGAAGACTCTGTATCTGGCAACAGGACTCTGCCCCATGCCATACAAACAGGAGATCACTGTCACAGCTGTCATCATCCCTTACATCTGGCCACCTAACTTCCTAGACTGCAAACCCCTTGATTATTATGTGCGGGTCGTAGATGAACGAGCTACCAGCAAAACTCTTTGTAACACCAAAGATGATCTTATAGCAGAAATTATGGCAGGGTTCACAAACTTAAACAAGGAGACCATCCAGAAGAGATGCAGGAGATTCTGAAGTCACCCGGAGGCTGTGGTTGAAGCCAATGACGATTATATTGAATAATATTACTCTTTGGTATTTCAAGATATAATTGTGCAATTTTGCTAAATACATCTGTTATATTGAAATGTCAGTGTTATTTTCATTTTTGCGCAATTCATACGCCATACAATGTATATGCATGTCTGCTTGTGTTAGATTCCATTTGAATATTCCAAACCATTTAGTATGTACGCAAAAGGGGGCATGATTTCTTTAGATAATTAAACATATTTAATTTTAATAGTTTCCATGGCGCAAACTAGACTTTTCAGCAATGGAAATTATCTTCCTCTCCCTCCGTGGTGCTGCTAAAATTATCTCTGCTCGACAAAGAACGAATTTAAAAATATCCTCATCATTTTTTTTACTAATTATTCCCTCGATATAAATCCCAAGTGCCACTCAATGTAGATATTACTAAACGCGTTTGTCATCTGGACGCAGAAGGGGGAAATTATGAGGATACGCATGATAGTTACCTATTTACTCTCAAATTGAAGAGGTTAAGATTGTAGTATTCGTGGAAGCATCCTCACGGAAGCTTACCCATGTGCCTATTGGGAAGAAGATGTCCTAATAAAACTTCCCGGATGAAGAACAATGAGGATGGTTCACCTCTCTGCATATAGAACGGTGGGTCTTAGTCTAAAATATCTGAACTAGTGGAAAAATAATTGTTTCTATAGAAATCGTTATAGAGTAGTCCTTTGCGAGGGGGTTGTAGGCTGAAAAATACTTAATCGCCTACAAGGTCGTGTAGACGCTTTTAAACTCTGACAAAACTGGAAAGAGAGGATACTGCATTTAAACCCCAGCTATGGTAGTAATAATGGATCTTTAGTCTGATCTTACTCTTGCTAAAATAAAGTATGGCTGGTTGATTCAGATATTTCCGAAACGCTATAAGGTGCCGACAAATATTCCAGTGGCTTTGGAAATGGTTGCTATACATGCTTCCAATTTGAGATCTAGGAGGAACTTTTGATCCTTCCCTGCTCCCCATTAGAATGTCTGACGCTCAACTTCCCGAGAGCACCTCTCTGCAGCTGCTCGGTCTAACGTTGTCTACTGACCTGAAATGGAACAAATACAGGGAATCAATTGCTTCGTCCATCGCAAGGAAAGTTGGCTCCCTGTGCCTCGCCAGGAAATTTTTCTCACAGGAAACGATCCTCCAAATCTACAAATCAACCATTCACCCTTGCATGGAGTATTGTTGCCATATATGGTCTGGAGCCCTTCCTGTTTGCCTCGGGGTTCTTGATAAGATCCAAAGACGTATATGTAATATAACTGGCCCTGATCTGGCATATAGTCTGCAGCCGCTCTCTCACAGACGTGCCGTTGTCTCTCTCTGTCTTAATTACAAATACTTTCATGGTAATTGCTCCCATGAGCTGCTTTCGCTGGTTCTCAGACTTCGCGAATTCAAGCGTCCTACAAGGCTGACATCCCGCTTACACCCTTCCACTGTTGAAATTGTTAAATGTAGCCGCCTTTTCTACTTCAATAGCTTCAAATCTCTCACCTCTCGAGAACTATTTTCCCTTTTCCTGGTTTTCCTAGCTATAATCACCAACTATTCAAATGTAATTTCAATGGACATCTCCAGTTACCTTGATCTATACACTATCCTTCCCCTCATCCTCTCCTCTATCATTCCTATCTGCTCTCGCTCCAAATCCTCTGTAACCCCTTGCGGGCTAGTGGCTTTCCGCTTTGCTAGGGGTGAATTGATTTTTAAAAAATTCCAGAGGAGGCTCCACAGAAGGGAATCTTTTTGAGAGTTCAAACATTCATCGTGACAAGCGAGATTTTATAAACTTTTTGTATTTAATATTGAAAATTACAAGCCAGTTTTTTTTTCCGCCATTACGTATTTAGAGCCACGTTAAATGAATGATCGGCTATCAGGTTAGGGTCATCTAGATTTTTGGAGGTGCATCCAATCACTCTGTTATTGTATGCATAGATATTCTACAGAAGGATGCTAAGGATATCATGGATCGAGCGTGTGAGCAAAGATGAGATCTTACAGAAGTTGCAAACAACGAAGCGGATTATATTAAATATTAGGCTGTCCCAAAAGTTCGTAAACACTTGCATTGTGACATCAGACGAGAAATGGGTCTGTCTGGTCCAGCACAATCGAGACAAGCGATGGATTCAGAAAGGGCAAGAGACACCGTCGGTTCCAAAATAAGATCGATTCGGCAAGAAAGTCATGTTGTGCGTTTGGTGGAACTTTGAAAGAATCGTGCATTTTGAGTTCGTTCCGAATGGTCGTGCCATCAGTGCCGAACTTTACTGTCATCAACTGGAGCGGGTCTACGAAATTTGAAGCAAAAGTACCTGGCTCTGATCAACCGAAAGCGCGCTTTGATGCAGCAGAACACTGCCAAAACACACACCGCCAGGAAGACCAAAGACAAGTTTGAAGAGCTGGACGGCGTTGAGGTTCTGCCACATCCAGACTACAGTCCTGACTGTGCTCCATCAGATTACGGCCTTTTCCGCTCAATGCAACACTTTCTAAAGGGTCACCGATTAAACTCGTTTGATGAAGTCGAAGAAGCGTGTGAAGAATTATTTGATTCGAAGCCGGCTGAATGGTACTTTCACCAGATCCGAAAGCTTGTAAATCGATGGCAGAAAGTCTTGGAAAATGATGGTCTTTATTTTGAGGAATAATTTTTGTTGTCTTTGTTATTACTTGGCGAGTAAAATTTCAAATTTTTGCAAGTGTTTACGAACTTTTGGGACAATTTAATATCAGAAAGAGGCAGCTGAAGTTTCTGGGACACATAATGAGGAAGGAGGGCCTGGAGAATCTGATAGTCACAGGTGGAAAAGAAGGAACGAAAGCCAAGGGAAAACAACGAATGACATACCTGGCGGAAAGTGGATGACAGAACATGATCTGAGGGAAGTAGCTGAGGGAAGGAACTTGTTGAGAGCTGCAAGGCATAGAGAGAGGTGGAGAGCCATGATCGCCTATGTCCTGAAAGGACATGGCGCATAAAAAAAAATGATATACCATAGATCGGTGAACGTTTTTAGGTAGAACAGTAATCTGAAGAAGAATGATTGTATGACCGATGATCGCGCCTTTCGGGAATCCTGCATTAATCCCATAGGCTTCAACCATATTTAAGTACCTAACTGATTAAAAGGAGCTCATGATTGCCAGGGCTCTTTCAAGAGATTCCATAGCAGTAGAGTATGGATAGAAATTACCTATACCACACCTTGTCAAAGGCCTTTGAGATATGTAAGATAAATTAATCTCAGAATTATTATCGTATGTCTTATTCTGAGCTCAGGATGTTGGTCATGTTAAGCAACTGTATGTTTAATCAAAAATTAATAATTAAATTAATTTTATATTTTTTGCATCTCCACCAAAATCTGTTCATATTTTATTTCATGTCTTCGTACGCACAGATATTATTTCAGCATTTTGTGGAAGGATGATATAAACCTAGATAAAAAAATAAGAAAACCCAGAACAAGGCCTAATATTATCCGGACTCGCCCAACAACACGAAAGAAGGCTGGTGGTTTAGTACTGAGACGGCGTTGAGTGCTCCAAAACAGGGCAGACTGCTGAAACCATCCTTAGATGGGAGAAACACTTGTTCCGATAGCGGCTAAACAGCCTTGCCAACGTTGGGTTGATGTTCATGAGAACAACCACTGGGATTTTATCCGGACAGTAGACCTTAGTGGAGTGCTTTGAGAGAGAGAGAGAGGTCAATATTTGTGTTCTGTGAGCCGTAAGATGTCGGGTAGTGGGAGGCCCTTATCGTCTAACGTGGAGTTAGAGGCAAAGTTCAATGAAAAGAGATTAGCCTTAACCGACTAAGATAAGATGATATTAGGGCCATTTAAGTAGTTAAGACTGATGGTTTGCTTCCATTCAGAATCTTCAGGCCTCGATTTTTGAAGTACGGTGTTTCGGTCTAGAACTTTTCAGCAAGCACAGGAAGTGTCCTAGAGTTTATTTAAAATCCAAAACAAACCAATACATGAATTACTTTTTCCATTTTATTATTTATTTCTCGCATGTCGGTTTCCATTTTCTTGGTCTATTTCTTTTTTGCATATCTCTTTCGTCTTTCTCTCATTCTTTCTTTCTTTCTTTCTTTGTATCTTTCTTCTTTTCTTTTTCCTTTCTTTCTGTCTGTCATTTTCCTTTTTCCTTCTTTCTTTGCTTATTCTTTCTTTCTTTTTTCTTTTTTCTTTCTTTCTTTCTTTCTTTCTTTCTTTCATGTCTGTTTCCTCTTTCTCTTTTTTTCCACGTCTCTTTCTTTCTTTCTTTTCCCATATAGGTTCCTTCTTGTTTTCACATTTAACACTCTCTTTCTATCTCTCTCACACACACAGCCACACACACACACACACACACACACACACACTTTCTGTTTGAATGACGTCAAACTTTCCAAAACTAGTTTCCCATTTTAATAAAATGATGTATAAAGTACTTACTAGAAATTGTTTGAAATGTCTTTGAAAGAATGAGACCTTCATTTCGTTGGCATATTTCTAGCTTGAAAATGATGGAAGGAAACAGGTAAAAAAAGGAGGGGGATTATGTCGAAAAAAAGAAAATGAAAGAAAAGAATGAAGAAAAAGTAATGTGCTTTGTCTGGTACATAATAACTTGTCGTTTCAAAATCTTTGACAGGCTCATCCATTCACAAATGAATTGTTCCGCCTCAGTTAATGTTTTTTCGATAAAAAAAAATACTCAAAAAACACAACTTTAATGAAAGTAATGCGAATATACACAACAGTAAAAAGCCACAGCTCACACGTACATTAAGAAGCATAATTACTTACCCAGACAGATATATACGCGATTCGTAGATGTCCGCATTAAAAGTGTAAGGTTTTATTCTTTCTTTTTTAACTTAAAAAAGAATAGGCTTAATAACAACTTCAAACTGGAATAATTGAAGGCGAAATGCCGACTACTGCAAAAAGAAGATATTATTTGTAGACGGAAGAATAAAACAATGGTGAAAAATGATAAAGTGTCTTATTTTGGATGTTGTATTTCTCTATTTTATGATTATTTTTTTGCAACATAAATTTTAAAATTTCTTTATATTGTTATCCAGACAATTGTTTAGTATATAGTAAGTTTTGACTAGTGAAGTATAAAAATAACTGAAGGTAAGTTTTGACAGGTGAGTCATAAGGACAGATTTTGACTATTGAGGTAATAACTAAGTGAAGGTAAGTTTTCGCGAGTGAGGTATGAGGACAGGTTTATTCAAATTTTGACTAGTGAGGTATAAGTCATGGGAAGATTTTTTCACAAGTGAAGTATGAGAACAAGATGATTTAAATTATGCCCTGTGCAGTATAAGACCAATTTAATATAAGTTTTCACAAGTGAGCAATATGGACAAATTGTTTTAAATTTTGAATACCAAGATATAAAAAATTTCGATAAGTTCAGTATAAGAACAAATTTTGACTAGTGAGGTATAAGATCAAGAGATTGTAAGTTTTCACAAGTGAGGTAAGGAGAAACGTTTATTCAAATTTTGATAAGCAATAAGAGAGAACATTATTTTTAATTGCAGGTTACATGGTTCAAGAACATTCGCTGTAAACATTTTTGCCGTAGGGAAACGCGCCTCAAGAGAATTTCGCTGTAGAATACTTTGCTGCTTAGGATTTTCCCCGTTAGACAATTTCGCTGCAATTTAAATATGAGAACTACCTTTTTATCAAGTATATATGGCTCACACTTTTGCTATTAGGTTGGTGCAAAAATAATGACCTAATAATGTCGTTTTTTGACGTTACGTCAAAAAACGACATTATTACGTCATTATTTTTGCAACAACCTAAAACTTCGATTTAAACATTTTAATAAGGGAAGTTACAGGATCAACATCATACATCATTCATCCTCGTCGATGAGGAGCGCCAAAATTTCAACTTGGCACCACGCAATTTCATATTTCAGACTTATCGTTAAAATTTCTGTTAACATAATGTCAGTCTGCCAATAATTCTCGCTTAAGCAATATATATTATTTCAAACAAACTTTCAAGCGGAATACACAACCAACATTAATATAAAATATCTGATCAAAGAATAATGTTTTACCCTGTAAAAAGACATCCATATATACTTTATAACAAGGTACTTTGCATATTAAATTGAACATTACTCCAAAAGGGACGCTCAAGATAAGGATATTAAAAAAAATGCATCGAAATTGTCTTACGGCAAAAATCCTATACGGTGAAGTTTCCTACAGCGAAAATTCGTGAGGCGAGTTTTCCTATGCAAAAGTTCTGGATACTAGGTTATGTACCTGAACACGCTTGTATAAAAGATCGATCGAAATGTTTTAGTAAGAAAAAATAAAAACAATGAAATCCGTAAATTCTTTAAAATTTTGTTTGTAAATTTACTCACTATGCAAATTAGTAGTAGCTGATTCATACACGTAAATCCATAGATTATTACGATGCTTAGCCTTAACGGGAAAGTGAAAAATGCTGTGGAATCAATGTTTTAAGAATGTTAGGTAGCATCATATGAATCGGATTATATATTAGTATTCAAAATCCAGTTTTCTTTTTGCCATGAACTTCTCGGATTTTCAGTTGAATATGTAACATAGAAGACATTTAAATATCTCGATAGTGCGTCCCTCCAATCAAAAGAAGGTATGAATTAATTGGTTTGCATTGTTTTGTTTTACGGCATATCAACCTCAATGGGTTATTTAATGCCGACAAATTTTTTATTGCTGGTAATGTTTTTCATCAAAAATTTATTTCTGGGAATATTTTTAAATGACGAAATCTATAGCTGTCCATATTTTTCCAAAGAATGTATAGCTGTTAGTATTGCTGGTACTTTTTTAAGTATTGCTGATAATAATTTTTTTTCAAAATTTTTTGCTTGGGGTAATTTTTTTATTACAACATATTTCTGGTATTAAAACCTATTTTTACACAAATTTAACTATTTGCCCATAGCTGGTACCGTAACAGATGCTACCACACCGGGTTAGTGTGGAGCTCGGAACACCAGCAATTAAGAGGTGCTTCGACGCTCCTCAAAAACTGCTGATCAGAGGCCTTGCTGCTGGATGTAGTTTATCGTCTTACCCAGGAGGGAAAGTATGAATTAATTCGTAATGATTAGGTTATTTCTATCTTCTCTTGATAGATTCGTTATTTTTGTCGTGTTGTTAAATAAGTTTGCTTTCTAAATATTCAAATGTTGAAAGAATTTTAGATTTCAAAAATTAATGTCAATGACATCCAAACACCCCTCCCAAGCTCTTTGGGAAGTGTATCAAGAAAAAATGTTACATTGAGGTTTCCAAAACAAGAAGACAAGTCTTAACTAAATACAATAATTTGATTCACAGGGATGAGAACATTTAAGAAAAGAAAACCTTATTTATGAGATTCTTGCTATAAGCGCTATATTAATGCGCACACGTATTTGAGTAGATATCACTTTTTTACAAATGCTAAATCACCGGTGTAACTGAACGAAAATTTTACCCAAGTATATATACCTCCCGACAGAAAAAATATATTTTTTTACAGTAAGGTTCACCATGTACAAAACCCGGGGGCCACTCGAGGTAGAGAGTTATGTTAAGGGCTAGTTTATATGGATCGGAAGGGGAAGCCAACGGTTAACTCTAGACATGAATAGATTAAGATTGTGGTGATCTGGAAAACATCCTCTTGGGAGTCTGTCCCACAGTGCAATGGTTCGCGGGAACAAGCTGTTTCAGTGGAAATTACTTCTCGCTCATGAAATACGGAGGTAATGATGAGAATATATATATATATATATATATATATATATATATATATATATGTGTGTGTGTGTGTATATATATATATATATATATATATATATATATATATATCTGAAAAAGGAAATCAACCGATCACGTTACCTTGGTTTCCTGGTCAAATTCAACTTTGACCAATAACTCTTCCCCTCTCTCTCTCTTTCTCTCTCTCTCTCTCTCTTATATATATATATATATCTTTTTATCATTATCCATATATCATCTTTCTCAGTTTTTATTTTTAGTTTTCCAATTTTACTTTTCTTATTTATCTATATTTAAAATCCCTTCAACTATGTTTGATGTTATCACCATTATTATAACTTTTAATTATTATTTGCATTAAGGACCCTTTTATTAGACTAACTAATTTGGAATTGGGTTTATTTGTCCGGTCTAAATTAACGGGCCATATCTGTCAATTTGCTGCATAACCCGATGTGCAAAGTTCCATATTTAAGGAAACATTCTTGGACGAATCATTATTTTTAGGCTTACTACTACCCATTCATTACTTCCATCTTCCCTTTCCTTTCCATACCCTCTCTCTATCTCACTTTATAAAAGAAATTGACCATTTGTCATTTTTATTCTTCTTCTCTTTCTCTCTTCTATAATCCCATGATTTCCCTTTCCCCTGTTAATCTAATATATCAGTCCCGGTTATTGTCTCCATTTACTAAGAGATTTCGATCTGAAGAGAAGAACATATAGATATTAACGAAATCAATTTTAACCGAAATAAATCTTTAAGATTTTCTTTTCATTGATATTATTACTACTATTTTTATGCTCTGTAGTCTACATTGAGGTCTCCCTAGATAAATATCAACCTTGGAAATATCCCTACCAGTCATAAATTGGTAATTATATATATATATATATATATATATATATATATATATATATATATATGCACCTGGTGTAACAGATCCCAAATGAGTAATGGTAAGAGGGAAAAGATCCTTCACGCGCTATATCTGACGGATGGTCATTTCTTTTTAAAAAGTGAGATAGACAGAGGGTATGGGAAGAAAAAGGAAGAAGGAAGTAAAAAACATTTTAAAAGGCCCTGACCATCCATCACTTATATTCTTCCCTCCTCCCTTCTCTCTTCTCTTCTTTCATGTTTTCCCTTCCCCATGTCAATCTAATATATCAGTCCAGGGTATTGCCTTCCTTTACTAAAAGATTTCGATCTGAAGAGATGAATATAGAGATATTCACGAAATATATTATAACCGAGATTAATCTTTAAGGTTTTCTTCTTGATTATTATTATGCTCTGTAGTGTGTGTGTGTGTGTGTGTGTGTGTCTCTGTGTGTTGTATATATATATATATATATATATATATATATATATATATATATATATATATATATATATATATATATAACAAACCGTATAACAGTAGTCTGTGACTCATATCCAAATCGTTGTATTTCATGCTACGCGAGGGAAGGTCAGGTGAAAAGAACAAATTATATTTGTGTATTTATGCAGCAATATCTCTGGAATACATAATATATTAAAAATGATCGTAGAATTACATGTTTTATTTTTTTCTTAAATGTATATTTCTTGGATGCTAACAAAATATTTCTTCTGATGGGCGACCAGTTGGTCTTTCAATTGTTATACCTGTTCTTCCCGTTTTAAGGTGTCCTACCTACACTTACGTTCGTTGATTCTTGGTGGTTGCTCCATACTGCGGTGGATTTTCGCAGAAAATGCACTGCAGTACCTTGTTCCTCGATTGTGCAATCGTTGAGGTGACGTCTGGCTTCATATTCATTTATATTCCTATAAGCGTCATTATTTGGTGGGTAGGCGTTTTTGTGTTTCTATCGCTGTTTTTTCTTTTATTTACATACTGTGATTTTTTTTATTTATTTTAATTTATTAAACAATGAAGTTAATAACCGCCCAGCTAACATTATTTAAGTGTTTTTTTTTTAATTTTTGTACAAGAATTAAAACCAAATCCTACCCTGAATATAGCAATAGGTGTAATTTATGCCTTGTAGAAAAATTATAAAACCATTTAAATTACCCGAACTTGTTAAACAAGAGAAATGAATTGATGAACAAATGTGGACATAAAAATAAATACCAGTTGAAATTCGTTGATCCAGATTATTTTCTTCTGTAGATTATAACATTTCCTTTTAATTTTCTTCTGTTTACTTATGTCGAGCATATGTATTTTTTATAATTATATACACGTTTATTTTAATACAAAATGTGTAAAAAAAACATTAATCCTCGTTTATTTAGATATAAAATAGAAATCACATTCTATTTCAAATGGAATTTAAAAACTAAACAGAAATCCCTGAAAAATATATGGACTCCGCCACGTTGCATTAACAATATATCTTTTTTTAAAAATTAAATTATTTAACCGTCGGTCTCTCCTCAACAGTTGAAGATTGCGTAGTGTACGAAACTCCGGTTGGGAAAAAATATATATATATATTTATTAATTATGAAAAATTTACACACACACACACACACACACACACACACACACACTCATATATATATATATATATATATATATATATATATATATATATATATATATATATATATTAGATTGGTGCAAAAATAATGATGTAATAATGTCTTTTTTCGACGTTAAGAAATACGTCAAAAAACGACAATATTGCGTCATTATTTTAGCGCCAACCTAATATATATATATATATATATATTGAGGGGTCCACCCCTTTAAATAAAAATGAACTCACCCAGTATATACATATACTAATGCAAGAGCGAGACGAGAGCAAGACCGAGGAGTCGAGTCCAGTCCAGAGTGACAGAGTAAAAGGTTTAAAGGTAACCGGAAGAGTGGGGGTGAGGTAACAGCGTTGTAGGAGTCACAGTGAGAGAGCACGTAGACTCAGTAAGAAATCCTATAGCGATACTTCAATACCAAAGACTGTATATATATTTTACTACTAACCCGTATTCCTGGAACTACTAACCTGCTTTACCAGTTTGTATTATTACGTTAATACATTATTTTCCTATATTTATTCTTGGCGTTTGTTATTTATTGGTAGCGGATTTCAACCGGGAATCCACAACAATATATATATATATATATATATATATAACGCTGTTACTTTTAAGTATGTGTCTGTCTTTTCTGTGTGTTTTTATTTAGTTTCTTTTTCTTGATTTTTGTTTTATTGGTTGCTAGCTTTTAAGTTTTCTCTTCGTCACCTGACAGGTAGGATTTCTGTTTAATTTATCAAGAGTTTGGTATTCTGTACAGAAACATACATTCACACAGAAATACATACGCACACACACATATGTGTGTGTGTACCTGTGTGTGACTCTCTGCATAAGTGGTTATTTAATCAGGCATGTACGTGATAATATTAATAGATGAGCTGCAAATATTATTTCGATGTAAAACACTTCAATAATATGAATGCACATATTCATATATTTTATACTTTGTTCCCTTGTAAATCTTTTATTCGTAACTCGGAAAAAAACCCTGTCAACAGGACACAAGTAAGTATTTTGCCTAAATGGAGACAAAGAATATGACAAAAACGTGAAATTTCGAGACTTTTTTTTTTAGGACAAAATGCAATATGAACAACCTCTGAACTATAAACACGAGATTGAATTAAAATAATTGAGATGACAGTGAGGTGGTAGTAAATGGAATAAATTTTATTTATTTTCAAATAAGATTAATTCAAACATAAATTCGCTACACAATAATATATATATATATATATATATATATATATATATATATATATATATATATATATATATATCAGGTCCCAGGTAGAAAGAAATATATTATGTTGAAATCTCATGTTGAAATTAGAATTGCTTGGCATTATTATAATAATTTAATAGTACCCGTAAAAAATGTGGGATGTTATATAAGTGGATCAGAACCAGTGTGCTCTGTCGTATATGTCAAAATAAGAATTTCTAGACATATAGTAGGAGAACCAGGAGGCATGCTGGAGTCATCGGATTGAGAAATCGGAGAGCCGAGTTCGAAATCCAGTCGAATCAATTACATTCATTTACGTGCTAATACCTAAAGCTATGAATCTTCTCTTCTCCCTCCCCAACTGTAGTAAAGAGGAGGACAGACTGGGTTCTATAGCCTTAGGTGGCAACTGGTCTAGGAGAAGAACAATTTCATTTGTTTAAAAACCCGATCCTCTATATTGGGGGTTGTGTGATAGGCTAACAGCCTACTCCTACGCTTGTTACAAAAATCCTCAACGATATCTATGTTCAGTATTTACATTATGCGGACTATTGTCTTAATCTTTGTCACCATATTTATTGCAACGTTTCGGCCGTGGTACGCCCCGGTCTTCTTCAGATGGTTGAAATGTAGAACTGAACCTCAGATGGCACAGTGGATAAAGGCGTTGGTTAGATCCAGTGACAGACCCAAAGAGTGTGAGTTCAATACCCTGTTAAGGCAGTGGAGAACTTTCAAGAGGGAAACTTAGCAGGAGATAACTGATAACTGACATCCATCAAACATGGCACGTGGAACAAGAACAGTCTACCCCAGGGATCGAAATAAAGGGTTCAGTTCGAAATTCCAACCACCTGAAGAAGGCCGGAGCGTACAACGGCCGAAACGTTGTGACAAATATGGCGACAAAGATGAGGACAATAGTCCGCATAATGTAAATACTGTACATAATACCTCATCTCAGAAATATAGACAGATATCTATGTTCATTAAGGAATTTAACAAAAAAAAGGTATTATATTAATTTTTTGGTATAGTACCCGTAAAAAGGTGGGATGCCAGAACCTGTGTGTTCTGTCGTATATGTCAAGATCAAAATTTCAAGACTTATAGTAGGAGAGCCAGTTTATATAAAAATGTGTCTGTTACAGTATAGGGAATCCAACAGCCTAGCAATTTATTCAATATATTCTACTTTGTATCAGGGGAAAACGTGTACCCAAGAAGGCGCAAAGAGGTTTTCTCCTGGACGTTAGCATCAGCCATGCTGATGGCAGAGAAAAGGTGATTAAATTAAAGTAGTTATGGTTTGGAGGCGTTAAAATTTACAAAACATTCCTTGAGCATATATTTCCCACTGATGGGAGATCCTTTTCCTATGAAGTTTAAAATTATTATATTGCTCACAAAACTACCACACAAACTCGTACATTAATTTTCTACTTATTAAAATTAACTGCAATTCGTACGCTTATGCGTCATCACATCTTAAAAAAAAAACAAAAAAAAAACCAACTTACTACAATTAAAATAAAACAAATATTAACTGATAACACTAAAATATACAAGCCTTATAAATGGTCTATCAAAATATACGAATGTGTCTTTATTCCAAAAAAAGCAAATTCGCACTTTAAACAGAATATGTTTTCTTTTAACATTTTTCCTTGTTCAGTTCTTATTGATTTGTTCACAAATATTTAATTTTATATTTTATAAACTATTCCTTTTTTATCAAATTAACCATAGCGTTTCTAAGTAGCATGGTAGCCAGGGTAACTATTTTTCCTTGGGATTTATTCCGCAATTCTCACAATAGACCTAGAGTTTGAAACCGAATAAAAAAATAACCATCCAACTGGTTTCATTTGTTTTGGTTTTCTTTGTTTTGTTTCACGGCATACCAACCTCAAAGGATTATTTAATGCCGAAAATTTTTTTTATTGCTGGTAATTTTTTTTTTTTTTTTAAATGTATTGCTGGCAATAATTTTTCAAAAAAGTATTGCTGGTTTTAAAATCTATTTTTATGCTTTCATAGTTTTGTGACTCACTTTTGTGAGGTTAACTATTTTCCGGTATTTGGAACCCTGACAGGTGCTACCACTTCGGTTAAGAGTGAACCTGGGAACACCTGCAATTAAGAGCTGGTTCTATGTTCCTCAAAACCACCTGATCAAAGTCTTGCTGTATGATGTAGTTTATCATCTTACCCAGGACACGGATGTAGTTTATCGTAATACCCAGGACGCAGATGTAGTTTATCGTCTTACCCAGGACACGGATGTAGTTTATCGTCATACCCAGGACGCGGATGTAGTTTATGTTCTTACCCAGGACACGGATGTAGTTTATCGTCATACCCAGGACACGGATGTAGTTTATCGTCATACCCAAGACACGGATGTAGTTTATCGTCTTACTCAAGACATGGATGTAGTTTATGGTCTTACCCAGGACGCGGATGTAGTTTATGGTCTTACCCAGGAAACGGATGTAGTTTATCGTCATACCCAGGACACGGATGTAGTTTATCGTCATACCCAAGACACGGATGTAGTTTATCGTCTTACCCAGGAGACAGATGTAGCTTATCGTCATACCCAGTATGGCTAATTGGTTTCAACAAATTATTAGTCTCTTAGTGTTTTTTTTTTTTGTTTTTTTTTTTTTTGCTATCCTCTTCCAGCCGGAATGATGGAGAAAGCATTACCTCGTATCATCGCCAGTGAGACACGCTGCAAAAGCCATTCCGTTTGTCGCTGGCTCGTCCTTTAGTGGAGATGCCATCCCGCCAACCATTCGAAGGTACGCCATCGAAAGAGGGCCAATATCCCAAGAAGCCTCCACTGCTACAGGAGTAAAAATAAATCTGTCTGCAAGAGAAGAACTATTTTTTTTATCTTCGCGTCCCATGCGGTAGACACCGGCTCAATCACGGAACTAACCAAATTACCCGTCAAAAATATAGCGGCACTGCTCGCATCCTAAATTACCAACTTCCACATTTTAAAAGGGAAAATCCCATCCCGCCGTTTTTTCCACCACCACAGTCGAGGCCTACGGGTTCGATTTGGGAGGGGAACCCGGCTGCATCCAGACCTATTCTGATGATATTGTTTATTGCTGCATTTCTTGGAAAGCAGGCTGCACTTCGACGACAGCAGAGAGGATGAAAACCAAACTCATCAATAGAAGTTTCACATCTGCATCTGTGACGCTCACATAATTTGAGTCCAAGACGGATCGCAACAGCGACCTGAGTGTCATTCGTCATCTACACTGTCTATTGAATTCAAAATTATAACGTTCTTTAAAATACCTGAAATAATCTAATAAAAACTGTCATATGACGTTACGAACATTAGTGGTCTTGGTCATCACTATAGCAAAACTACTCGAAAGGAGACCTTCAGGTAATTCTTCATAAATTTCATCTGGATATACACATACCCAAATATACAAATATGCAACAGATAAAATTATACGCGTAATTTTCTCGGTAGTTTTGTGTAAGTCATATTTGAACTAAAGTCGAGATCATTATATTTTATGGGAAAACATGAAGTATTAGGTTGGTGCAAAAATAATGTCGTTTTTTACGTTAAGAAAATACTCCAAAAAACGACATTATTTTTGCACCGACCCAATAAACTCTTCTTTCTGTAGGTATGTCTTAAATAGATGGGCAGACCGAGCTATTTAGCTTTGTTTGGCAACGATTTCAGGAAAAGCAGAACATTGAATTTACAACCCAAAGGGTGTTGCTTGCTGACCTCTTGTTACACTACGTGAACCAGTTCCCTTCATTCAGTTATTCTAAAATGAGTACATGATTCTGCACAAAATGACACCACTATAAGCAAATCATATGTGTCGGGCAAGCTGACTGTTTCATTGTAGCATTTGAGCTTCATATGTCGAAAACGAAGGACGAGTACATCATAAAAGACAAACTCTAACAAAGCAAGGTATTAGTAAAACAAACACAAATCTTGCCAAGTGAACAAGTAAATAAAACCCAAGTTAAGGCAAAAACGTATACACAAAAATAAACAAGAGGAAACCAGAAAAGAAGCAAAAGAAAACTTATACTAAGAGAAAAATACCAAAGGATAGACGTCTACATCTACGTCTACCATTTATATTATACAACATAATAGACAGTTCTCGATGTCTAAATAATCAAGACAGTGCCATTAAGCTAACTAACGACAGAACTAAAAAAAAAAAAGACCCCTGCTCGTGTTTCTGGCTCCCATGATCATTAGGCGACTAGAATGAAAATGCAGGAAGAAAGGAACACATATATTTAGAAAACAAGGCGTGGGAGAGAAAGAGGGAAAAATCCTCAACAGTCGCCACATAAGAGAAAATAATAAATATATATTGTGTCTGTGCGTATCAAGTGTTTATTTATTTGTTTCCACACGGCAGCAGAATTGAGAAAAAAAGAAAAAGAAAAAGAAGGGTATTAAGGGGAAATAAACGTGAAGAAAGAAAGAAAGAAACTTAAAGAAAAAGGAAAATGAAAGAAAAATAACAGCTTCACTCTGCCTACCCAAGGTAAAGGGATTATCGGAGAAGATACAAAGGATCTGTAGTCTATATAACATCAGGGTAATCTTCAAAAGTGATTCAACTCTTCACAGACACCTCTTCCGAGTATGACCCCCTTAGAGAAGAACATGACTAAGAACTCTGTGTACCCCATCTCGTGCAGCTGTGGTAAGAAATACAAAGGAAAAACAGGCCGCCCCCTTAAGGTAGGACTGCAAGAACATCGTAAAACGGTAACACAAGGGGAAAAAAGAAAAAAATCAGGCGAACTGACCAAATTTTGAAGAAAAAGGGAGATCACCTCTCCCTGTAAGGCTGACGTTGAAATAATGGACAGAAAGCATCAATGGAAAATACGAAAGCTTAAGGAATCAGCACATATGCTAGGCCAAAAAATCTAAACCGACCAAGCATAGAAATGAATACAATATGGGAACCAGTAATAAGGAGTGCTAGAGAAAAGCAATGAATGACAACAAAAATTGCAATATCTCGTAGAAAAATGTATAATAATAATAATAATAACAAAAACATTGCAATATGAGCAATGGTAAAAAATGATGGTTGAGGCATTATGTTTATAAGTCCCAGAAATTCATATACACCTGTCCTCAAGGACACATGGCCCCGTGGATAAAGACGTTGGTTAGATCCAGTGAGTTCAATACCAGGTGACAGCAGTGGTGAACCAAAAATTTGGAGAGTTGAGTTACAAGAAAATAACTAAGACATCCGGAAGAGGTATGGTACGTGAAACTAGAATAATCTACGTCGTTGGACGAAATAAAGGGCTCGGTTCGAAATTCCAATCATCTGAAGAAGGTCGGAGCTTACAACGGCCGAAAAGTAGTGAATATGGCAATCAAGATGAGGATAACAGTCCAAGTACGTAAAATGCTATTAATATAAAGATTGCTGGTTTGTGAAGGAAGACTTAAAAAAACATTCGGGATTCAATTTTGAAAATAAATTCAAAATCTTTATTTTGATGCACAGGAATTAATTTGAAACTAATATAAAATTAATATATTTTATCAACAAATTGCAGAGGATACTATGAAACTGCTAATCCCCTACATAGAGTGTCATTTTCATGACGACAAAACATAATTTGACATTCCTTAATTAAGTGTCTTTAACAATAGGGTATAATCATTGTGGTGATTTTAATACATAGGAACCAGTTTATTAATAACTAATGTATAATTTTAGATATATTATTACTTGGGATAATAATTTATAATTTTAATGCATCACGACCAATGTACAATTTTAAGTATTTTAATAATTTTTTTTTTTTAGTATTTTTGATGTTGTTAATACGTTTCGAGCGAATCATTCGTCAACATTCAAAGGGAAGTACGTAAGCGCAAATAACTTTTTTATTCTTCAATAAAAACGATATAAATCTGCGCAGACCAGCGCTAGGTACAATAGACAAACCCTATCATCTGTCTTGTACATAAAAAATTTCAACATATTTTCAGATGCAAAGGAAGTAAACACAGAGGGGAAGCCGAAACACGAATGATTTATTAATCTGGTCCGCAAGACGGTAATTTAACCACCTTTCAATCTCCATCGGAAATCAGTGTAAATTATATTAAATTTATCACAGCGTCTTGACGCTATGGAACGGTTTTACAGACTTTTCGATTTTCTATTGAGTTTTCTTAGCTTCCTCAGAACATGATTTGAAGAGGAAAATAACTTCCTCCCCCCTTCGCATTTTCTCTTCGGATTTTAAAGAAAACCTCTCCCAAAGAAATGGACACATGTAAGGATAGTGTGAATATTAACGTTGCAATTGAACCCGAGCAAGTATCATTACCTTCTTTATTATTTAATGTAGATGTTACAGCCTGGTCTACATAGAAAAGGTCGTCGATTACTATTAGTCAGAAATAATCTCGCTCAAATTATCACATATGATTATAAAATGTGTTTTTAATGTTTAGCTTTATTCTTCTCTAAACATTACGAGGTGTTTGACGGTTATTGGTATAAAAAATGGGTTCGGCGATCCGAGTTGAAATTCTGACGTAGTGTATATTTATATTTACATTTGTGTCCATCAGAAAGATATAAATCTATCTGATCTACATTCCACATTTAAAGGTTAGAGGAATTAACGATTGCAGTTACCGCTCCTTGTCGACTCTCTGCATCCGGGCAGTGAGTAAGCCAGACGAGGCTATACCGAAAGAGAGAGTCTTGTTTGGGAAGTCGGACAGCTACCCGACCCCGAATATGTGGGATCTACGGGTAATTTTTGCCCGAAACTACGCGCTCGGAACGCCCCATGAAAAAAAAAAAAAAAAAAACGGCACTGTTCCACATTCTGTAGTGTGTTCTGGGTGGGGGTCTCGAGTAAATACCTAGTTTATCTAGTAGATTAACTGGGTTTTCTAGGCATGCTCGGCAGACAGTCTCGAAGAGGAAAATGAAAAACGCTTTAGTGTCTGTGCTGGTAAGCTGAGAAATTCACAGATAACGAATCACAGTACTGAACTTTAAGCAACTCGCCTACAGTCGCCAGTGTAGTTTAAACTGCTAAAACAAATAATAATAATAAAAAAAAATTTAAAACGAAAAATTAAATCAAGAAGTTATTAATTTCATGTCTCAGAAAATTCCATAGTTTCCTTTTGGGATTTTCTGATGATTCTTAATGCTTAACTTACTGAATAAGTAAGATTATGGTGAGTTCTCCAACAATAAAAATATGTCTAGAAATACCCTTAAGAGATCGGTAATTATTTGATCTTAACAACTTTAACAAAATATTGTAACACTAATCGTACATATGAATGCTGGTTTAAGAAGTCAAATATTAGAATATATGAAACTGAACAATAAAACAGACTTAAATACTTCTATATCCCTTCTTTCTTTCTTCTGTCTTCTTTCTTTCATTTTTTCACTGAATACCCTCTTTCTGTGCGATTAAAACAGAATAGTCCATTATTTATTGGCAGGCGTAACGACCGTGCTAACTAACTAAGCAGAATTATAATAAGATTGTAAAATTCTACTAGTTTAATTGCATAGAAATGTATTTTTAAATTTATTTATTATACACTACCGTGAAATTATTTAAACAATTATTTAAGCAACGTTGAGTATTAATTATTAATATTAAAATGTTTAAGCAATCAGTGTAGTGCTGGAAACGCTAAGCTCTATTTGGAAAAAATCGCGTAGGTTCCAGCAGAAAATCCCATGTATCAGTCATCGTTTTGGTATTAGCGCCGAAAATAAATTTGTTTTGCATAGGGCCATGAATCACATTGGAATATACCTTTAAGACTATCGAACTGAAAAGATACATTTTAAATGATATTTATACAGCTGTTTCTTTATTCACTGGCATGTCACAGTTTATTGAATGTATTTCCGTGTTAAATTAAAGCTGTTAGCAACAGGAATATTTATTTGTACAGGCAAAGAAAGCCAAATCCTAATCCAAAATGAGTTGGCTATAAAGTTAGACGAACCATTGATATTTAAGACAAACATCATAATACATTTCTTTCCTAAAAATTTAGGCTCATTTGAGTGGCGTATTTAGTTCCATAAATGCCAAAGAAAAGGAACTAAAAAAAGGATAAAAAGTCAGTTATTTAGGCGCTTGATTCTTCTTCTATATGCCGTATCCTTTCATGACGTTGGTTTACATGGGCCTCCACAACTTCCAGTCTTGTGGTGAATAAATAAAAATAACTCTCTTTTCTTCACTGTTTTCAAATTCACGATCCTGTGCGAAAATTTGTTTTAACCAATAGAAAAAAGGGATTTTCTCCGGGCTTAAGAAAAGACCAAGGGAAAGTTTAACCAGTCTACGTAAAAATTTATTTAGACCAATTGAAAAAAGAGTGGCTTACAAACTGAGAAAAAAGTAACGAGCTGATGTCAAATCGCTTTTTGATAAAAATAGGCAGAAAAATTTGACTCAAGTCAGAGGAGAGAGAGAGAGAAAAAAAAAGCAGAAAGAAGCAGAGTTCTACTCGTCTGAATAACGCCAGTGTCAAATTACATGCTGATACATTATCAGCCATTTATGAAAGCAGAACAATTTTAAAGAACTCTATTCAACTCCAAAGATAATTACCTTAAAATATATCTCGTCATTCATGTTGAATACAACCGTATAACTTTTATGCGAAAAAAATTTTTGTTGAACATTTTGGAATTTTACTTTTGGCATCCGATGATTCAATTTAAATATTTTCTCTTCTTAACAATTCATTGAAATTATGTATTTTAAATATTTTATTCTTTTCCCTGACACAAGCTACTGACAACTCCAAATGTGTAAACTTGAAAGTAAATTCCTTATCTTGTTTTGTTAAATATAAAATGTATGTTTCATCGTCATTATCCCGCATATACTTTGTAGCTTTTATTAGATGCTGTCCTTTGTCTATCTCTCCCAAACCCTGCTCCACCATCTATTCACTCAAGTTCGCAAGGTAGATTATGCGTTGTATTCCTCTGTCCCACTTGCCTTTACTCTGCCCTGTGTGTATAAAATTTTCCAAGCCCTCTTTCCTCATTTTTAAACAAGAAATTTCACCTGTCTCTTTCTGAGGTTAAGGAGAAGTCTCCTTTTTGCTTTCGTTTTTTTTCAACTTCGTTGCTCACATATTCGGTACATAGCATTCTCAACATGCTTCTGTAGATCCACGTTTCGGTTGCTTTAAGTCTCTTCTTCATCTGTTAGGGGTTTGTCCAGCATTCACTGCCATATAAGAGGGCATATATTACAGAACAGTTCGGTACTCTATTGTTACTTGATAGCCAACCTTAGATAATCATGCGAAATATTCACCGCAGAATTCAGCGAGCATAACTAACATTATTCTTCATACTAATGTGAAACTTTCAGTTGATATATATATATATATATATATATATATATATGTGTGTGTGTGTGTGTGTGTGTGTGTTTGTATGTGTGTGTGGGTGGGTGTATTGTTGTATCTCCCCCACTGAAACCAGGCGTCGATAAGTATAAGAATACATAAATGACGTGGATTTCTTATCACTTGTCAGAAGCTCAGTAGTCTCCGAAGACAATCGCATTAGATACGTTTGCTCACCATTTTTATAATCAAGGAGACAGGTCATATGATAAGAGTAAACTTCGCATTTCATTCCAATTGAAAAACTAATCATAATTAGCAGATTAAAAAAAGACCTTATACAGCTTGTATTTCTTAAAAACAAGGATCAAAACATTCATCGAGTGGTTCGTAATGTGACACTATTTGACTTGCTAAAAGAAAAAAAAGAAAAAAAAAGAAAGGCGAGAATTAAATTTAGGTGATAAGAAGCCATCAGGAAAAGGACACTAAGCGGTGTTATTTTTCTGACAAGGAAAAGTGTTAAAATTTTTTATTCCCATTGTCGAGAAGGTAAAAAGGAAGATACTGGAATTAATCTGATTTAGGTTACGGGGCGGGTGGAAATTCCAGGTTGGCCAAATAACCTCAGAGACAGAAATCTTATTAGATAAAAATTAACTGTGTCGCAGGATTACAAAAACAAAAGTGTCCGCTGACCACCATGAAGGAAAGGTTAAGCCTTTGTCTATATGTAGAAATCATTGAGAGGAGCATCTATTTATCGTCAGACTGGCTATGTTAGCGAAATTATTTTATCGGAACGAAAAATTGGCTGTGATTCGCCAGATGACGACCCACTTGATAATCGGCGAAAATCTCGTTGACGAATTCCATATGAATATGCGGCTCTGATAGCGAAACTGTTTTATCGGATCAGTGGTTGGAGCCAGGAGTGCAGGTACGCCTGGGTGGCCACCCGCTTGGTGATCGGGAAAAGCTAATTGACGAAGAGAAGAAGGAAAAGGAAAAGTGAAAGAAAAAAAATGGATAATTTTTTTTTTTCTTTGAGCAAGATTTTTTAAACCGAGGCTAGTCTGGTCACACCCACGCCGCTGAGCGCCCATTGGCTGAATGATAGCAAGAGTATTGGGTGGAGGTAATCATATGAAGAAGGAGGGAAGGCCTGTTGCGCCCCCCTGAAGGGATAGGTATGAGATGCCACTGTGAGAGAGAGGGGAAATCCGTTGACACCCTCTGAGGGCATGGTCAGATACCAATATGAGAACAGAAGGAGGTGGGAAGACGAAAGACTTCCAAAAATGGAAAATAATAAAATTTTCCTGACCGAAACAAAAGAAGTGGATTGTGGGTTGATAATTATCAAGTCACCTCAAACCCCGACAAGCCCACCCCGGTTTTGGTCGGCGTCCATATAAGCAGAGTCGCAGCGAGTGAAAAGCAGTTGCAGTTGGAGTTGGAGTTGGCAATTGGCAGAAACATTTACAGAGTTAATAGCCTCGCAGATAGCTGACCTGAAAGATTCGCGCAAATTCCGAACTCAACTTCTAGCCAAGAACAATTTATTTTTGAGAGAACGACTTTATACTCACACCACCGAAACAAGTTTCACGAATATCGTCTGAAGATACACCAAGAACTTGTTTCTTAAAGAACAAACAACTTAAGATGTTAAGACTCGCCTAACAAACACAAAGTGTCACGAATCCATATAGCGGGTTGGGAAGTAGACGCAGTCCTGTATTCAGCAACCATATATAAAATATTGTTATCCTTTTTTAACACATTTGAACTTTTCGAGTTATTATTTTATTTTATTTTACATATACTTGTGCGATATCACCCTTATTCGAATTACGGCCCGGCGACTGATTGATTACGTCTGCCTAAGATCAATTCACAACGTGGGTAGGTTAGACTGGAAATCAAAACAGTTACTTCGGTAACCAGACGTTGGAGGCGAGCTGGGAACGACAAGGCTGATACCGAATCTAACCAGATTCCCATCCGAATCACCAAAAGGTTAGAACGTCACATTTCGTGCCGCGACCAATACCAAGCGAGTTGGTCTTCACAGGACAGGACAGGATACCACGACGGACGCGGCTAGGCAGACGTCACATTTGGCGCAGCGACACCGGGGGGACGTCACAGTAGTTTAATGCAACTTTAAATTTTTGTTTGAGAAGAGTTTTCGCCATTTTATATCATTAACTTTACTAATCTTTTTTTGTATGAATGATTCATTATAATACACACACACACACACACACACACATATATATATATATATATATATATATATATATATATATATATATATATATATATATATTGTCATCAGACCGTTTCACAGTTGAAAGAAAGGCGTATTTTTACGCACTTACTCTATGAATAGACATGCTAATGACTGACAGTGCTTAATTCAGGGAATATTTTTGTAATATTATTAGGCCCATGAAACCGAACCTCAGGAAAGGACACGGCATATAGAAGAAGTCATTGTTTACAAATTCACACTCATCCTCCAAGAGTGCATAAGCGAAGTTTAGATTTTCGGGTGCGTATATATTGATCATTCACAGAGAGGCAGGGAAGACCTTTGTATATGTGTGCATATGTCTGTGTGTGAGGGAGAGAGAGAGAGAAGGGGTGAGGCAGAGAGTGATATAAAATATAGTTTTAGGGTATGCTATATGTATGGGTAAAAGTGATCAATGTCAGAGAGTATAAAAATAGATACTGAGTTCAAAACCGACCGGCGACCGTTTGATTCATACATCAACGCAATCTTCAAGCCATATGTCGATTCTCTCCCCATTGTTGAGCTAGACACCAGGATAACATGAGGCCGGTGAGTGACGTCAGGAGATAGACTGACAAAGCCAGGTGTGATTTACAGCCCAGAGAAAATGGACGTCCCTAGCCCACAGTGGTAGCTTTTGTAGGATAAACTTAATATCCTAATCTGTTTCGTAGCGAAACCGCCGTAAATCTCGTTTTCTCAATTACAATTAAGTTTCCCCTTCCTCACAAATCGTTTGTTGCTGCATATGTTGTAATTTCTATGTATGGGACACGAGGATATGTGTATATATCTAATTTTATGTACGACGTAGCACTATAATCCTCTCCGAAAACCAAGCATATTTTTCATTCTTTTTCTATTCCGCTATTCCGTCCTGTCCGTGAACTATGGTCTTATATCACGGATATGAATATGCCCATAACGAGAGATATGTAACTGGGAAAATAAATATTTCTTTCCCTCACTCTCGATATTTACCGAAGACTTGCCCACAAGACTGGATGTGGCACAACGCCGCATTTCTTTGTAGACTCGGGCAAAAATTGTCCGTAGATCCCGTATACACGAGGTCGAGTAGCTGCGTACCTCCCCAGACTATTTTCGTCATAGCCTCGCCTGAGTTTCTCTCTGAATCCAGGCAAAGAGATCAACAAGTAGAGCACAATCAAACACGGAAGTTTTGCTGTCTCCTACTTTCCATCGCTTTCATTACATTGTATTATGGCTCGACTATTTATAAATACAGGTCACTGGTGCATTGTGGTTAGACAGTCTATCGTATTAGGTTGTTGCAAAAATAATGACGTAATAATGTCGTTTTTTGGCGTTAAAAATACGTCAAAAAACGACATTATTACGTCATTTTTTTTTTGCATTAACCTAATATTATCCAAACGGTTATGGGATGGGTGGTTATCGTTGTTTCAAATTATTCAAGAATCTATTGAGCAGGAACAATGCGGTTATTTTTAGCAACTTCATAGTGCTGTTTGTTTAATTTCTATTCATTATTTATTATTGATTAGTTAATTATTTATTAATCTTACTTATTACAACACGCAGATTGTGTGTGTGTGTGTCTGTACGTTTATATATTTGATCGGATTTCTTACATTTTTCAACGGATTTCAACAAAACTTCACAGGACTACGTAAAATTACCTTGCGGTGGTTCCGATAGCGCCAAAAATTGGAAAAACACAAGTGTTTTTGCATGAAATCAATTTGAAAACACGATTAAGAGGCATTAATGAAACGGGGACAAATATCGAGTTATACTTATTAATATCGAGTTATCGAGTTATATTTATTATAAAACGCAGGTTGGTTGTATGTTTGTGTGTGTCTGTGTGTGTGTACGTTTATATATGGGATCGGATTTCCTACATTTTTCAACCGATTTCAACAAAACTTCACTTTTTGGGTGGGGGGCAGGTAGTGTTTCTTATTGTCTTGCACACTTTTTTTCTTTATTTTTACATTACATTTTAAAAATTCCATTTACAAAGAAATTGTTTATAATAAAATTCTATTCAATCGGTAGACTCATAACGATTGAAAACAATGTTTTTGTTTGAGTTTGACCAATTCTTAAAAGAACAAAAACAAAAAAAACAAAAAAATACTAATTAAGACATGCGTGTCCGTCAACCTTAAACAATAATCTTTGTCATTTTTATTTTTCAGTCTTTGTAATGGTCGATACTTGATCTATCTCTTACTGTTACATCCCCGGGCAACGCCGGGCTCTCCTGCTAGTATTAATTATTATTATCATTATTACATTTTCTTTGGTTTATGTATGCATTTCTCGTTTGTTCATTATTTAATTAATTTTTATTTATTTTGGTTTCCTAAGTATATATGTTTAATTTGTTTATTTATTCGTGTTGCAATTGTGGCAAAGTATTTGAAGCCGGCCAGGTCATATTTCTGGAAATGTCACAGAAATATGACCCGACACAATCAATACGATTGTGACATTTCCAGAAATATGACACGTCACAATCAATACGATTGTGACATTTCCAGAAATATGACACGTCACAATTAATACGATTGTGACATTTCCAGAAATATGGCACGTCACAATCAATACGATTGTGACATTTTCAGAAATATGACCCGAGCAAAATTCAATAAAGTGTTAGTCCCACTTCACGTTGAAACACATCCTTCCGTACGATCATCGAAGTAAAACAAGGTCAAACCTAGTCAATAACTATATGGGTGACCGCTTGGGAATATCAGGTACTTTAAGCTAGGATGTGACGGTGGTTTAATATATAATACCTGGGAATGTTTAATCGGGGTGATGAGCTCCATTTCACGTTGGGTTCGCTAATGAAAAAAAGGCGTATTCTGCCACGAAATTCTGTAATTTCAGAACCAAGATCTTTACAGGGTCCGAAGGATGAATTGCCTTCTAAATTTCGCAAAAATGGAAATAACACTGACATCTCATTTTAACAGATATGTTTACTAAATTTACACAAAAATATCTTGAAATACTAAAGAGTAGATCTACTCAATAAAATCGTCAGTGGCTTCAACCACGGCCTCCAGACGACTTGGGAATCCCTTGCAACTCTTCTGCGCTGTCTCCTTATTTAATCTCGTCATCATAATCCTTGCCTTCAGTTCCTCTTTGGTGTTAAAGGAGTTTTGATAATAAAGGATTTGCAGTCTAGGGAGTTAGGTGGCATGATGTAAGGGGTGCTGTTGGCACAGAAATTGTCTAAGAGCCGTGATTGAATTGTCCTGCTTGAGTGACATGGTGCTTGACATACGTTCTTCCGGCTGTCACCCTCTTACCCCCGAGCAACACTACCTCCTCAATACTTTGATGTAGTCCGCCGTGTTGAGTGTGAGGCCTCATCAACAAATTCGGGCTTTCTATTTGTATCAGAACGATCAAAGTGAGTTTTCTGAGTTGTCATGCCTTCGTAATTAACATTAGACTCATTCAACTCTTTCCGAATCCTGTATACTGTTCTCGGATTGACAACCAAACACTTTGAACTGTTCATACTGGAGCTTCCGGCGCGAAGGCTAGACAGATCAGCAAGCCGTTTCCGAATTTCTGTCGGAGGAAATTTTGTCTTGGTGATATTTCTCTGACAGACGGTGCCCAACTGACCCTAATGTACTGTGCAGTCAACAAAATCAAAAACAAACAAGGCGCATGCGCAAAATTAAAAATTTAAAATAGCGAACATTTACCCGTCGCACTCTGTATATTCGAGAGAACAGTAAGACTTATATATCTTTATTATATTATAGGTTACCTAAAACAAAAGTAAATAATTCAGGATAGCAGTAATAAAAATGCTTTATTTTATGTAAAAACAACGATTAATCGTATCTGGTGAAGTAATTTTATATTGTTATTTACTGAGCTTAGTTTAGTTCAGCACAAGGCCGCCATTATAGGGCACTCAGTAAGATTTGGACTCTTCTATTAAATTCAGAGAAACGTTACAATCTCGTGTTTCTTTTCTTGCGCAAGTCTAAAGTGACAAAAATGGCTGCCTCCAAATCGACTTATCTTTTTGTTTTGCGTCTTGGGAACACGCCATAATTCTGTCGCATTTCACTTATTTGTGTTTCGTATAGTTTGTCCTTTGTCTCTTCCAAACATGAACTTTGCCACATTTTGACAGTTGGCCCTCCGACGATTGGCGTATTCCTTTTGACCTTTTGACATTTTCTTCTCTTCTTTTGTTCGTCTGGCGAAACTAACTTCAAGGTGAAGGTTATAGCGAAATGAAAGTGACGAAAACTACGAGTAAAGAGATGCATTACGGGCAGACAACAGGCTTTTCTATTTGATCTCTCTTGTATTTGTTTTGACTAAGAAGATACAACATGATACGAGGTAAAAAAAATCGAAATAAGCAATGTATTGTGGCACTGTTAAGAAGGCGCTTGTAAATTGGGAAAAACACTTTCAAAATAAACTGGAACACAAGAAAGAAAAACGATGTTTTTTGATAAAAGTACACGGATAAAGAAAACTCAAGAAAAACGCTATTTTAACGATAGACTATGACTATGCTGAAAATAAAAAAAAAGAGAAGAATGAAACCAACCCCTGGGTTCAAATGCCGATGAAGGCTAGCGTAGAAGCCATCTGTTTTTGGTCAGCATAATCTTAAGTGATTGTATTTTCTTAAGTGTCCACTCGACCCCACACGGAAGAAAAGATTACATTTTAACGACTTCAAGTACTGACAATCGAATAAGATGAGAAAATCAGTAGATTGCTCTTTGAACGAAGTGGATAATGGTGGGGGTGGCACACACAACGTCTAAAAATGATCTCTAGCCAAAGTTCGGTCAGGTGATAAACACTTGGATCTGAAGACTGAACCGTTTCTAACGGAAAGGCAGAAATGAATTTGTAGTTATATATATATATATATATATATATATATATATATATATATATATATATATTGTCTGCCTTAGACTGGATCAAATTTATTAAAACAAAGGAAATGTCACTTTTCATTGCTTGTTGACCACAGGACTGGTGAGAGATGGCGACAGATGATGGACCCCAGATGTAACCGGCCCACAAGGACACGATAAGAATTCCCCGCTGATGGAGATTTTGGATGATAATTGAATTTAGTAATTTGTCCTAGCTTCTGGGAACAGAATTAATCGGGAGCCGGATAGAGTGGTGGAGTCCCAGAATGAATGTCAAGGAAGGCAGAGGCACCCATACGAGATGGAAGGAGTTGGATGGATCGATATTCTGCCACCCCCACTCTTTGGGGGGTGTATAAGGCTCTGTATAGATATTGGTGTTTCCCCGGGAACCCTCTACCTCCACATGCCCCGCACAGGGTTTGCACGAGGTTCCATAAATACAGACGAGTGAAGCGAGAGACAGAGAAGAAGGGACCAGATAGTTCGAGGTGCTGTTTACGGGAGAGGCGCATTGGCAGTTGGTTCAAGAACCGCTTTATCAAACCCCACATGCCTTCTGCAGAAAGAACTTAGACTCCGGTCTTGTTCCGCACTACCAGATCAAACTGAAAGGTCGTTCCGAAGAAATCACAGTGGGAGAAATAAGACTTCAGCCTTTTACTAATTTGACGAGCGTGGCTCATCATAGTGTCACGGAGTATTAATAGGGAATGTGATGAATGAATGTTGTTAATTTAGTTAGTAGAACGTTCATTGTATGAACCTTTGATATAAAGTTGTGTTACACAGATGTCTCTTACTTTGTTCCTTGTGCGAGTCACCTTGCCAAAGCTGCCATGTCAGCGATGTTTATATCATATGGAGGGGAATGCCGAGTCTATATGACTCGGTCTTCCGCTCCTTGTGATATAAAACAAACACAATGTGGGCAGGGTGGAACTGAGGATCGGTGCGGCCAACTCCAAGGCTGGCCGTAGGAATTAATCACGGGCTTGCCCGGTGACTGTAAGCGGTGTGTGACATAAGAACGGTAATGACACAAAATAGTAAAAACACATTTTACATATGATGAGAGACCAAATCAATATCTTACTAAGTAAACACGTTTTCCACTGCCATCATCAGTGTGAATTTTCATCTATAGTATAGCTGTTTATTTCCATGTATGCCCACCGACTGAGGCCTGTTTATCGTTCTTCAAAACCCAAACAGTCAACCTGTAGTTGATACGGCAACTACGCTGAGAAGACCAGAGTTAGAGTTCAATATGGACTCCATGAGGAACACGTACGTTTCAGTGTTGTTTTCTCCTAAACTGGTTGTCTTCCACGGCTAGTGGCTTCTGCCTGCCATACTATTTAGCGAACGAGGGGGAGAATAGATATATTTAGACATTTGCCAAGTGTATTTGTGTGAAAGTAAATATAATTATCTCGACCTGAATTCGAACTCGGCTCGTCGATTTCCATATCTGACAATTTAATTATTATACCACCTCCATAACCTGTATATCTCACGATTATTTTAGCTTGAAAATCACATGTGCTTTACACCAAAGAAATATACTTTATTTCCGATAACCCTCTTGTAAATATTTAATTATGTAATTTATTAGTAAGAATTTGTCAGGATGTTACCGGTGTGACACTATTTATGGTTGCGTGAAAAAAAAAGGCGGGGCGAAAATTAATTAAGGTGATAAGAAGCTATCACGAAAAGACACTGAGCGATGTTATTTTTTCTAACAAAGAAAAGTGGTAAAGATTTTATTTATTAGCGAATAAAGTAAGATCCCGGATCTGTCGGATTTAATTTGATTTATGTTACGACGGAGCGAATAAAAAATAGCCGTCTGCCCATGGCAATAATGAAAATTTTAAATTGGTCAAGTGGCCTACAAAACAGAATGCTAAGAGATAATATAAATCAGGTCACACACTGACCGAGAAAAATGACAGCTGGACCACCCACAAGTTAAAAAGAAGGAAAGATTAAACCATTAACTATCTTCGGAGATATCATTTGGTAAAAACACCTGGTTTATGTCAGAGCTGGCCATGATAAGAGTTTGTTGCCTGGACAGATTTTGGCGACGGAAGCACGTAGGCATTGAAGAGACAAAGAGATTCACTTGACCAACCTCAATGATTATTTGACGAAAATCTCGTTGACAAACTCCAGATGAAATTCGGTTAAGATAGAGAATAGGGACCATCCTACGAGTCGTGGGAGGTCTGCTCATGGAAGAGAAAGAAAAGAAAAAAGCTATTTTTTTCCCTTTGAGCGATAATTGCAAACAGTCACGCTGCTGAGCGTTCATTGGCTCAAGGGTGGCGTGAGCGGTAGGCGAAGGAAAACTATGAAGAAGGAGGGGAGGCCTGTTGACGCCCCCTGAAGGGATTGGTGTGAGATGCCACTGTAAGAGAGAGGGGAACCTGTTGACGCCCTCTGAGGGGGTTGGTGTGAGATACCAATATGAGAAAGGAAGAATTTGGGAGGACAATTCCCTTTAAGTAGAAAGTAAGGACTTCCAAAAATGGAAAGTAATAAATGCTCTTGTCCGAGAACAAAGAAAATCCTTATTGTGGATTTAGAATAATCAAGGAACCTCAAACCCCGACAGGCCCACCCCGACTTTGGCCGGCGTCCATATAAGCAGATTCACAGCGAGTGGACGGCAGTAAGAGAGGCACGTAGTTGAGTTGGAAGTTGAGTCAGAGAGAAGTTATTTGCAGTTGAGCTGTGAGCTCTGAGACCCGCCTCACAGGAAGCTGACTGAAGATCCACGCATCACGACCTTAACTTCTAAGCAAGGACAATTTATTTTTGAAGAACGACTTAGACTCACACCACCAAAACAAGTTTTACGAATATCGCCTGAAGTTACACCAAAAACCAGTTTCTTGAAAAAACAACTTAAGATGTTAAGACTCGCCTAACAAACACAAAGTGTCACAAACCCATATTAGCGGTTTGGGAGAAAGACGCAGTCCTGTATTCAACAACCAGATATAAAAATATTTGTTATTCTTTTTTTAACACATTTGAAATTTTCGAGGTGTTCCTTTATTTTACATATACTTGTGTGGTGTTACTTTTGCTCGGACTCGGCTTGCATTGCGCCTCGGCGACTGATTGATTTCGTCTAACTATGATCCAATCACAACGTGGGTAGGTTAGACTAGAAATCAAAGTAGTTACTGCGGTAACCAGACGTTGGAGGCGAGCTGGGAACGACAAAGCTGATACCGAATTCCAGCAAGGAACCTGAACCATTTTTTCTGGTTCTTATAGAAACCATTGATATTTTGCTTGCCTGTACTGAAAAAATTCTTAAACACACAGACACACATACAGACACAATCACAAACACACACACACATATCTCTCTCGCTATATATATATATATATATATATATATATATATATAAAGTGAACAAGAACTAGAAGCGACAGACTGTTTCATGCGAGATGTAATCGTCAGACCTGACACAGACTGTCGTCTCTAAGTGCTGACTTCTATATTCACTTTTGTATTTATTTATATATATATATATATATATATATATATATATATATATATATATATATATATATATATCACCAAAGATGGTCTCCATGTGCTTTTTGTATGTAAATTTCATAGGCAGGTTAATTAAATTTGAGAAATAAAAAGATAAGAGCAAAAATGATAGCAATATTGGCAGTAAAATTGTTGAGATTTATTATATATTGGTATTTGACAAAATTGAAGCACGATTCTATAGTCGGAATTTTAGGACACGCCTGTGTCCTTTTTTAATGAGTCGAGAAATAAACAAAGAAGAGGCGGGGACTCCAAGAAGAGTGACCCCACATGCCCAGCATCAGCATTTATCGCCTACAACTTTTAAGTTTGTATTGCGTATCCATAGTGAAATTCTCTGAAGGGAATTACAACTGACAATTTCATTTGGTTTTCTTTTTATACATATTATATTCAGAAAAAACTTCCGAACAGTTGCTTCTTGGAGGAAGCGAGAGGAAGTGTAACAGGGAGAGAACTGATGGGAATAGTTTGGTTCGCCTCGTAAGTATTTTAATTTCTTGCACCTTAGACTGGAATCTCGGACACACCTCACCGCTCTTGATTTCTCTATTATCGCAACCGAACTTCTCGCTTTCGTACATTTTTCAGTCCCACAATAAAACAATTTTCAGTGCCATAGGAAAATGTAATTTACTTCTGTCAAGATTTCACTCCCATAGAGCTGAAATCATCCTATCATACTTCGGGTCATCAAATTTCTCACCATTATGGATGGTCTACTATATTCATCTTTCCAAGTTTGTCTCAAGAATGCATTCTGTAAAGTTTTGAGTTACCATTATTTATGTGAAAGACAGTTTTTTGAATAACCTGTTTTGTATTCCAGGATTATTTGTGTGTATATTATGTTGGTTTATGTATTTAAAACATAGAATATAGATAGGATACTCTTTGTGTGTGGAAAATACGATGTTTTCCCATTTGCTTTAGATTAGAGTTTATGAATAACTCATCTTCAATCACAACTTATGCGGCATAGAAAACTTAACTATCCGTTATGTAATATTGGATATCTGTAGACATAATCTTCTCTTTATACAATCAGCCAAGCCGTCAAACATTCAATTTCATATGAAAAAAACGAAAGTAGATTAGCTAATAATGTTTTTTGCATTAAAACGATTTCTTTTTGTATTAAACACTTAATAATTGGCATCGGAAATATCGTTATCGTTACACTTATATAAAGCTGAACACAGTATTAATACCCTCTTATAAAAATTTCATTGTTTCAAAATTATTAGCCAAGTAATGTTTAACAAAACAAAGAATTTTAACTCACCAATTCTAAATTTAATAGTTTTTGTAGCATTCCTACAGAAGACGATTGGTATGTTCCCATTCATATAAATACAGTAGTTAATACTGTATGTTTGTCTTGAGTTGGAGATTCGTCTCCGGCTGTACTGGACAAGACGAGGCTGTGTCGAAGGGAAGATTCTCGTCTCGGGATACAGCTACCCGGTCCCGTTTTATACGGAGTCTACGGGAATTTTTGGCCGGGCCTACGGGCTCCAATACCCCACATTAAATTCAGCCCTGTACCACATCTGACCGCGTGGGGCGGTTGGTAGATATGCTGAAGTTTGTGATTCGTCTCCAGCTGTGCTGGTCAAACTCTCTGCCTCCCAGTAGAAAGGATCCCCACACGAGGCTATCTCGAAAAGCAGAGTCTCGTCTCGAGAAACAGCTAACCGAATCCATTTTATACAGGTCTAAGGCGATTTTTTGGCCGAGCCTACCAGCATGGATGCCCAACATTAAATTCGAACTGGTGCCACATCTGACCGCGTGAAGGGTTGGTAGATAACCTGCCGTTGGAGATTCATTGTGGAATACTCATGACTCACTTCTAGCAGTTGACTACTTCTTCTATGCGCCTCTGGCGAATCTTATGTGTTCTTTTTGTCCTATGTATTATCGTTCATTGCCGACATTTGTTTGATTCGTCTATTCAGTAATCTTCCTTAGTTTACAACAAGAGTTTTACGTGTTTACGGCCATATCCCGTTGAAACGCAGATTCTAGCCTGGTCACCAAATTTAAGCCTGGACAATACCTACACGAGTAACCGCTTGTTAATAGCAGGTACGTTAAGCTTAGATGTGTCATGAATAAAAACGCTGAATGTAAAATTGGGCATCCGTGTTCGAATACCCATTGAACCTTTCATGAACTTACGCGTGAACATCATTGGGAAGGGTATTTTTTTTGTTTTTCTTCTACCAACAAATTATGGGGGAAATAGCAGCGCAAACTTGCTCCTATATATTTGGCTAGTAACCAGTCTATATAATCGCAGGCTAGTGTGGGAATTCTTCTGCCAAATTAATCATGAATCGAAAAGAGGCATGCACACCCAGGCGTTTAACCCTCATGCAGATGTAGTTGTATGCGTTGGTTTATATTAAGAGAGAGTGATGTATCGACCATCAGTGAACAAAGTGAAATCAAAGGGACAATCATTTTCGCAGTAATCCCGTGGAAATGCATCAATCCGGCTTTTACACCCCAGCCATTTATATGTTAAAGAGCAGGATATCATTTAGGTGACACTTAGAGTGAAGGAAAACGCAAGCTGAGAAGGAGACTATTAGAAATCAAAGCACCATTTTCCCCCCGAATACATGTTTTGTGACGTACGGTGGCAGTTAATAATTATGTATAACTAAAGACTTCATTGTTAACATAAAAAATGTATTTAATTTCAACCGCAAATAAATACTTAACAAGAACAAAGAAGTAAAAGTCAACCAAAGATAACCATTTCAGTAAAGAACTTGTTAGTAGCGCGGCTGGTAAATACTAAATCAAAACCCAAATCATCGATGCGCAATAATTCACACTAATTCGACTGGATATTACCCATCAATAGTCATTCAGTAATTGCTGATGACATCGCTATTTATACACCAGGCGGATAACATATTCATAAGTCCAGAGTATCACGTTCGAACCTCGGTGTCGGTAGTCATTTTCTTCATATATGACAACATGATAATTCACATCAAAAGTATGTGGCATGTTTTCCTAATGGCATTAATCCTAAGTAAATATAATCATCAGGTAAAATCTCCGTTTTCCGATTGTGTTTTAGTTACAACTAAATATTGTGCTACCTTGCACTTCTATCCAGAAATCAAGGAAAGTTGGAGTTATGCCTTTTCCCAAGTTAAGTTAACATAAGCTATCTCTGCTTCAATTGGATCCCGGTTAGTCGAGTCAGTTTTCCATAATTATAGGTATTGTGATATCCCGAAAGTTTATTTAATACAGATCTAGAAATCAAGGAGAGATCGACTTAAGACTTTTCCCAGGTGCATTATTATTTAGTGAGTCCCAAGAGTTGGCTAACGGCGATTTCAGAGCTGATAACCTTTGTGCCATAACACTCATTCCCATTGAATATGGTTTGATAAAATAATAGAACCTTCTTCTTTTAAAGGGATAGGTTCTCTGACACTTCAATATAATGTCTGTTACCAATGCGTTGCGTATGGAAGACATCATCTACTGTGCTCTATTTCTTCAGGGATGTGGTCAATTAGAGCTATCCACCGCTTCCTGTTTTTGAAGATTTAAGCAACATTTCTGGACTCACTTCCCACCATTCTTGTCAACCATTTACATAAACATATTCTTAGTCTTCTTTATGTGCTGTGTGCCTCCAGGAAGTGTGCGATCATGGCTCCCCACAACTACTTGTCATTCTGCTATCACTCTCAAGCCCTGTTTCGCCATCCATTTACTCAAGCTCGTCAAGTATGTAATACGTTGCCTTCCTCTATCTCTCTTGCACTCTATCTGTCCCGTGAGTATCAGATTTTCCAAGCCCTCCTTCTTCATTATATGCCCCAGAAACCTCAACTGCCTTTTCTTGATGTTAAGTATTAGTTTCCTTTTTTTGTTTCTATTTTCTCCAAAACTTCGTCGATACTCACATATTCGGTTCATGATATCCTCAGCATCCTTCTGTAGAACACTTTTTCCGTTGCTTCAAGTCACCTCTTCAACTTTGAGGAGACCGTTCAGCACCCACTGCCATACAGGAGGACAGAGATCACAAAGCATGTTAGTAATTTTCCCCTTGTTTCTAGCGACCTTTTCTTACTTCTCAGTACTCTGTTTATCTTTTGGGATACTTCCTTGTCTAAGAGATAAATAGAGAAGGGACACATAAGAGAGAGAGAGAGAGAGAGAAAGATAAAGAGATAGATAGATAGAGAGAGAGAGAGAGAGAGAGAGAGATGGAAGCGCGTGATGAAGAGAGTAGGTTTCCCGCTTTGCTAAATTGAAAAAGATATATTTAAGTATCTTTGGTCTCTACACAAATAAAAACATTAGGTATCCTATTCGAAGTTTCCCTCTTGAATTTTATTATCTCCATCAAGTTTACCATTCTCGAGCCTGCTTTTCTGTGTCCTAAATGTTTCAACTCTGTCTGATTGTAAGTTTAAGGGACTTTTTTCTAGCATTGCTCTTGAAGCTTCATCATAGCTCATAGGTTATATATCTGGTATTCTAAACGTCCATCTGTGGAGCCATCTTCATCTGTTGTTACAAGAACAATCTCCCATCTGTGAATTAATTATCCAACATTCACTGGCATATAAGATAATTGATATTACATGGCATATCTTAAATGTTTGTTTGCAGCGGATGGCATCTTTCACTATTCTCGTGCACTTTGGAAATTTTGCGTCAATACCCAGAGATATCTGCAACCACTTGATTCTGATGTATCTCTCTCTCTCTCTCTCTCTCTCACACACGCACACAATATATATATATATATATATATATATATATATATATATATATATATATATATATATATATGTTTCATTAAAACACGACAAAAAGGTACAACGATTAAGCTTTTTATTAAATTTTATTGTGTTCGAACAAGTGCTTTCTTTTCTGTGTAGAAAGTGTCTAAATGTTCTCAAATTCCGAGCGATTTCCGCTATGCTTTTAGCCATTATCCAGAACGAGTTGGCATTTGATTTTAATTGAATATATTGGTTATGTGTATCTTCTAATATAGTTATATGGTTGTTTATTTTCTGAACAAAGTTAGAAAATTGTAGCCGTGTTCGTAGTTAATATTATTAAGTGTTGGATTTTTCTTTTAAGTACGAATACGGCCACAATGTGCTTTGTTAGGAAAATAAAAACATCACTATAAGATACAATTGTTGGAACACAAGAAAAATTAAATAAAAAAAGATTACTCATAGTAACTTGTCTGTCGCCTTTAATGAAACATGCATAAATGAAGGATTGCTGCCTAAATACAAAATATATAGATACATGCATATATATATATATATATGTCTGTGTGTGTGCATGTATATGTATATATATGTCTGTGTGTGTGCATGTATATGTATATGTATATGTGTGTGTGTGTGTGTGTGTGTGTGTGTGTGTGCTGGCTTTTGACCTTTAGGAATTAATCGGACTAAAGTTGATGAACCATACAGAGTGGAGGCTGAAATTTGAAATTTAATGGATTGAAAAATGTAAACTTCTAAAGGACAAAACGAGGCACGAAAAAAAAAAAACAAAACATCTTGTCATTAATTTTCCTAATTTTGTCTTATATTGCTGTGTAGCAATAAAGTGTCGTGGCTGACACAGGAGTTTGAACATAGATTTCCTGTGAGTAAACAAGGACGATTCAAGTAGATCACGTGATCATAAAAGAAAAGCATATATGGGAATTAGCGTGGCGTCTAACTGATCACTCTTCCTAGATTATCCTCTATCCTTGTCCTATTCACGATACTATCTCTCTATACTGATCACTATAGGGTTTACTCCTCGGATCACTATTCGGTGGTTTTCTATTCGAGCGAGTATTATCTAGTAACTACTATTAGTGCGAATGTTATTCGAAGGCGTCTGACACCAGTAGTGTTCAACGGCGTACTATTTCTCTCTGCGATTGCAAAGTCTCTACTACAACTAGCATTAAAAAAGTGACAATGAGTGTTTGTTGACATCACAAAAATATGTAAATATGTAGAGAAATTTGACCTCATTTTCCTATTTTTCAACTTCGGTTCTATATAAGTTAAGTCAGTCTACTTTATGTATCTCCTTTCACCATCCCCCATGTCCAGATATTGCTACTCTCTCAATACTTTCGAACTTCTCTTTTTCTTTAATTCCTACCTTGTCTTTTCAATAATTCTTTTACCCTGTCTTTATTTTCTTCCTTTTTTTCCCCCTTCTTTTTTCTCACTTTTACCTGGTTTTAAATTCGTTTTTAAACCAGTCTCATTTGATTTTTCTCATCATCTGGTGGTTGGAAAATCCTGTAAATTACCCAGAAGTAATCTTAATTCCTACTGGATGTAATGTATGCTCTGCTTGAATGAAACACCGAGCTCACTATGTGAATAAGTTTTGATATTTTTATTAATAGGATTCACTTGGATGATTTACCAACGGGCTGTTACTTATATATATATATATATATATATATATATATATATATATATATATATATATATATGTGACAATAGGAAAACTGGTAATTGCTGACGCGTTTCGTCCAATGTGGACTTTATCAAAGCAAAATATTTTTTTCGTATTTTTCTTTGACAAAATGCACATTGGACGAAACGCTTCAGCAATTACCAGTTTTCCTATTGTCATTTTTATTTATAAATATTGTCTTCTCTACTGGTTAAATCGGAGAAATTTTCATATATATTAAAAAGAAGAAAAGAGAGGTACCGCAAACGTTTTTGGTTGTAATGTGGATTTATTTAGAAAAAAATAATTTTACTACACGTGTTTCTGGTCTCGCGACCGTCTTCAGGTGAAAGCGGAGATTTCCACATATTATTAAAAAAATAATAATTTTTTTTCCTTATGTTTTTCAATGTTAAATATTCTCGATATGAGACATTTTCTGTTTTTGTGTTAGTAATCCGAGTTTCTTTCTTGAATTGGCAATGATCATTTCGCTTGGACCAACCTTAATTGTTTTATGACCCTTCATATATACGCAATCAAACATTATATATGAGAAAGGAAGGCTTGCTGAATCTGATACTCACAGGTTGAATATAGGAAAAAAGAGACCCAAGGGAAAATAACGCATGACATACCTAGTGGGCTTAAGCAATTGGTTGATAGAACAGGATCTGGGGGAAGTAGCAAAGGGACAAAAACTTATTGAAAGCTATAAGAGATAGGGAAAAGTGGAGGACCATAATCGCCTACGTCCTGAAGTGAAACAGCATATAAAAAGAAAGTGTGTGCAATTCCACCACATACAAGACGATAAAGCCTATAAAATACAAGATGTTTTGAAACTGAGAAATCGTCGCTGAGAATAACAATGTTCAAAGTGTTATAATATGACGATTATTTAAAATACAATCCTGTTTTCAATAATCTATTAAACAGTTTTACTCTCAGCCTATATTATGTGCAACCCGATGCTCCCCCAGAGAGTGCAGTCTATATTTAAATGAAATCCAGCCTTCATCTAACTTCACGTGATTAATCAGCTAAGATGTCTATATTTAATTTGCCATGCGACAGACAGAATTTAATCGCCGACCAGATAAACATATCTTGAAACACCGTAGAATTTATTCCTCAAACGTGTTCCGTCGGATTCCTTTTCCTTTATCGTTGTCTTCCCCCATTTTTGGTCAAAGACCATTGGCAAAATGTCATTTAAGTTTTTGACAATGGGTTAGCATATCTGAACAACAGTTTAAATAATGGTAAAGCACATAAATGGCAAAAAAAACAAAAACAAAAAAACAGGACCTTTAATTGAAAACTAATTGCACATTTCCTATCGGTAAGGTAAGCTGAATGCCAGACGCTGATATTCAGAGAAGGTAAGTTCTGTGTTTTTTTTTACAGTAAAATCTTCCGACATTATTAGTTTTTTTGTATAATTATTTTAAACGTAATAAATATGAAAAAAAGTGATATGCGTCTTTTTTTTTCTATTTTTTTTATTCTTATTCATTTATTTATTTATCTATTGTTATTAGGTTGGTGCAAAAATAATGACGTCATAATGTCGTTTTTTGACGTATTTTTAAGGTCAAAAAACGACATTATTACGTCATTATTTTTGCACCAACCTAATAGATAATCCAATATTCCATAACGGAGATAATGGTCAGTGTTCTTGACACATGGAAACTAAGATATATAATTCTAATTTTTCAAAATGACAGGGACTCCTAATAAGAAATAATGTAATCAATCCCTTTATATTTTTTATATCTTTATACAAGAATAACACAAGCTTAGTAAATATCTAACAAGTGGCTCTGCTTCGCGTTTGATGAAATTTCGTATCCGTAAGAATTCCAGGATTTCGAATACAGCTTCACAAAGTGTAGCGTAAATCATTGCTTGAAAATCTAGAGTAATACTATCTTCAGTTCTTACAGGTTTTCGGATTTGACATTGTGTCAAACAAAGCTAAGCTTGATATATATTAAAAGAGACGGGCTTCTTCATAGTCTATACTGTTGGATCGTGTTAATGTCTCTCAAATATTTCGATTGTCACCATTTTAAATGATGTTTGGCGAATATACAAGGACTTACTAAAAAAATATTCCTGGAATTCCTTTTTGTGAATAACGGACATCTGCCTCGTCGCATTCACTTGGTATTCCTCGACGTCTTACGACCTTGTTCCTTTAAAGTGGTATGGAGATTTGAAAAGGCCAAAGTCCTAAGGGTCGAGATTTGGGGTTTATGGCGATTGTCAGTCCTGAGGAATGTTTAGCTTGGCCAAATACTGCTGCACAAGCTATGGTCACAGATTGAACGTGATGTAGTGAGATGACTAAACTCTACACTCCCTTTTCAAACACTACTAGAAAGAACGGATTTGAGTGAGAACGATATAAGTTAGTGAGCATGCGCAGCAGAATTGAAGGTCGGCCTCTGACAAGCGGTTTCACCCTGCGTATTTTAGACCCGTTACCGTACTAACAGTTCCGGTAATTTTTTATCAGTTCGTGCATATATGTTTATTTTTAATACCTATATTGGACTGGTTTATATATATATATATATATATATATATATATATATAAACCTGGATAGTACAATTCATCAATAAAAATATATATTTAAACAAGTTGGTATATTGGGAAAAAATCTAGAAAAATAAGAAAAGACTAAAAACATCAGAGTATGATGAAATATCGCATAATTCAATAATGCCTAGCCAAAAGAAAATTCTCTTTCATGCTTATCCGAACTTGAGGATTGTGTATTAGCATGAAACAGACTCTCGCCTCTGGGTGTTGACTTCAGTGTCCACTATTATATTTATATACTTTCATAGTTATATTTTATACTGATAGATAGATAGATAGATAGATAGATAGATAGATAGATAGATAGATAGATAGATTGTAGGCATAGAAATCAAAACTGGTGATAATTAGTTTCACGCTTTAAGCGATCAGCAGAATAGATAGATAGATAGATAGATAAATAGATAGATAGATAGATAGATAGATAGATAGATAGATAGATTGTAGGCATAGAAATTAAAACTGGTGATAATTAGTTTCACGTCTTAAACGCTCATCAGAATAGATAGATAGATAGATAGATAGAGATGTTTAATTAATTACATTCACTTATGTATAGATAGCCTTGGGAAAGGTATGAATATACACCTCCTCCCAGCTATGATTTACATTGCAGAACAGCCTTGGTTCAGTTCCCGTGTTTGGTCACCAATTTCGGAGATCGACAAATGTCCGTGATCATTGAACCTCAGAAATGAGGACGGGAATAAGTAATTGTGAGTGTGTAAATATATGTGTGTATATGTGTATATTTTTATGCTAGTTTTTGTATATTTTGTGTATGTATGTGTATATGTGCTTTATGAAATCGGAGGCTCGTCTCAAGAATGATCTTAGGCGCCATGGCAACCGAAACGAGAAGGAAGCTATTACAAGTGATAGGAATGATGAGGAGGAAACTCACATCTGAATAATATGTGTCAATCACCATCTGTATGTATGTGTATATCTGTATATTTGTATGCGTTTGTATGTGTGTGTGTGTGTCCGTTCTAACCAGTAAACATTAAATACGTACTCTTCATAAATTTCACACATGAAAAAAAAAAACTTGAAAATTCAAAGAATTTCAACGAACATTTACATGGCTTAGTGAAGAATAGAGAAAAAAAATAGCAATACATTAAACTATGTCTTGATCGAGCCTAAATATTTTGTAGATCTGGAATCAGAACCGAAAAGATGAAGTTTGTTATTAAACTGACCGGTGTAGACCTGTATATGCGTTTAGTTTATTTTTCATACACAGACGAATAAACACGTCCAAATATAACGTTCAAAACCCAGCTACAAACGTGTTTATACCTCGATCTTGATTCTTTTTACGGCCTTCTGAGCTTGAAACGAGTCCATTTTTCAACTCATACGTCTGGTAGAGATGTTAGCCACCGCTCGGTTACTTCAAGGTGTCTGGAAAATGAAACTTAATTAGCATATTGGTTATTTCTGATATCAAAATCTTTTTGCGATGGACAATTATGCTGTTATTATTTTGGTCTACTGGGGCTGAATATTCGACAAATTTTAATAGGGAGATTTATGAGAAAAACTTTGAACTTTGTACTATAAGAATGCATTTAGCTCTAAGGGAAATGATGATCCCTGGTCCTGTGACCTCTTGATTCAGTTGAACCTCTCTACCTTTCCGTCTTTTTAAACTTATTCATCGTTATCTTGATGATTCTTGAATGGACTCTGAAGATGAAAGCCAGAATATGAATGTTGCTACAGTTACAGAAGGCCATCATGATCTGTTTCTTCTCACAATTGCTCAGTTGGGAAGACATAGTGAGACTGACACAAAAGGATTTTAAACTGTTGTATTTCTATCTGAATAATTCCCAAGTTTTTTCAGTGATCCTTACGACAGATGGTGTTACGATAGATAAACGTGGAATCTGAAAATCTGGAAAAAAACTTTGAGTATTTTTTAGATATTACACATTTTGTGGGACGGACAATTATCCCATGCTGTTAAACTATTTGGAAAATTACTGTTACAACCGGTACATATATATATAATATATATATATATATATATATATATATATATATATATATATATATATATATTATTATTATTATTATTATTATAATTATTATTATATTTTTATTATAAGCGATCATTATAATAAGACATTTTTAAAAAAGTTTTTTTTTTATTATTATTCAGTACTATGCTTGTATTTCCTCAGACGATGATTGGTAACTGGATATAAAATGTTGTTTTAGGGAAATTTAAAAACAAATCGTTGCCTCTTTTCCTAAAGTTAAAAGGTTGGGGACCAAGGTCATAAATTAAAAATAGACTTGTGGATAGGTATCGATTAACGAATTAAATGTCAGATCTACGCTAAATAGAAAAATAAGATCAATGTGTGTGGTGGTGAGTAATTATTTAATCTCACGAAAAGACGCCATATTGACATGGCATAATTGGCGATAGGGGAGAATATGGCAGCGACAAATGCATCGTGATTGTAGACATATATGACAAGTTGTAGTATCTATTATCAAGAGAGAACAGTAGAGAGGAAAACTTGGTCAGGAAGTCACGACAGGAAGAGGGATCCTTATTTTAACTTAGAGCTAAAGAGAAAATATTCATCTCAATCCATTTAGCACGTGAGAGCTGAATTTCAGTTATGACAATCAAAAGAGCAGTGAGAACAGACTTGAAAATGAAATCGTACGTGTAACCATGCACCCTTAATGTTGTCGAATTAATATTTGGTCTGTTTGTCTCTGGAAACATCCTTTTTTGGTATTATCCATACGGATTAACAAACACAACTTTACCAAAAAATTTAAAGAGTACTTTGTAATGTCTAATGGAGCTGAACATTATTTTTATATTTAGATGCATTTAAATTGATCAAATTTTATTTCAAAGAACAATTAAATTGAATTTTGTTTGATTAAAACCCTGCTAATATGGAAGTACCCAAGAATCATTTGAGGCACCTAATGCTTTATGCATACATGAAAGAAAATTCAGCAGCCGAAGCGGCTAGAAATATTCACTCAGTTTATGGAGAGGAATGTGTGAATGAAAGAACTTGCAGAAGACGGTTTGCAAAATTCAGAGGTGGACAATTCACCCTTGAAGATGAAGATCGAACCGGACGTCAAGTTGAGTGTGATGAAAAGCTTCTTGAAGCAGCCCTTGAAGAAAATCCTGCTTTATCAGTTGAGGAATTGGCAGTGGTTCTCAGTTCAAATCATACAACTGTTCATCGTCATCTTCAACGACTTGGAAAAGTTCCTAAACTTGGAAAATGGGTGCCTCATGGATTGTCTGAAAACAACCTCAAATCCCGAGTTGATATCTGCTCTTCTCTCCATTCTCGCCAACTTGTTTCACCTTTTTTGAATAGACTTTTCACTCACGACGAAAAATGGATCTTTTATCGAAATATTAAGCGTCGTAGACAGTAGCTTGGTGAAGGGGAAGGACCCCAGCCAGAGGTGAGAAGGGAACTACATGGGTAAAATGTTCTTCTTTCAATTTGGTGGGATCGCTAAGGAATAATCCACTTTGAATTCTTACTACCGAATGGAACAATTAATTCTCAATTATACTGTCAGCATTTAAAGCGTTTGAACCAAGTTTGAGGAAAAAAAGACCTGCTCGAGTGAATCAAAAAGAGGTGATGTTTCATCAGGACAATGCGCGACTCCACACAGCAAGTATCACGTCACAAAAGATCGAAGAACTTGGTTGGAAGAGAATTCCTCATCTACCTTATTCTCTCGATCTTGCTCCTTCAGACTACAATTTCTTTTGTAGCTTACAGAATCATTTTGAAGAAACAGCTTTTGTAACACAGGGAGACGTTAAAACTGACATTTGTGAGATTCTCAAATCAAAGCCAAAAGAATTTTCCAGTAATGGAATTAGTAAGCTTGTTAATAGATGGAAGGAAGTCATAGATAATCAGGGAAAATACATTGTTGATTGAATCTGTAATTAAATGTAACATTTGGTCACTTGTTTTCTTTATTCAAAATTCGGCCAGAACATATGGGATGACCTCATATATATATATATATATATATATATATATATATATATATATATATATTTGAGCTCCCGATCCTTAGTTATGCTTAACCCTAGAACACTAACCATCAACTAAAGTTACATCAACTAAAGTTACCTCACTAGTAACCATGTGTGTGTGTGTGTGTGTGTATTTGTGTGTATGTGTTTGTGTTTGTGTGTCTGTGTGTGTATGTGTTTATGTTTGTATGTGTCTGTGTCTCTATGTGTGCGTGTGTGCGTGCATGTGTGTGTGTGTGTGTGAATGTGTGTGTAAGCGTGCGTGCGTGTGTAAAATTACTGTCTCCTGGAGTGGCTATCCTATCCCATTTGCAGGCACGTACTCAAGCATATTTTTGCTTGTTTAACATCCAAGGTCGTGGTTGATACTGTGGACCAGAGTTAGATTTGAGGAAAGACCGCATAATCTATGATGACCATCAACTTGATGAATAATAGAACTCTAAAACGTTTGGTCTAGATGTCTTGTGTCTTCGTTGCAGCAAACGATCGACGGTTTACGAAGAGTTTCGTCTACCAAATGTCACTGACAAGTCTTAGGTCTAAACGTGGTATTGATTACTGGAACTTGCCAAACTATCGACTCCCAAAGTCCTAATGCCAGACAAATTATTTCAGCAGCCAATCTCTTTATCCAGGTAGAACTACCCATCAAATTACTTGATTTAAAATTAAGTGTGTCTCAGTTCGTGTGGGAAGAAGAAAAATCACTACTGATCACTCCAAACACCGCGATGTTGATTGGATGTATTATCCAACTCTTTCCGAATCCGCTGCACCGTCCTCAGAATAATCCCTATTCGTAATATTGCTTCCATACGGATTACCAAACACATCTTTACCTATATATATATATATATATATATATATATATATATATATATATATATATATATATATACATATATATATATATATATATCAGGTTGGTGCAAAAATAATGACGCAATAATGTCGTTTTTTGACGTTAAAAATACGTCAAAAAACGACATTATTACGTCATTATTTTTGCACCAACCTAATATATATATATATAATTATTTATTTAAAAATATGATTCCAACACGCTACATAAGAGGTCTCATGTTTCAAAACAAGAGCCGAAAACTTCAATATAATTATTTTAATTAAATTGAATTAATGTAAGCTCTGTTCCATCTTCAAGCGAAATTTTTTTTTGAATAACTTATTTCTGAAATTTGCGTGTTTTAATAGCATATTCATAATTGAAATCAAAATTTCCATGGAAACAGCCAGGGCGAATTGTTTAAATAAGTAGGAGTGTTGGGTGTTAAGAATTTGCATCAGTATAGAGTTACTTTCATAGATGTCAAGTCAGAGTAAGGTGAGGGTGTCTAAATTTAAAACGGAAGATGTTTTCGCCTAGTCTGGTTTACGTGTCTATGGAGATTTATTTTTTTTTTTATTTTATTTCTTTATGAAAAAGTTTTGTGTATATAAAAACTGCCGTAACATTTGTTTTTTGACGACTTCATAAAAGATTATCTTTTTTTGTAGGGTATTTAATCTATTTATTGGGGTTATGGATTATAAAAGTTATTTTATTGTATGTTTTTTTAAGCTAATTATTCAATGCATAAATTTGATGATGTCGCCAAAAAACCGTTAACTCATGTCTATTGTTTAATAGATTTTTATTATTTAGAAACTTAATAATGTGCAGTTTCTCATGGAGGCACAAAGGACATGGGTCATCCCAAGTTTTACAAGTTCTAGTCTTGTTTATAATTTTCCATTTTACTTTAGGTATCCTATTTATTTCCTTCAGATGCCAAAAATATTTAGATAGAGAAGTCTGATTTCTTTTATTTATATTGTTGAAAGAGCACTTATGCTGCCTCCATCTGGCTTTAAATTCATTCTTCGTAAACCCAATGTATATCATATTAGTATTAGGACTCTCAATGGATGAGATAGTACATTGGTATACCACAGATTTAATGCAGCATTTATTTTCTAATGGGCAGTCTTCTGGGTTTCTACAATCACACAATTTTCACTGTTATTGTTTGATTTAAGTGTAGAGTTTTTATTAATACTATTCAGGCATGGGGGTTTGTTCAGGATTTTATTATTTTGTTTTTTTTATTATATTTTCTAGATTTTCAGTGCAGCTGTAACTCAATTTTAGGGTGTTCTTATTAAATATATTACTAAGCCTACTATTGGTGGGGAAGTCTTTATCAATTAAAGATAAGAAATTCTGTCCTAGTTTAATACTACCCATTTGGTTGAACGGAGGGGTATACCAAATGATTTTTCTTTTCCTGTTTGTTTTTTCTTCTTCTGGCCAGTGCAATTGTTTCTATAGTTAATGTTTGCATTTTTGTAACCACTGTTTTTTAGGGAAGCGTTATAGAAGCTATTGTGTTGTTGGAATATTTCTTTTTTAGCGGAGTTAATGCTAATTCTATTTTCTATTGATGAGGGTATATGTTTAATTATGGATGGAGTGTGATTTGACTTCGGGTATATATATAAGGGGTTAGTATTTGGTTTTCTATGAGGTTGGTATGTGTTGCTTGTTAAATCTCGAGTTACGCCGAGGAAGTTTACCCTTTTCAATTTAGTACAGACTGTTATCTTTAAGTTTAGATCTTTAAATTCACTAAATATAATTTTTCTGATTTTCTCTATTTTAAAACTAGTAGAACTCCTCACCACCATGAGCCCGTCATCTCTATACAGTCCGATGACCTTAATATCAATTTCGCGGTGAGCGGTTAAGTTGTACAGTATAAAAAGACCAACAAGGTCAGAAGACTAGCAGAGTCTAATCATCCCATAGTGATGGGAAACATATATATATATATATATATATATATGAAGAAATATAGTTTTAATTTGTGCTATATTTATGGGATGAATTCCCCAATATCAGAGATAGCGTCTATGTAAATATAAATATAAAAGTGAACATTGAAGTCAACACTCAGAGGCGACAGGCTGTTTCATGCTAGCCGCAATCGTCAGGCCGGCTTGACGATTGCGCCTAGCATGAAGCGTAATTCGGCCTAGCATGGAACATCCTGTCGCCTCTGAGTCTTGACTTCAATGTTCACTTCTTATACATATATATATATATATATATATATATATATATATATATATATATATATATATATATATATATATAAGTGTGTGTTTGTACGCATAGTGAAATAATGGATTGCGGCTCGGAATTCAGTCCGAGTTGGAATTCTAATGTAGTCCATTAAATTAACATACGTCTAATACACTTTTGAATAAACCTCTTCTCCTTATAGTTCTGTAGTGTCTATAAGAGATGCTATAGTTCTATTCAAATCGTTCTGGAAATGGTTGGGCTTCATCAGCCCAGTATCTTCTACTACAGTGTCTGTTTTACGGGACACCTGATCGTGATTTGGGTGGGAATTTAATGTAGAAATAAACATTTATCATTTATTTATTTTTTTATTTTTTCATTTATAACCTCAGTCGCCTTTTTCGTATTTCTCTTGGTAAGTTACTCTCGGAAACATTTTCTTTAAATAATTTGCAATTTAACATTAAAGTCTTATTTTGCCGGGAGTTAGCTTTTCTCACTGGAACTGATATATTCGAACTCAAACACCGAAATCTTTTATTACCACTCATTTTTTCCTTGTGCCTGACCCAACTAAGGAACAGTCGAAAATAACTAGTAATCACGAGCAGACGACATGTTTCACCACCAAAGTACGCAAGAAAGAAAAAAAAGAGCCCAAGTAATACTGATTATGACAGGCATTAAATTTGTATTAAATATCGCACTTCTAAGCACATTGGCTGTCAAAGAAAGTATAATTTCTCGCGTATGAAATTTCGCGTCTCTGCTAGTTTTCTGATGTTGTTTCATGATGGCTCCCAGCTATTAGTTATCAGTTGTCTGTTGCTATGTAATTAGGATTATTATGCAAATTAGTAGATAGGCGAAAACTGCTGGAGGTGTGTGACGACAGACCAATCTATACGGAACGACAATAAGCTTGGGTAATGATTCGGCCATTTTGATTGCCAGGCGGAAGCGTGAAGGAGATGAAAACGGAAGGAGCAAGCATAACATTAGAGAAACACAGAAGGAAAACTAAGGAAGAAATTGATGTGTTTATTATAGTATTTTGATACTTATTTCAATATATATATATATATATATATATATATATATATATATATATATATAAGCATATGTGGATACATATATATATTTCTATGCACACACACACACATTATATATATATATATATATATATATATATATATATATATATATATATATATATATATATATAATTAAGTTATAAGGAACTTGGTAAACCGAATTGGTAAATCCAAAGAGGATGAAATTCTGAGAGCTCAATGTGAGGACAGAGCTAATATGTAATGAAAAAACGAACCACTTTCAGGTACCAGTACGATAATTTATTTCACCTAAATCCTTTTTTAAGGATTCAGGATCATCAGGTAAAACTTCCAACAACGAATTGAGAGAAAAAATGGGATTAGAAATTGGTGGGTAGTGTAATTTTTGTAATTTAATAGAGGGGGTTGAGAGTGGTAGTTAAACAGACAATATAAAGTATAGGGAGGGTTAATTTTATATCTCTCTTAAGTATGTTTCATATTGGAGTAGGAGGAGTGACAGAACCTTGACCTCTTTAGATGGTTAATAAAACGGAAATGAAATGTAGAAAATGTATACAAGTGATTCTTATGGTAAAAAGAGAGGTAGGGGGGGAAGAGAGATGGAGTTGTTATAATTTTGTTTTAACAAAATTATGTAAAAGATAGTTTACAATGTTTGATAGAAAATTCGATGTCTGAAAAAAATTTTGTTCTTAACTTAAATCTTTAACTTTTTAAGTAAATAGTTTCAGGACTAAATATAACTATTATTGTAAAAAATATATTTATCTAGGACATAAAGAAATATTTAAAATTTTAATAGTTTATTCACCTGACTAATTGTATTTCCACAATATATAAAAAAAAAAATTAAATGAATTTTATAATCAACTTCAAAAAGATCCTAATACAAGCCCAAAGACCAAATCTACCTGTAACTGCAGGGAAGGATCTGTCTGTCCAGTAGAAGGAGTATGTTTGTCCAAAAACATAGTATACGAAGCTACGATTTTCCCCAAAGAAAATATTGAACATAAGATCTACATAGGAATTTCGGCGGGAAGTTGGAAACAACGATTTTAAAACCATCGCCAATCCTTTTATAATGAATCAAAAAAACACCAAACTGCACTTTCAAAGCACTATTGGGAGTTATTGGAAAACAAATTAACCCCACAAATAAAATGGAAAATCGTCTCAAGAGCCAAAACTCCGATTAATTTCAGAGACAGATGCAATTTGTGCATTATGGAAAAAATACTAATTATAAAACATAATGATCCGGACATACTATTGAACAGACATAATGAGTTGATTTGTAAATGTAGGCATAAAAATCACCTCATTTAACAAAGTATGTGTAGATATATAAATAGAAAATATAAATTGTTTTAAATGAATATATGAAAATACTGACACTGTGCTCTTTGATAAATGTGTTGTGGAACTTAAAATTTTTTTATATGTGAACTTATTTAGATATATATATATATGAACATTATAGATAAGGGTAACTATGTATTTATATTGTGGACACATATGTATGGTAGTATGGATATATATGTATAAATAGATATACACATGTGTGAGTATAAATATACTAGTATGAGGCATGTTTGAATACTGAAAATTTTTTTTTTTAACGTGTATGCTGCATGGGTGTGGATGTGTATGTATAAATGTTTTTATGTTTGTTTTGTATGTATATGTATATTATATGTGTATGTACGAATTTATGTGTGTGTACATGTACTTAAATATGTGTGTTTTTATGGATTTAACTACTTGTAATCTATATATGTATATAGACGTAATTACCTTAGAATTAATATTTGGAAAATATACATATGTATATGTATGTAATTGGGTGTATAACAGTGTAATATAAATACATATACATGCATGTGTGAATAATTGTAGAAAATATTCTTTATCTATATATAATTGTGTGTATGTATGGTGGTATGTGTATATTTATATATGTATATATATATATATATATATATTCTTTTTATATCTTTTTTGCATGTAGGGTTTTGTGCTTATATATGAATGTATATGTATTTAAGGGTGTGTATGTGTATATGAGTATGTCTATATATATGTATATATATAGTTGATTAAATGGTTAGATTAATTTTTTGATATATACATTTGTATATGGATATATGAATTGTATATGTGTATGTGTATGTATATATGTATATATATATGGATGTATATGTGTGTGTGTATGTATATATGTATATATATATAGATATGTATGTGTGTGTGTATAATTCGGTTTAAAATGAAGCAGGTGTAGGGACTTTAATTTAATTCTATAATTGAATTTGAAGTTTTTAGTTTCTGTTTTTGAAACATGGAATTTTCTATGTAGCGATGGAGCAATATTTATAAATTATTAAATTTATAATATTTTTGCTCTTTAGATTTGCATTGAGCACTGTTTTATAAAAATAAAAAAATGAATAAGAACACCGGATTACATAACTTATTGTTCTTTCTCTTTATCTCTATAAAACATTATATATATATATATATATATATATATATATATATATATATATATATATATACACACACATACATATATATATATATATATATATATATATATATATATATATATATATATATATATATATATATATATGTGTGTGTGTGTGTGTGTGTGTGTGTAGATATAGATATTGGGATCAAATATGGATGTATAATCTGACAGAATTATAGAATACATAATAAATCCGAAACTTAATTGATTTAAACATCACCAGAAATTAAACCTGGAGTAGAAAATAAAATTCTGGAACTTTTTATTTTTGTGTTGTTTCAGTGAATAAGTACGCTTTATGTGTATTTGGATTGGCAGGTAGCATTCGTGCGTCTAATTATTGCCTGTAGCTTTTCTATGCGGGATTAGGTTGATAATTTGTACGCGTTTGTGAAGGCAAGTGAGCATTATTTTTGTCTAGTATTATATATGTTAACTCGGCTTTCATCGTATTGTTAAGATCAACTCCTTACGACCCACTTTGTTTTTCGTTCTCATAATACGAAAGGTAATTTCTTGTCACAAAGTTTCGGAAAATACTCTTTTTAAAACATATATGTCATCACATTTCACAGCATATAACGAGAAAAGAGTGTTTGAAAATGTGTCATGCACAGAACACGCTGAAGGCAAGAGAAACGATTTTGTGTAAATGCTTCGCAGAACGGAAACGCCACGGGATAGTAAAATGATTAATATTACTCAAAGCTACCAAAGACGTTGTGGAGAGTCTTGATCGCCCATGTCCTGAAAGACACGGCGCACAGAAAATAAAGGGCAACATGATTATGATATCAAAGTTAACATTAAATATAACAGTTCATGTCTTTTCATTCAATTTCCCTCTCTGTAATCACCTGCGTCTTAGTGGCTTTATCGCCATGCTTGGGGTGAAACGATTAAAATAAACTAGACTAAAAAGCATAGATGGAACTTTTTATCGGTTTAACGGCAATCCTGCTATGTGTTTAGCGTTCCGGATCGGTTCGGGAACTCATGTGGCCATGAACAAGACGGACGTTTCAAACTGAAGGACATCGGCTGCGTTTTGATCTGTAGAGGGACCAGCACCGTCAGGTCTACTTGACTAAAACACGCTACGTGAATGAACAACTTTCCGTTTTTCAATGTGGAGGGAACTGGTCAGGTTTTCAGGAGAGCAGCAGCACTACTGCCACAATCGGTCATGGAACTAAGGATGATGATGAGGAGGAGGAAGAGGAGGATGGTAGTGGCTTTGGTAATTAGTCTTAGTCACAAATAATATACTAATAAATATTCAAATGATTCTCCTGAAATTATAAACATCAATCTATTTACATTTTTAACTCAAAGCTTTTGTCTGCAATACTCAAGTGTCTGATATAGAAAAAGCGTATAGGTTTTAGAAAAACCTTTGCACACAGTTTTCCTGTACAAAAAAGAAGGTCAATAAATTGACATTTCGTTTCTCTTGCTGAGTATCGTTCTTTTGATATCTGTTCGCTTCGTTTATCTGTTTGGGAAAAGGTAATCACTTGGGGTAATGTTGGGTAAACTAGTTGGCATTTTGCTTTCTTTTTTTTAATTGACTTGCCAAGAGCTATCGCATTTTTCTTTATTTTTTCTGTGTGTGTTTATCTGTTTTTAGCGCATACAATCTCGATGGTTTTCGATTTTGTTCAACGTAACAGAAATGGGTTGAACATTCTCTTTTGATATATCGTGGTCGGTGTTGTCCTCATCATAAAAGATGTTTCAAATTCAAGGCACGTCGAGAATCAGTGTGATTCCCCATCTTTATTTTCAAATTTGTCTTGCCCGTTTGTAAGGTTATCATTCGTCCATACATCGAATATTGCTAGAACATCTTGTCTGGCGATTCTGCTTTGTATCTAGAAGTCAGAATCCCAAAAGGAATATCGTATCTCTGCTTTAATCAATTTACCACAACCGTAATGAATATGCTAACCAGTAATAAGGAGTTCTAGAGAAAAGCAATAACAAAGAAAATTGCAATATGAGCTCTGGTAAAAAATATGGAATGATAACAGCAAAAATTGCAATATGAACACTGGTAAAAATGATTTCTGAAGACTTTATGTCCCAGAATTTCTTACACAGATGTTCTTAAGATCACATGGCACAGTGGACAACAAGACTCAAATTGTTGTGAGTTCAATACCCGTTTAAGGCAGTGGAGAACTCGGAGAGGGAAATTAACAAGAGTTAACAGATAACTGGCATCCATTAGACATGGCACGGGGAACTAGAATGGTCTACCCCAGCGAGCGAAATAAAGGGTTCAGTTCAACATTCCAACCACCTTTAGAAGACCAGAGCCTACAACGGCTGAAACTTTGTGATAAATATGGCAACAAAAATGAGGACAACAGTCCGAATAATATAAATAGTGTACATAATACCTCATCTCAGACATATAAACAAATATTTTCATGTTATTTTCTTCTGATGAGCTCGCTCAATGGTACCTCAGGTTCACGGATTTAGGATCACTACTAGATTGGCAGATAGGTCTCATAATTTTTTTTCTGATGAAACTGCTAGGGTCAATTGTAAGCTCTATGCTACAAGTCTTTTACTCTCGTATTTCACGCCCATGGAAATCTTCCTAGTTCTTGATTTCCTGTTAACTAGAATATTCAAAACTTTAGTACTTAGTACCAGGTATTCATTTTAAACACCAATATTCTTACCTACTAGCTATTATGATGATGGTTGTGTTTCAAATAGAGAGTACTCTCATCTGTGGTACCTAGACTCTATAAATTTAAGTAATGTGGTAGATTTGTGGCAAGATGACATCATTTTACTCTCGAAAGGGTTAGAGGTAACCGTAAGTTCTATGCTAAAATATTATTTTTATGCACTTCTTGCTTGCGGCAATCTTTTTCGTCTCCTTGTTTTCCAGTCATAATCTTCAAAAATTTAAATGCAATATCAGACACTATATTCCGTCTTCTAAATTTAGGTTCTTTTATTGGTCTTACTCCTTAATATATATATATATATATATATATATATATATATATATATATATATATATATATATATATATATATATATATTCACCCTTATTAATCACCAACATGTTAGTGGATTTGTTTTCTTTCTTGGAGTAAAATTATATATATATATATATATATATATATATATATATATATATATATATATGTATGTGTGTGTGTATGTATGTATGTGTGTGTATTAAATAATAACAATTATGGTTTACTATCATTGTTAACTACGGGATAAGACGTTAAACGTCAAAAAAATATGCAATTATGTATTAGTAACTTGAATGTCCTAAAGTAACAATTTATATTATAATATATATATATATATATATATATATATATATATATACACACACACACACACACACACACACATATATATATATATATATATATATATATATATATATATATATATATGCATAAGTTTCTTTGAATGCCGGCCATAGTATTCCATTACGAATTTAGAAAAAAGACTTTACAATGATTTTTTGGTGTAAATCAAATGTATTCTCTGTTCAAATACGCATTATGTATTAAATAAAGAAGAGGAGTTCAAATTCCATGACAGCGTAATCTGTTTTCATGACCTTACTCAATAAATTGAATCATGATATCTCTATAAGCATTCTATGAACACAATACGCCGACCACTTTTGTAGATAAGCGACGTTTTCTGTTCTCATGAATATTTGGAAGCCATAACCTGAATTCAGGAACTTCGTTTATCTCGATAAATAAACAAAACAAAAGTAAGAACAATGAAGAATGCTACGCATTTATATGTGTTTTTTCAATTAAATTAAACGAATCCGTGCACATTGACACGTCCACTGCAGAAAACGTCATCTTTTGCTATGTATATTTTATACTGCCAAATTAAAATTAACATAATTTCGTATCTTTTCACCCAGTAGTGCATTCTTTATTCACATTTCCTCTCAAAAAAGAAAAAAAATATCAATATAAAATTCAGGAAACAAAAAGTATGAAATTCAAAATTATTCCATAATATCCTATCGTCCGGTTCACACTCCTCCCCGGTTTTTGAACAGGAGTAGAGGTTTATCCATTGTTTCCTGTTTAGAACTGGGTTTTCAGTTCCTTCTAATGTCTGCTTTAGCTCTAACGTCTACGCCTGAACACTGACATTTATATCAATGTTTATTTCATTTTATTTTTTCTCCTCCGCCAGTAGGAGTAGACATGTTGGCATATCGTTTCACATGCCTTCTCAGTCTTTTGAACAGGAGAAGATGTTTATTCTTGTTTAGAATAGGGATTCCGCTTCTTCTAAAATCTGCTTCAACTCTATACTCGTAACGGCAGTTTTTCCTACGCTAATATTAGTCCACAAAGTAACCCTCTACCTTGAGTTACTCTTGGACATGTAGTAGGTTAACATTAATAAAAGAAAAATAGAAACTTTATAATCGACGTTAGAAAGTTGGCTTTCTTGGAGCAAGGGCTTTTGCTCGGCGCCATCTTTTCACCAAAATAATACGCAAAATGATGTAATAACATATGGTTCAGAATCTCTGATCTTTTGGCCTTTTGGGAGGGTTTGATCTTGACCATTTCTTCAGCCTTTAATACATAGGCTAGCACATGCTGATCGCGACCGATATTTCATATTACTTTTCTGCTGATATTTTCAGTACCCCAAACATATCGACAATACAGACTCGCATATTCTCGGGTCTTGAATAAAAGTGAGTTAGAATAAGCAGTGCTATTGGCTTCTTTTTTAAATTTAATAACCAAGATGTTGAATATGGTGGATGTCGGAAAATGTGTGGATAGTTTAGGATTTGTCTAGAATTTAATTTATATGAATAAACGAATGGCATTTTATAATCCGGATAACAAATGAGAATTAAAAAGATTTTCTTCTGTATGAAAATTGTTATTGTAAATATATATAAATCTTACAATGTGATGTAATGAATATGGATACACTTGGGTTCCCCCTTCAAGTAATATGGTTGGCTGGTGTCACCCATAAATACAGACTGATGTGGAGGTACATGACGACGCCTATTGACTACGCCTATTGCCTACCATTACGATGAGGACCAGTACATTACGGTTACCTGCTAGATTGTCGTACTCAGAAAGAGTCAAAAGACAACCACTTTGCTACTTCGAACAAATATATCCCTTTTCAGGACATATCACAATGTATGTCGCCAAATTTCGTCATTTGTTATTTTCCATTAGCCACCTCCATATGTTTATTAGGTTCCGTTCTCGGCTATATTTTTTAAATTTCTGCTTAAATTATATTTAAATTAACAAGGAAAAATGGCCCGGTAGACGACTGAAATATTGTCTTGATTTACGTTTGGTAGAAATAATGTCCACCTTCAACACAGAAGAATATTCAGATAAAAAGGAATTCACATTAGATGGTTTTATATTCAATTATGTATTTAAAAACACTAATAAAAAAATTATAATATGAGCTCTGGTAAAACCTAATATTGAAACATTAGATTTATAAGCCAAAAAATCATTCAACGATGTGTCCCAAGAGACATGGCCCAATAGATAAAAAAATTGAATAAAAGGAAATAACTGAAACTGAGATATCCAATGAAATGGCGTGGAATTAGAACAATTTACCCCCAGTGGACTACGTGTAAGGGTTTTGTTCGAAATCCCAGCTTATATCACATGAAGAAGTACTAAGGCCGAAACGTCGTGAATGGGACAATAAAGACGAGGTCAATAGTCCGAAGAATGTTCAAATCATTATTTATACTATGGTTATTATCACGTCTTAACTGTTGTCACCACCGTCTACTCCATTGTCAATCCGGGCAACTGGAAGTGATTTAAAGTTGAAACCCTCATTTAATTCCCTAAACTTTAATTGTTCCTATTACGCTGTCCATATCTAAGGATATCTCGTCTAGTTCTTATTTATTACTGCATGCATATTGCTCCAAATATTAATTCGTCAACAATTCCAGAACCAATCTTTATCCACTAGGCTACTGTTCCCTCCATCATCTTAATTCTGGAAGAAATATTGCTTATCTAGAAAGAAATAATGCAGTTTTAGATAATAATTGAATCATTCACGGCTTACGACCATATCACGTTGAAACATCGGTTCCTGTACGATTACCGAAGTTAAGCAGTATAGTGCCGGACAGTTACTAGATGGGTAGCCATTTGGGAATATCTGGTTCTGTGAGCTTAGATGCAAGTGGGAAGTAATGGACTATAGTTCTGAATTCTTAATCGGAGCACAGTGCTCCATTTTTATTTCCAATACGTTCTATTTACTTACGCGCAAATTCACTTGGAAATTTTATGAATAAACCTCCTCACCCCCCAGCCATGTGTAAAACTTGTATGACTAAATTATTAACCCCCACCACACACCTCAAAAAACATCTAAAAATACTTTTCTACGCCTGCATAACCTACAAAGGGTTGATAAACAGTAAAAAAAAAAAAAACTATTCAATCCATCAAGAATATAGATTCTTAAATCAGAAATTATTTTACGAACAAGCTAATAAAACTTAATTTCTTAAAGCTTAAGAAACCTTTATTTTATTTCTGAGTCTTCGACGGGGAATTTGTGTTCAAGTTCATATGACATATCGCCTTTCCAAAGAGAATTTGCTCTCTTAAAATATTGGATATTTAAAATCAATATGAATAAAAAAAAATTGATTGAGAGATAAATGAAATCCTCGAGTATCTGGAAGTGTGTTCTCTCGATGTAAAATTGTAACTGTCGTGTGTTGTTTTTCGTTCTCTACAACTATATTCAGGAACGGAACGTATAAACATCGAACCCGCTCCCGCTGACCGGAAGGAGCTAAATCTCACTGGAGGCTCCAGGCAGTATCTTGTTATCCTCCCTATCTCAAGAACATATGCGCTTTTCTGTCTACAGCTATATACTTTATGAATTAAACTAAAGGTAAATGAATTTTAAAGAAGGAAGAAATTTCACGAATTTTGATGTTATTCTGGGATCTGTCTTTTTTTTTTCTCATCCAAGGCTGTGAATTTGTTTTGATCATACAAACTCTCGAAAAACGTCTATTTCAAAACCACTATTTTTTATTCCTAATGTTGATTCTGTTAGATTATTAAACATTTTAACAAGAAAAATTTCAAATTGATGTTAGATACTGCTGCAAAACGTTGTTTATTTAAGATCGAATGATCTATAAAGATATTTTTTAATTTAATTTGTATTTATACGTCGTATTTATTTCCACGTTTCTCGTTTAATTGTTTACCTATATTGCATAAAATAAAATTTATATATTATACGAATATTTTAGTTTTAATCCCGTGATACTGAACATTAAAAGTGGTAACTTCTTAGGCAACATAATCTGATGCAACCAGGAGGGTTTTAAATTCAAAGTTTTCCCTTCGCCTAGGCTGGTTGCCATCCAAGGTTATAGAACCCAGTCTATCTTGCTATTTACTCATTGCTGGGTAGAGAAGAATAAGATTCATACCTTTTCTAAGGTTATAGAAAGTAAGTGAATGTAATGGATCCGACTGGAATTCGAACACCGTGCCTCCCGTTGGAAGACACCACTATTTATTCCTGCCTCAATAGTAAATCTAGTATCGTTGGGAAAAGTAACCAGGCTGCTGATCTCGAAAAGGACGTCCAAAGACTGGAGCAGGAAATGGTTTGTAAACTTTAATGCCTCCATAACGAAACTGCTCTCCTTTACACACCACAGAGAACCCTCCCTGCCTCCCATCAGAATGGTTGATTCCCTCCTCGAAAGCGCCTCGTTACGCCTGCTTGGTCTCACGCTGTCCACTGCCATGAGGTGGAATAAATCCATTGAATCAATAGCTTCATCTACCGCAAGGAAAGTTAGTTCTCTGTGTCGTGCCAGAAAGTTTTTTCTCGTCAGAGTCCATCCTTCAAATGTATAAATCTGCCATCCGACCTCGCATGAAATATTGCTGTTATATATGGTCTGGTGCTCCCGCTCTACGTCTCGAGGGCCTTGACAAAATCCAGAGACGAATATGCATGATGATAAGTCCTTATCTGGCATCTAGTCTACAATCGCTAACCCACAGACGTGCTATGGACACCCTCTGCCTTTTCTACAAATATTTTCAGGGCTACTGTTCCGACGAGCTACTTTCGCGGGTTCCCAGACTACAGGAATGTAAACGTACTACCAGGCTGTGATCTCGGTAGCACCTTTTTACTGTCAAAATGGTTAAATGTAAGCGTCTCTTCTTTTCAAACAACTTCTTCCCCCGCACTTCCTGTCTGGTCCGTGGCACTCCTTCCCCTTACTTGCTTCCACAATGACTATAGGCTTCAAATATTCAAATGTAACGTCAATCGACTCCTGACACACTGAATTTGTTCCCCGTCCTTCTTTGTATCCTTTCCTCAAACACGACTTTTTATTCTTGTTCTCAATACTCTGTAACCCCTTGCGTGCTATTAGCACTCCCGCCTTGTTTGGGGTGAAATGCCTTAAAAAAATATGAATGCTACCTTATGACAAATGATGTGTTGTAGAGTGGGGGGATCATTATTAAAGATTCAGGGGAGGGGGACTATATCCTTGTACCAACCCAACCTATGTGTATATTATTCCATCGATAAAAAGAAAAATATTATTTAGTAGGAAGAAGTCTTTCGAAGAACGAAACGTGTAAACTACGATCTTTCCCTTTTGATATTCCAATGGTAATCTGATATATACATCTTTTATATTATATTTTACCCCGTTTTTCTCTTTAAACATATTGCAAATAGGCTTTTCATTATCGGCCTAGTTTTCTTAATTGCTTTCCAGCATATCGTAAATTTACTGAAGTTTAAGCCTGTTTCTTTTTAAACCTTTCAGTTATTTAGTATTTGCATTTCATTCGATTGTTCCGACATTAATAAAATGTCGTCTGCAGCTCGTATAGAGTTTAAATATTCTCCGTTTATATTTATTTGTTCATTGATATGGTAGAAACTTTCAAGACTTGCTGTAAGCAGTTTAAGTGAAATCGCATCCGCTTGCTTTATTCTTCCATACAAATTTATTTTATCTCTCTTTGTGTAGTCGAATTATTCCAGCAGTGTTATCAGTAACTGCTATTCGGCTTTCATTAAAACATTATTCTTGTAGTGAATTATAAACAGCTGGGTATTCATCTAAGGTGATGCCGTAACAGCCTGCGACAGATTGCGAATATATGCGACTGATTTCATGTTTATTAAGGAGGCCAGAATTTTTTTTTTTTTTTTTATGTGATTTTCATCCGATATATCCTGCGAGGGACCGATGTTTCTATTCTGACCGCATCTGCAGATAAAAATTAGATTAAAGAGATTTTATTTGCCAATCGAGTGAGGCCTTGGGACTTACCATTCGCAGTTTTCGAACAGATTCGTCTACCAGTTGTCCTCAACCCATGGACCTATTTACATTTAATTTCTTTTCAGGCACATCCATATTTTTTTTTTATTTTTTACTAACTGATAGAAGTGTATTATAAAAATAGTAAATGTATACGTTTTATACACTATTCAGACTATTGTCCTCATCTTTGCCGCCATATTTATTACAACGTTTCGGTCGTTGTATGCTCCGGACATCTTCAGGTTGTTGGAATGTTGAACTGAACCCTTTATTTCGCTCACTAGGCCAGACTGTTCTAGTTCCACGTGCCATGTTTAATGGATGTCAGTTATCAGTTATCTCCTGTTAATTCCCCTCTCCGTGTACCCCACTGACTTAACCGGGTATTGAACTCACATTCTTTGCGTTCTGTCACTGAATCTTACCAACGCCTTTATCCACTGTGCCATGCGTCCTTGAGTAACCTACAGGAAATTCCAAACTGAACACTTTATTTAATCTACATTGGCAGACTATTCTTGATCCACTGTCCATGTCTATGGATATGTCATGTAGTTCTTATTTTTAGTACTGGTCAGTATTTGATTGCACTGATTCCACTCCAAGTATACATTGTTCGGCCTAGGGATTGAACTCCTATTACCAACTTCCAAATTCAGGAACCAAAGATTTTATCCGCTAGCCTATTTTCGAGCATGCGAATACTGTAAATAATGATAAATCCCTGTAATAATTAAGACTAAGCGTCCCTGATGTTGGATTCGTTTGAGACGGCAGCCATTTTTGATTTCCATGACAGCACACATGTGGAAACTAATTTGAATGATCAACGGTCACTTTTAACTTGGTCGTTGAGACGCGAGGAAGCTGTGGATTTTAGAAGAAGTGTTGAGACAGTGATTCTTTAGGAGAATCAATTACAGAACTGTTTCGGCATTATGGACGGTCGTTTTGAAATAAAATTAATTCTGGAGTTGGACGGGTATGTCTCTGTTGTAGATCGAATGGAAAAGCCCTAGATAGTATTCGACTTGCGTGGAGGGAAGTTGAACGGCTTCTCCCTCTCCGACTTCCTGGTGTAGTCTTTGCTATGTATTTACTGTTGATCTAAGCGGATAAAAAGAATGCAACTCGAACTAAGAAAACACTATGCACAGCTTTTGCGACAGACGCCTTCACTGCGTATGAACAATTGCGTCGAAATGTTTATAACCTGGCCAGACGGTTGACGTCTATTTGGCTGATCTGAAGATATTGGAGACTGCTTTTGTCACGAGCTTTCCTGAATGCGGGAATCATCCAAAATGGATGATCTTCGTTTGGAGCATTTGCTGGCACCAGCACAGGTAAAATTAAAAGATGAGGGGACCATAAACGAACAAGATGTCGCGGCTTCAGGCCCGCAGACGCATTCAATCGTGTCTCCCACGTCATACCCGCGAAATATGAATACTTGCCACAAGTACTCATCTTACCCAAAGGATTGCGGCGAACACCGAAGAGTTCGTGCTGAGCGCGGAACCATACACTGCTATCGATGTGGATGTCTTGGCCATATTGCGCAAAATGTGGTGTCCGATTCACCGTCTCCACACTTCCTTGCAAATCATACACGCGACTCTGGCCCTTCTGGGTCGCCAAGTAAGTCATCGCTAAACATATATAGCAGAATTGTCCGGGAAAGTAAAGATAAAACAAAGGAAAATGGCGCCAAGCGTTGGACTATAATTAGCTGAATGATCATGTTGATAAATTTACGGCAGATGCGGATATTTTCGCAGCAAAGCTCCGAGAATGGCGTCAACATGGTGCACATCTCGCCCTACTCAATTTGCGAACGTCCTATCTCCAAATACATGTGCAAGAATCATTGTAGCCGTATCAGAATGTAATGATTAAGAGTAAACGATGGTGTCTGACGTGGTTGGGTTTCGGCTTTAAAATTTTAATTATGTTTTAATAATTATGTCCTGAAGAAGGTCTACTAGACCAAAACGTCTGAGGTCGACAGTGAAACAACATTAAAACAGCATACTTGCATATTCAGATTTTGGTTTTTCCATATTTTTCTTCATACATACACACAAACACACACACACATATATATATATATATATATATATATATATATATCGTGATAGAGGGAGATTTATTGATTTCTAGTTACCATATTTAGAGATTGTTACGATAGAATTGAATTCAGTACTCAATGTGAATTGGTCACATAAACCATGTGAGAGTTTAATATAATCCTAGTAAATACACACATATACAGGTTACGATGGATCAGTTTCCATCATATTATTTTTAATATCAAGCATCACCTTTGGTCATTTTTTTATTTTTTCGGATGCAGAAAATAGTAGGCTCAATTGGGCAGCGTCTCTGACAAAAACAACACCATGAGACATTTCACTCCGCCAGAATTTCGGAAACGAAATAATATACTGGTTGAAATTCACGTTGGGAACTCCAATGTGAACATTTGTGAGAGTGGGTGTCAACCTGAGTACAGTGCAGAGGATTCATAAAAGTTGGATGAGTCTAATGGTGATTACTAAGTTGTTTGGAGTGAATGGCGACGTTATGTCACCATTCATCTTCTCACACGGATTCAGACTCAACAAGATTAAGTACCTTGAGGTGGAAGTCCTGTCCTGGATCAAGAAGGTGTCTGCTGGAAGACCCTATATCTGACAACAGGATTCTGCACCATACCACACAAGCAGAAGAACTCAAGTATGTCTGTCAAACAATTTCTGCCACCAATCACATCTTACATTTGGCCCAGACTGCAACCCCATTGATTATCATGTTTGCGGCGCATTTGATGAAGAGACGATCAAAACTACTTGTAACACAGGGCACACGAATGAACTAAATGCAAGAATTATGTCAACATTCAACAACTTAAAAATGGGAACGTCTAGAAGAGTTTCACGAGATTCCGAAGTCTACTGAAGGCTGTGGTTGAAGCCAATGGCGATTTTATTGAATAATTTTAATCTTTCGCATTTCAAGATATTTTTATGTAATTTTGGTAAATATATGCGTTAGAATGAGATGTCAGTGTTATTTTCATTTTTGTGTAATTTAGAAGACAATTCATCCATTCCACACAGTATTGTTTGATTTGTGTAGCGGGATAAATTAAATTCTACCAAATAATTACGTTTAGAAAATATGTTAGGAAAAATGAGTGACAAGTTACTTCTGTTATGTATCTACTTATGTATTCTATGTATGCAAATAAGCTATTTTTCTTTGTATATAATATGTAAAACTTGTCCAAATGCCCGTTCTTTTCGGATGCTTTCAGGTAATCTGTTATAATTTTCAGTGTTTTTTCAGTGCACCAATTGCAAAGAGTGTTCTTAGGTAGGGTTATTTTCAACTCCCGAATACAACCAGTGCATTCGCATTTGAGTTTGTGAAGGCCGTTTCTTTTTTATAATAAGAGCTCCAATTATTTTTCGACGTCTTTTGCAGCTATAGACACGTCTCTAATTTGTGGCCGTGATGAGTATTTTGCTTACGGAAGCATGAAGTTTTGAAGGGGCTGTAATGTTGCTGCGATCTGAGAGTTGAATAGACATGCGTCTTGATAAGCGAGTGGTGGTATGTTCGATATAATTATTTATGAAGTTGTTTCCTTCAGGAACATATAAGCCTCTGAACCATTTGAATGCATAAATAATGTTGCCTTGTGTAATTTTGATTTCATAGGGGAGTTATTGTTGCTGATGATAAGTTTTTATTCTAGAATTTAAAATATATCTAACTGCCAACAACTTGCATATCTTTTGAAATAGGACAACTCGAAATCCTTAAAAATTGCTTCTAGATTAGTCGAAATCACCCGAAAGAAACTATTATTTCGACAATTACTAAATGTACGAAATCCACAAAAGAGATAAAAATCTATAAGTAGTGCCTTGTCAGAAATGTTAATGAAACAGGTATTAGAGCGATAATGCTGCCCAAATTCACAATTATATAAGTGTAACGCTACCGGTATGAAGGTTACAATTACTGCCTAGGGGTGGCAGTGTGCTCACATATCTATTGATTTCTAGTGCTTGTAATCAAGATCTCTATAATTACATTTATTGAAAATAGACCGATAGATATGAACAAAGGAAGTGAGATAGATAATCTACCTATCTCAATAGATAGATAGATAGATAGATAGATAGATAGTTACATAGATAGATAGGAAAGATGGAATTTAGATAGATAGATAGATAGATAGATAGATAGATAGATAGATAGATGGGAAACATTGAATCGAGATATATAGATAGGAAAGAAGGAATTGCGATAGATAGATAGATAGATAGATAGATAGAAAAGAAGTGATTGTGATAGGCAGTGAAATAGATAGAGTAACCTGCCTGTGTATGCATACCTATTAATCACAATTTTCGTAAAATCTCACAGAAAATAACCCCCCAAATACACTTTATCTTTTTTTTTCTTGACTGTCACGTTGATCTGTATAACCCATTATATAAATAATATGAATTTCGTTTCGAAATATTAGCAATAACTTAAAGCTATGATGAAGAAATCTCTCTGCAACGGAACTCCATTCCAGTAAATAAATAACTAAGAGTTCCGCAACGGATGTCCGGCAGGTAACTTAATAAAAATTGTTTACCATCGTCAGGCTGCATTCTGAAACGAGTAAATTTGTTGAATTGATGCAAAAACAAATACAATAATAATAATAAATAAAACTAAAATCTCTAAAAGAAAAGAAAAATATCAATGCAAAGAAGAACATAATTTTATGTAAGTCATCACTTCGACTGCATTCACAAGAAATTCGGGAAAATTTAATCTTAATAAACGTTTGCGGTGTCTTATCCTCGTGAAGAATTAGAAAATAGCAATTTTGCATACACCTCTGCTATTCCAGAATCTTGCTACCACAGTCCAGCGCGGCCTAGAAAACAGTCAAAAGACGCAAACGTAGGAATTTCCCAGTGTCACAAAGAAGGGTCAGTAAAAAATACATATATACGATATGTGAGATGGTAATAAAGTAAAGACGACAAATGACAGCAGCTGTAACGAAAGTGCATAGCTTCCGTGAATACATTCACATATAGCAATCAGCAGCAGCACCAGTCAGCAAGATGATTTGAATTAATGTTTAATTCTCGACATATAATTGTCCCACGCGATAATATCCTAGTGGATGAAAACAAGGCAGTCTTTAATTAGACTTAGAGGAAATGCGGTGAGCAATAGCTGTTTGGTAGAAATTAAAAACAAAACAAGATATGCTCATCTCGGGGACAAGCTACTCCCGTTGATATAATAAAGATTTCAGTTCGAAATTCCATTCATGCTTCTCTGATTAGCAATATAACCGATGAAGACCGAAAGGTTGTGATAACAACATCAAACATTAGGAGAGTTTTCTGCATATATTTAATCTATATAATTACATACCGAGTGTAACAGCAGAATTGTACAAATTGTTTAACAGCATGCGATAATTGTAACTTCCAAAGAATGTTTAATAGCTAAAAAAACATTGAGCTAATTGAGTATTTTTTCATGGTTATCGGATAAATGTTTTAGCCATTATGACCGTATGTTTCGTAAAAACCAATGAAAAACCCTTGAGTTATTTAGCTACATGAGAAATCAAGCCAGCTATGTCTTCACAATTGAACAATAATGAGCTGAAAAAAGATGATTCAGGCCTACAGTAATTGTACCAAAATTCATATTCTGGCTTCCATCTTCAAGAACCATCAAGAGAACGGTGAATAAAATTAGAAAAATAGGGAAAAGTTGAGAGGAAAAGTGAAGCAGAAGGTAACAAAAGGAAGAGGGATCATCTTTTCAACTTAGAGATCAATAAGAAAAGATCCAACTCAATTCATCAGACGTTTGGCACGATGGAGAGGGGTTTCAGCTATGACAGTCTAAAGGCCAGCGAAAAAACACTTGAGAATGAAATTTTAAGCTTAGTTGTCCTTACAGCAACTATAACTGCCATAACCTACATCATCTTGTTAAGATCATCTTGAATATGTTAGAAAATGATCTTGGAATAATACACACACACACGCGCGCGCACACACACACACACACATATATATATATATATATATATATATATATATATATATATGTATGTATGTATGTATGTATTAAAACCCATACGTTTTATGCTTATGTTTTGAATAAATGTCTTTACAAGTTAGAATAAATATATTTTATACTACATTGCAACGGCACCTGCGCGCTTACTCTCTCTCTCTCTCTCTCTCTCTCTATATATATATATATATATATATATGTGTGTGTGTGTGCGCGCGCTCGCGCGTTTGTGTGTGTGTGTGTGTGAACGTCACTTAATATGAACTTTATTTCAAACATTCATGAGCTTCCGATCCTTAGCTATGATTAAATAATGATGAACATGTAATTTTCTGTTATGATCGATTTCATCACGATTCATCAAGAACCATCAAGAGAAGGGTGAATAGAATTTTAAGATAGGGAACAGTTCGGAAGAAAACTGAAGCAGAAGAAAACAAAACGATAATGGATCATCATTTCAACTTAGAGCTAAACAGATCAATCAGAAAATATCCACTTAAATTTATAAGACGTTTGCCACGAGGGAGAGAGAGAGAGAGAGAGAGAGAGAGAGAGAAGAGTTTCAGCGATGACAGTCCAAAGGGCAGTGAAAAAAGACTTGAAAATGTAATTCTTAGCTTTGTTGTCTTTAACCAAGCATAACTGCCGATACCTACATCAACATCTTGTTACTCCAGGACAGAAAGTTAGAAGTTTAAAGAGAGCAAAGATCATCTTGAATATGTTGGAAAATTACCTTGGAATATTATATATATATCTGTGTGTGTGTGTGTGAAAGTCATTTAATATGAATCTTATTTCAAACATTCATCAGCTTCCGATCATTAGCTATGATTAATTAATGATGAACATGTACTTTACTTTTATGATCGATTTAAATAACGATTCTTCTGTGAAGCTTGGAGAGCAATTATACATTCTTCTTGTTAAAAGCAGAGTCCAATAGTGTTATAAGAAACCTCGGAGAATTCCAGTAAGATATCTTTAATTATTTCTAAGTTACAACAGTTCAGATCTTAATCTAAAAGTTGGACAATTTTGCTGTTACACAAGATACCTTCCTAACAGAAATTTAAAGAGAAAAAAAATGGTGAAGTCCTTGGAAGAGATTTCAAAACTTTCTTTAGTTATCGCAAGAGAGAGATAGAGGGAGTTTTGGTGAGTAATCATTCTCATAAAAATATCCCAAAACGACGCAGGCGGTTACCGTGTGCAAAAGAATATAAGAAAAACATTATTAAGTTGTGAGGACAATAAATGAACATATAAAAAGAAGACAAGAGATAACAATTCATATTCCTTTTAAAATTTTGTAAAACAAACTTGACTGGAAAGCAAGATGCCGGAAGAGAGTTTTACTAGCGAGAAATGCGATAGAAGAAACTCTTAGCATAGAACTTACGGTTCTATATCAAACCATTTCAACTGCAAAATTATGAGACCTTGTCGCCAATCTAGTATAGCGATTAAATTCAAAATTATCGTAGAGGAAAGTTCATCTGAACCATAAACGTGGAAGTATTTATAGAAAAGGTACAGGAACGCTACATTATGGCGGTGGAAAAGTCACTGAACCCGAGATGCAAGGTCATGACCAATGACATCACAGATTCTTTTTGTGCTTCCTCTTTAGATTATGTGCATTTTTCTGAGATAACATGCATACTAGAAATTTTCGGCGAATATAAATATTTTGCCCATCTATTTGTAAACAGATAGAATTTAATTCCATAAATAATAAGTTCTTGAATTAATTGGTGCATTAACTTGGGTAATAAATCATTCTGTTATTGTTTTACTAATTTCGTCTCAAGAAAATACAATTACAGAAAATTCAATTACTATTATTTATCTTTCAATTACATACTTAGACTTATTGACAATGACTTTAGGTCACATACCTCGAGGATCTTTGTTATCTTTTAAGTGAAAATCAAAATGGTTTGATCTGACAAAGTTTTCGGAGAATATTTAAATCTGATTTTTCATTAGAGAAGGTATTCCTTGTCAAAGCCCTTTTTTCCAGCGATCGGAAAATTTAATACCGTAATTCCGCACGGATAATACCCATTTTTTTTCTAAAAAAATAATAAACAAAACTAGGGGTGCGTATTATGCACAGCTAAAAAAAAAATTATTAAAAAATTACCGTTTCATATGTCGATTTCAGTTGCGAAATTACTACTCACCACAAACATCTGACACTAAACTTCGGCGATTGCAACCCCATAAGGATGACAAATACAATCATATGTACCTAACAGTATTTAGAAATGTAAAATAAAATAAAAATTATCATAAATTAAATTATAATAATATTATTCTATGTTTAAAACCACTTTTAATAAGAGTAGGAGTCGCTGACTGTAATGAAATTGGGGAGGTACAATTTGTAGGGTTTGCGTATTATACATGAGTAAAAGCTTTTTTCCATATTTTCATCACGATTTTAGGGGTGCGTATTATAGATGAATGTATATTATACATGGGAAATTACGGTATTGAAAATGAGCGGAGTAACATTGAAATGTACTCGTGAAAAATAAATTAAAATAAAAGTTAATATGAAATTTTGCAAATTTAATGAAAATAACTTATTCGCAAATTTGAACGATTTAGTTATAAGTTGATAGACAGAACTTGTCCATATTATTTGCAAAATATGTTTGACAGAATTCTTGCGGCTTGTAACGTTTGATACTCGTATACGAGCATGTTGTCTACTATAATAAGCAACATCAGTTTTGCATATTATGCACAGCTACAAAAAAATTTCAAAAATTGCAATAAATAAATGAAATGAGAATTAACATAAAATTAAATTAGAATATTATTCTATGTTTAAAACCATTTTTTAAATAAAAGTAGGAACCACTAGCCGGAATGAAATTGGAGAGTACAATTTGATTACAAAAATGGGGTTGCGTATTATGCATGAGTAGAATCATTTTCACACACTTTCAACCTAATTTTAGGAGTTTGCATTATGAATGAATGCGTAATATACATGGGTAATTACGGTAATTTATTGCTGCACGGTCAGTTGTATATATTTGGTAGGATGGAAGAGACAAATTCTATTTTTTTCTTATGCTATTTATCATTATCTTAGTTTACTGGACTTTTTTTTTTTCTGTGAACATTATTTTCTCCCAAAATTGAAATTCACAATTATATATGCGTGCGTGCGTGCGTGCGTGCGTGCGTGCGTGTGTTTATGGGTAGGTATTATGATTATAAATGTTATTTTCAGTGGGCACAGTTATTTACGTTGATTTTTTTTTTTGTGGGGGGGTCTATTCTTAAACTTTATTGATAATTTCAACCACTTAAATCAAAAAGAAAAGTGTGCTTCCCGACAGGAATTGAACATGGAGCCCACACTTTTCCATCATGGATACAGATTAGATTAAAAATAGAAAAAAAATATCTATTCAAATATATTGGCAGATTAAAATTCATTTAGGATATATTAGCGTTTATCTGCTTTAAGGTATGGAACCATTTCTGCCCGCTCTGTTTTTCATTCCATGATACCTTTTAATAGATCCGCTCTCTAAAACGCCATAATGGCTGATGAAGAAAAGTTTTTGGGGATTGAGCACTAACGCTAGCACTGTCGTACTGGCTTTGACAATAATCTCCAGAAACTGCTACCTTCATACGAAACCAGGATATATTTCGTAAGCATGTGAATGTATCTTTAGAAATCCTACAAAAAAAATCATCATGTATATTTTCATACAAAACCAATTATTCAACAATGTAAACGTATGTCATCCGTCGGTCACGTGAGACCGTGGATATGTCCCTAAGGATTATATTTTGGAATCCGTTGGTAGTCGGAATGCAATGCCTGTTTTAGCAATTGGTACCAGATAAAGTGACGCTTATGTGTCCACATTTAAGAGCCAGGTCTTTTCTTACAGGATATCAAACTTTTATTCAGTACACAGCCTTCCAAAAACTGAGCAAAATATTAAGAAACTATCGTTAGAAACAAAGAAACGTGCACTGAACTCTCTTTATTTTCTTCGAACTATCATGCTCATCTTTGTTACCATATTTATCACAACGTTTCGGCCGCTGTACGCTCTGGCTTTCTTCAGATGTCTGGAATGTCTAACTGAAACCTTTATTTTGCTCGCTGGGGTAAACTGTTCTAGTTCCACGTGCTCTGTCTAATGGATGTCAGTTATCAGTTATCTCCTGTTAATTCCCCTCTCCAAGTTCTCCACCGCCTTAACCAAGTATTGAACTCACACTCTTTGGGTTTTTAGAACTAGAACAGTCTGCCCCAGTGAGCGAAATAAAGGGCTCAGATCGACATTCCAACCACTTGAAGAAGGCCGGAGCGTACAACGGCCGAAATGTTGTGATAAATATAGCAACAAAGATGAGGACAATAGTTCGAATAATATAAATTGTGTGCATAATACTTCATCTTAGAAATATCGACAGATACTTGTAATATTTTTTTCCAAATAATGTTTTGCTGATATTAATACATTGCTGGTATCAATTTTTTACAAAGTATTTCTGGTACTTACTTAATGTTTTGACGACCCCAGAGTGGACCTGGGAACACTAGCAATTAAGATGTGGTTCCACGCTCCTCAAAACCTCCTGCAAACAATGTAAATAGTGTACATAATACCTTATCTCAGAAATATAGACACATACTGAGTACTGAACTGTTATATAATATCTCTCCTCCAATATGACACTCGATGCTGGACAATCTCATCACAGATGATGAAGAGACTTGACGGAACAAATATGTCTCTACAGAAAAGAATCTGTGAATAAATTGAACTAGATGTTGGAATTCTAGACACAATATCAACAAAAAAACACACCTACATAACATCAGGGAGAGAACAGTTTAAATTTCTGTCTGGGGCGAATAATGATGAAAAAGAGCTTGGAAAGAGTTGATACTCACAGGAGAGAGACAGTTGAAAAAACTCATAACCTAACAAGCGAGCTTGACTAATATATTCACCTACCGGCCCACGCGGTCGGATACGGCACAGGGCCAAGTTTATTGTGGGATGCCCAAGCCCGTAGGCCCTGTTTAAAAATTCCCTATAGACCCCGTTTAAAACAGTGTCGGGTAGCTGTCTTCCACCCCAGACGAGATTCTGCCCTTCGGCACAGCGTCGTCTGGGTTTCTCACTGCCCGGAGGGAGAGAGTTTGACAAGCACACTTCCGAAGTAATTCGGAGAGTGATCTGAGTAAATCGATAACGGGGCAGGGTTTAGGAGAGATGGCAAAAAAGACAATGGACATTAAGAGTTAAAATGAGCTGAGAAATGACCGCCAACGACCTGAATGGACATGGTACATAGAAGAAGAAGAAGAAGAAGAAGAAGAAGAAGAAGAAGAGGAGGAAGAAGAAGAAGAAGAAGAAGAAGAAGAAGAAGAAGAAGAAGAAGAAGAAGAAGATGAAGAAGAGGAGGAAGAAGAAGAAGAGGAAGAAGAAGAAGAAAAAGAAGAAGAAGAAGAAGAGGAGGAGGAGGAAGAAGAGGAGGAGGAGGAGGAAGAAGAAGAAGAAGAAGATGAGGAGGCGGAAGAGGAGGAGGAAGAAGAAGAAGAAGAGGAGGAGGAGGAGGAAGAAGAAGAAGAAGAGGAGGAGGAGGAAGAAGAAGAAGAAGAAAAAGAAGAGAATATTTCCCTTCTGTACGTTTCCAATGTTGTCCAAAAGAAAAAAACAAGCCTACGGTGTCTGGCACAGTAATAGTAGGAATTGGCAGTTTGAGGCTAGATGTAATTTTGAACTGCTCTGACGCGCCGTCACCAGATTTTATCCTCAGGTTTACTCTCAACGCATTTCCTATGATTGACAATAGCCTCAAGTAAGTTGTGTTTTGAAATCAGAGATTTTTTTCTCTTGCACGAATTTTTCTCCTTAGCTAAAAAGTTACAACTGCTCGATTAAACCACCAAAGACGACGCTGAGAAAGGAGATTACATCTACCCCTGGGGTCTGCTTGCTCCAACATAGCAATGTTGGTATCTTTGTATCTCCATCAACTCAACCATTGTATATATTTTTATCATATCCGTTTAAAGGTGATGGTTTCATTTTATTTAATGAAATAGTTGGAATATTCCGTGTTTTAACCTCCGAAAAGCATTCTGAGCATATCTTTTAAAAATTATTTTTTATAGGAATACGTCTTAATGTAGTGTGCTTTAGACTCCGAAAGTTATATTGTGTATTTCCGTTAGAAATGTGATTGTTCTTTTTTTTTTAACAGAATACGTCACAATTTATATAAAATATTTTCGAATCAGAACGATTGAAAAATATTTTATGTGAAATAAATTTTACTTAAAATGTCAGATTTAAAATCTTAGGCCTCCTAGCGTCGGATTTATCAAATATGCTTTCTTCTATTTTACGATATCCAACCATATTTATTTTAAAAAAACAAACACATTTTATTTCCCGATTTATATTCTGAGCCTTTTCTTTATTTAAGTAGCTTCATTCTGAAGTACAATTCATGCAATGAGACTATGTTGTCCATGCAAATGATTTTTTCTGTTTTTCCTTGTGTGTGTATGTGTGCGTGTGTGCATTTATGTGCATGTGAGAGGGAAAGAGAGGGAGCGGCATAATGAGTGGTTGTGGGAGTGAGCTTATAGTTTTGAATAGAACAGATATATATTTTCCACAAAAAAGGTGATTTTTTTTCTATTCATCAATGAATAACCGTCGATTTCCCCGCTTGCAGGAAGTTATATGTATTTATCCTCACGTGTCGCTTTGAAGTACCTGGATGCACTGAAAATCCTCAGCCTAACTAAGAAGCAATTCCAAAGTACATATTAATATTTGAGTAGCGATGTAAGACGATGTTTATTATAAAATTCAGGAATGGAAGAACGATGTGTGAATTCTGACTTTTCATATTCGACTTGCCAAGCGGAAGAAGTTCAGGTCCGATAAAAGAAGAACCGTTTTGCCAGCTACATTGTCCACTCCTGTGAGTAGTACAAGGAAGGCTTCTATGGCCTATTTGTTTTCCGTATTTTTAAAAGTATAGTATCAGCTTTCCTGTCTTGCTTTTAAAACACATGAATAAAACAGAATGATTCTTTCAATTGTTTGAATCATCCTTGCTTTTCAGCTAATTGCATGACTTTTCGATCACGACCCTTTTTCTGCATCAAGGTAATGAGTTCACCCAAGTAGCGATAACTAAAACCTAATCAGCTGCTGGTTCCCGGCGTAACGGTCTATTTGGTCAGTTGTTCTCATTATGGAAAGTGTCGCGGGTAAAAGTGTCATATTACTATGAAAAATCATGAAAAACGGTATTTATGAAGGACAGATTTAAAGAGTTCAATGAAAAGAAATGATCAATGATCCCGTCCTTCTAAACTAAACCGCTCTTGATTAATTGAGATTTTGCCAAAATTCAAGTGTCTGTTTGCCGCTGAATTGCCCTCAATACGCTGTGCCGAATGTTGACCCATTTCGCAAGTGGCTTTTCTGTGTCTACTCTTCTATAATAGTTCAGATGATGAAGATATTGTACTGTTGTCATATCGACATATTCTACAATACCTGCCAACTTTCCATGAGAGATTTTTTTTAGTTTGTACCCACGCAGTACGGGCGAAAAAACACTGACCGCATTCTCTAGAGATTCACGACTTTCCCATCGAAAAGTGCCACATTTTGCGCGGATAGTTTAACGCGCGATAATAAACCGGACGTAAGTCTATATTTTAACTCATATGAAAGCCATAGATGCCCTTTCTTGACCTTTGTGTAAAGCCTACATTTTAAATATTGGTGCAAACCAGATATAGATCTGCTTTTTAATCTAGTTCAAGTTATACGACAGTCTAAACCTATGTCTATAGTATAAATTTATATATATCGACATTTTTCACTATGCAATGTGATCGTTATCATTTGATATTTATATTCGACTTTAGCGCCGATTGGGACTTCAAATGAACAGATATAAAGTGGAACTTGTACAACTGATTCATCACTACAGATGCTGGGAAAGTGGTCTGTTCGCAGTAGTGCTCCAGGAAGCACTTCAATTTTGATGCTATCCTCTACCTTTAAATGAGCTAGATTAGGCCGAAAATAGAGCACTGCTTTCATATTTTGGCGGAAGCTGCACAGTCTTCACATTCCACTCTGGATGGAATCCAAAAGGGTTTGTGTGTGGAAGATAACTGTCAACCCTAGATTATTCTCTTACATCCGCATAAACTGCCTATCTGCATAAACTGTCCCTCCGCATAAACTGCCCATCCGCATAAACTGCCCATCCGCATAAACTGTCCCTCCGCATAAACTGTCCATCCGCATAAACTGCACATCCGCATAAACTGTCCATCCGCATAAACTGTCCGTCCGCATAAACGGCCCATCCGCATAAAATGTCCATCTACATAAAATGTCCATCTGCATAAACTGTTTGAGTGGCCCTTGTACAGGGTAAATGCCACTGTAAAAAAAAAATCTACTGACCTATCTTTTATCAGTTTCCCGTAACGTATTCAGAAGACAGCGTTATATATCGGGTGTAACACCTAAATTGTACAAATCGTATAACATCATGTATTAATTGTCCTTGCCACAAAATGTTTAATATCTAAAAATCCAATAAATTCGTTTTCTTTTTACCAAGTTTTCAGGTAAGATGTTTAGCAACATTGACACCATTTGTCATAAGAATCACTGAAAAAAAAACTTTCATTTATTCAGCTAGAAAGAGAACAGGTTAATATCGTTATGTGTCATCCCATTCTAGCTTATATCTTCAAAATTCACTCGGGGAGAACGATGAATAAGTTCAAGAAGGAGGAAACAGTAAAGAGAAAACTGGATCAGGCAGTCGAAAGAAGAAAAGGTATTATCATTTCAACTTAGAGCTAAATACATTCTTATTGTTGAAAGTAGATTCGAATAGTGTCAGAAAAACCTCAGAAAATTCCAGTAAGATACCTTTAATCATTTCTAAGCTACAACGGGTCAAAGCTTCATCTAACAATTGGACAATTTTACGGTTACAAGATTTGGACACTTTTGCCGTTACACCCAGTATATCTGCTTTGTCAATATTTGAAAATTAATGATAGCATTTAATTTAACTAATTACATTGTTCAGAGAGTTGTAATCATGTTTATTGTCACATTCGCAAAATTTCAGCCTCTTTACAACCCGGCTTCCTCAAGTTTTTTTTGTTTTTTTTTTTGGGGGGGGGCTGTCATTTCGAACAGACCCCAGAACAGACACTCTGTATGTTTTGTGTTTCTCAAGATTGGTTCTATGATGCTTGTGTATACGGTCCATGTTTACTTTCTGAAATTGGCTGGGATCTAACATTCATATTCCTAGATCGCCCATTCTCTTAGAATCTGTTCCATTTCCTCCATCCAGCGCTTGCAAATATCGTGACAATTATTGGCAAAGGTGAAGTTATTTTCTCACATTTTTTTTTAGCTTGCCGTTCATAAATGAGATTTAAAAATGCCGTCACCTTTATTTTCTTACTTTGTATGTATATACAGGGTGTCCATAAAGTTCGTGTGCACTTAAAAAAATTATAACTTTGTTTGTATTTGCGGTAGAAATAATTTTTTTTAAAGTATTAGAAAGAAGTACATCTATATTTTGTAAGGTTCTATTGAAATATGATTTAAGTTTCCACATATCCTCCATCATTAGCAATATAAAGGGTAATATGATTTTGCACTTCACGGAAAACATTTGCCAACTGATTTACAGTAATGCCTGAAATCACATTAGTAATTTTAGCTTTCAAATCTAATGAACTATGTTTGGTTTCATATACAATTTTTTTCACATTTCCCCATAAAAAATCTAATTGACTCAAAACTGGTGAACGTGGATGCCAATAAAATGGTCCACCACTTCCGATCCATCTGTTAGGAAATTCCTGATTTAGAAACTCTCTAACACGCAGAGAAAAGTGACAAGGAGCTCCATCTTGTTGAAACACTGTATTATCTTTGAAGTTTAATTGTTCAAGCTGTGGAATAAAGTAATTCTCTAGAATATCTAAATAGCTGTCACTGTTAATAACACGATATTGAAAGAAATATGGCCCTAATATCCGATTTTTCCCAAAGCACACCACACATTAACTTTAACAGAGCCCCTTTCATGTTCAACAGTTTCATTTGGGTTTTCACTTCCCCAAATTTGGCAATGTGAAATGTTGCTTCATCAGAGAACAGTAAACTACTCACAAATATTAGGTTGGTACAAAAATAATGACGTAATAATGTCGTTTTTTGACGTATTTTTAACGTCAAAAAACGACATTATTACGTCATTATTTTTTGCACCAACCTAATACATCATCATTTCCAAATTCTTCATTGAACTGATGACAGAAAGTTAGCCGTACAAAATAATCCTCTTCTAACAACTGTTGATGTAATTGAATTTTGTAAGCTTTCATGTGAAGTTTTGCCCACAGAATTCTTATGCACACTAGACCTTGGGAACCTGAGCTCTAATGATGCACGTTTTACAGAATTTCTTGGACTTTCTGTAAAGGATTTTTCTATGGATGCAACACTTTCATCGCTGATACATGACCTTCCAGACCGTGGCTTATCATGGACAGAGCCTGTCTTTTTGAATTTTTTCATCCATTTTGCAATAGTGTTCCTATTAAGGTGGTTCTTTATTGTAATCAATTCTAAACTTTCTTTGTACATTAATAGATTTCAGTTCAGCCAAAAAAAAGACTTTTCCTCAGTTGAAGACATGGATCAAATTGGTTCTGGAAAAAAGAAAATATTTTGTTACTTATCTAAAAATTGTTGCAAATTTTGTGGTAAAGAATAATTCAATAACTATAATTAAAACTAGGTACATTAAATTTTATAACATTTTTACAGATTATTTTTATCGCAAACACAAATAAATTTATCAATTTTTTAAAGCGCCCACGAATTTTATGGACACCCTGTATTTATAATACAAATCGATGTATAAGCATGAATGAATGGCTAGTTGAATATAAACAATTTTCTTTCTAATTATTCGTTGACAATGGGTACATATGTTAGGTATATGCTAGAGTATTGTAACTGTTATTGGCATGGAATTTTCTATCACCGAACCGAGTTTAAATTCACACCCCATCAGTTAGGTTCATTTTCGAACAAATGCCCCTCCGAAGAACAACATAAATCTATCACTTATCCCAGCTGTGCTTTACATAGCAGTATAGACGGTGTTCTCTTGTCTTGGTGGAAAACAGTCAAAGAGAAAGAAAACTGACTTTTAAACTGTTTTCAATGACAGACTGCTTGATCATTTCTCTCTAAAATATACAAGCTAACGAATAATAAGTAAAGCCTATGGATATATAATTGTCATCTCTGTCCTGAAGGGCAGGATGTAAAAAAGACTTGGAAGTAAAGGTGGCAATTGTAATGGTAATATTAATAGATAACAGGTCGGATTGAAGAATTGGAGAGCCGAGTTCGAATTCCAGTCGAATCCAAAGAATTCATTTACGCCCTAATACCATTGGGAAAGCCATGAATGCTTTACTTATCCCTTCCCCTCAGCGTGTATCAAGCATGGCACATGACTGAATGGTAATATTAGTCATTTCCTTAAACGGAATCAGTCAGTATGCGTTAATCAATAAGCCAATGATGCTGCCGGTTGAAATTCATCAAATCTTTCTCTTAAAACAATTTTTTCCGCAATATATAATTCTGAAGTCCACTTTTATGGCTCTTTCCATTATTCTGACATTTTGTTAGAAGTCGTGCGCCATGTCTACGTATTAATTGCTTCATTATTTTCGCTTCGTGTTCTACTTACTATGCATTTTAGTTGTTATTGTTGTAAGAGTTCAAGCAACGTGCTTTCCGTTATTTTGTACTGTTTTTGCCAAACTCTAGCGCTAATCCACGAGGCTCGAAGGATGATGCTTTCTCTGGCGTGCTCATTCGCTCGAAGCCAGTATTAAAGTGCCAAAATCTAGTGACACCTTTTTCGTCTTAGACACAGAGAAATAAACTGTTTGTTAATAGAGATGACAAACTAAGTACAGAAAAGTTGTCTTATTGATGCCAAATCGAGTTACGAACAAAATTTTACACCCCTCATCCTGGTACATTAAAAAAAAAAACAATGTCTTATAAATCATTTGACGTTTGTCCGTGTGGTGTGTGGCACCATTTAACGAGGCAGAGAGGGAAAAGAAAGAAAAGAAGACAAGGAGAGGCTAAGAACTGAATCGTGAGTGATGAGCAAGAACACACACACAGCTAAGAGACAATGGATAAAAGGATATTTTGATAAGTAACAAATGGCGAAAGAGTGTCATTACAATGACAGGGAAATTCTGAGTAGAAAGAAAGGGAAAGAAGGAAAGAATCAGATATGTTTTGGCATCGGCTGTGTTATCTAAGGATATGAAAACAAACTATTGGTACGGGAAGACATCTTATTATCAACTACAGACCGGCTGGCCAAAGAAAAAAAAATTCAAATGAAAATGTTATTTCGTTAAGTGACGAAAAACAGGCAACTAAAAGGACTTGGACAGATATGAAAAATTAAAAACCACCCACGAGCGTCCGACGGAACATCCTTGGTCTGCGATAATAAAATTTTGTTATCAGGAATTTGTACTTTTGATTTTTCATTTTATTGCATTTTATGTTGAACTCGGTTTGCAGTACGGCCCCGACGACTGATTGATTTCCTCTGACTAGATCAATTCACAACGTGGTAGGCAGACTGGGAATCAAAGTAGGACGTCACAGTTGGTGCCGTGGTAGACTGGGAATCAAAGTAGTTACTTCGGTAACCAGGCGTTGGAAGCGAGTTGGGAACGACGAGGCTGATATCAAATCTAACCAGATTCCCACCCGAATCACCAAAAGGTTAGAACGCCACATTTGGAGCAGCGACACCCGAACGGAGGAGCGAACGGCTGGCGCCGCGGCGAGGACGTCACAGTTGGTGCCGTGGTAGACTAGGATAGAACGACACGGTTGGCGCTGCGACCAGGGGACGACGTCACAGGTGTAATCGATAGCTGCTCGTAATGAGAAATCCTGAACCGTGTTCGATTTTCAGTCGTGTTTGTTACTTTCACTTATTAGCAAATGGCCTTCGGAAAAATATGAATTCGTATATTTCACGCCCTATGGCTATGAGTTTAAAAATAGGTTTTTTGTAGCTTTGCCTGACAACCAGTCTTGGAGAAGGACAATTTAAATCTCCGTATTCAGCAATAGCGAAGCACAACGAATTCAGTAAATAAATGTTCGTTGATTTTGCATTTATTCTATGATCCTGACCGCAGTCGGTCTCCTTTCCCCCCCTTTTTAAATATGAAAAATATTTCGTGAAAATATATACTTAATATTACAGATTTTTTGTTTTTTTTTCTCTCTTTTTTTTTGATTAGATTAAGTAGTGGCTTCTCAGGACTCCCATTATAAGTCTTAGTTTGAAACACTATAGGCATGGGTTAATTGTTAACGAGCTGAGTCACTTTGATAAAGTAATGAGTTCGATTTTTACCGACTGCCCCGTAGAAAAGATTCGGTAGCAGTAATCGAACAAGTATTGACATGTCATAAAACCAACAATCAAAACAAGATTTTGAATTTTTTTAGAAAGCATATTTCCGGTACACTCTACGAAACAGAAAAGAAAGAAAACAGGCATGGCGGTTCGATTTATTGATCAGAATTCTCTACCTGAACAGATGCCTTCGATTTCTTCTTAGACATGAGATGTTCCAACTTTTCTGGTTAAAGAACGAATAGAAAATAGCCGATGCGTTATTCAGTCCGAATTCGAGTATTGCCCTTTTGAACCGCATCGGCCAACCACAATAGATATTAAATATTGATTGATCTGAAGATGACTAAACACTTGAAATTCTGCAAGTTGAAACTAAATTAATTACCTCAGTGTTAAAAATACACTTCACATATTTTAAAATTAATCAAAAATTTTGATTGTGGAAAAAATAATTACCTTGTCTGACAGTTTTATACCATGAGACTTACTGTTCTAAAACATATCTCGCCTCACATTCTGAAATTTAATCAAGGGTTGTCGTATCTAAAAAATGTAGCCCGACCCATATTTCCATATTAAATCAAGGGTACTGGTGCTTAAAAAATTACCCCGTCTCACATTTCCATATTACATCTATGGTTTCGGTGTCTAAACATGTATCCTGACTCATATTTGCATATTAAATCATAATTTTTGTCGTCTAAAAATTTACCCCGTCTCATGTTTCAATATTAAATAAAAGGTTTTGGTGTCTGAAAATTTAAGCCGTATCATATTTCAGCATTAAATGAATTTTAGTGTTTAAAAATTTACCCCATATCGCATTTAAATATTAAATGAAAGGTTTTGAGGTCGAAAAATTCACCCCATTTCTCATTTCAATATTAAATAAAGGATTTTGGCGTATAATCATTTACGCCGTCTCACAAATTCAATATTAAATGAAGGTTTTCGGCGTATAAAAATTTACACTGTCGCATATTTCCATATTAAATCTAAAACTCGCAGATTTTTCTCATACTTACACATTCAATCAAGGATATTGCATCTAAAAATTTAAATTGCCTACATTTTGATTATTTTAAGTTTTAAAATTCGTTTATAGCGATCAACTATTTTAATATTGATTGAGCCGACACAAGAAAATGGAAACGTAAACGAGTAAAGTCCGTTAATATTTTTAACAATAACAAGCGTTTTAATGTTGTTTTTTTATCAGAAATATTTTTTTATATATTATGTACAGGTTCAACAGGAAATAAAAGAAATAAATATCTGGTCTAAGAAAAGAATATATAGGCATGTGACCGAACGTTCGCATTCTGACGATGAGTACCGGGTTCGAAACTCATCATTGTCGGCTTGACAGTAAAAAGACTACAGGGGACGATAACAGCGTGCGGAAAACCATAACACCTTGAACCTTGAAATAGCATGTGTTAGCATAATGACACAACTTATCGTGGCTTGAGCTGGCCTTGTACATATTACTGATCACGCTAGATAACATGCTATTTCCCAGAAACTGTAACTAAGTTCTGCTCTATCCTGAGATGCTGTATAAATCACAGGGCGGCTCTGTAGGTGTTGAATTATAGTTATACTATAAATCACAGGTGGGCTATGTGGATGTTGAATACACACAAACACGCCTCCAATAGGGATTGTCTAGCTATACATAAGAAAAGATGTGATTGAATACTTTTAGGGTTCATTAGTTTTCGACTAGAATTTTATTTTTTGAAAATATAATATTGTTGATTCTGTTTTGTAAGTAAATATTCAAACTTCGTGCGGATATGAAAAAAACCTGGAATTATATAATTAAAGAGGAAGCCATTAGATAAACGCAAAATTGAAGGTGACAACGCCATTTTAATTAGGCTTTCTACAGATTCAATTCTGATGACCAGTAATCTCAGCCCTGTTGACTCAAGGCTCGCTGTCAAACTGACAGATATCTGCTTTCACACAGTGTAAATATTTTATAAAGCAGACGTCATACAATATTATGAAACTAAAGGCCGCTCTGTTTTCTTATTTTTATCAGTGAAACGAGTCACATTGAACGAGTAACAAAAATACAACTATTAGGTTGGTCGTTTTCTCACATATGTTACTATGTGAGAAAACGACATTATTTTTGCACCAACCTAATATTTATGTACCTCGGAAGATTAGATAGGCATTCGTTTTGTGCATTTAGGATTCCAAACTAAATACTTTGGTGCTGAATCTCTTTAACTTCTAAGCGTCATGGGTATGACCATAAGCTACATCCGCGTCCTGGGTATGACGATAAACTACGTCCAACAACAAGGCTTCAGATAATGTTTTCGGAAAAATAATGTTGCCAGCTATACGTTTTTTGGAAAAAAATAATGTTGCCAGCTATACGTTTTTGAAACAGTAATGTTGCCAGCTATATGTTTTTTTGGAAAAAATAATGTTGCCAGCTATACGTTTTTGAAACAATAATGTTGCCAGCTATACATTTTTGAAAAAATAATGTTGCCAGCTATGTGTTTTTGAAACAATAATGTTGAGAGCTATGCGTTTTTTGAAACAATAATGTTGCCAGTAATACGTTTTCTGGTAAAAATAATGTTGCCAGCTATGCGTTTTTGAAACAATGTTGCCAGCTATATGTTTTTTGGAAAAAATAATGTTGCCAGCAATACGTTTTGGGGAAAAAATAATGTTGCCAGCCGTACGCGTTTGGAAAAATAATGTCAGCTA
>OZ010581.1:25562070-25639570 GCA_963932145.1 Acanthosepion lycidas
TGTATTGCTGGTAATAATTAACTATTTTTTCATAGCTGGGACCCTAACAGGTGCTATCACCCCGGCTCAGGGTAGACCTGGGAACACCAGCAATTAAGAGGTGGTTCCACGCTCTGAAAAACCTCCTGATCATAAGCCTTGCTGCTGGACGTAGTTTATCGTCTCACTCAGAACGAAGGAACTAAAGTGGATATCACAGGTAACTTGAAGAGAAAATAATGATATAATGAAGAGGTTCACAATAAAAAAAAAAAAAACTATTTAAAAAGTGGTCAGCAGGTAATACACCCTCAATAATAAAGGGGCGATAACAGCTGCTAAATGTGCAGAAACTCTTTGCCTGAAAAATTGGTTTAAGAGAAAGATTATATAAACTTCATCTGACAGAAGGTCTGACTGTTCGGTAAACGAATGTTTCCTTATAATTCTAAAATTACCATTTTCATTACCATCTTAATTAACCAAGGCAAAGCAATATATTCGGTACCAGCGAAGATGAAAAGACATAAGAGCATTGTCTTTTGAAAAGTTATTTTTTTGTTTCCTTTGATTTCTGGCGTTTACACATTTCTTTCTGTGTTCCGCCCAGGCACATAAGGTTAGAAATGGCACCAATTCCACTGTCAAAAAAAAAAAAAATAAATAAATAGATAAAGCTCTTGGTAAAGTGTGGACTGTACTTGTGAGAAAAATTTTTGTATCTCTTTGAAGCATGGAGTTCCATGAATCCCTCCAAAGAGTCTACTGGAATATTTTCCAACCAGTCCTAGGGCTCCAACTACAACAGGGATTGTTGATGTTCCCATGTGACACATTTCGGAGATTTCTATTTCAAGGTCCTTGTATTTTGATCGCTTTTTGAATATCTTCAAAGATACATTGCAGTCTGCAGAAACTGTCATATCAATAAGGAGGGACTTTTTTGTTTGTGGTCTTTAATAACAATGTTTGGGCGGTTGGCTTTTGATTGTTCTGTCAGTGTCTATTGTGTAGTCCCATAGAACTGCAACAGGTTCTATCTCTGTAACCGGGTCTGGGTGGTGTTCATACGATTTTCTTCCCTTAGAAGTTGCAAATTTTCCAGTGCAGATATTGGCCCACACTGTCATGCCGGGTTTTATACTCAGTGGGTGGCAATATCGTGCAACCTGATACAAAATGATCAATTGTTTATGGATATTTATCACATAATCTGAATTTTGAGGCAACACAATATTTTAGTATATGAGCTTGATAATTTCTAATTAGCAAGCATTGGTCCTGGGCAGCAGGGATAAAACCTTCATTTTCAGCTTTCAACCCTGCACAACGTAGCCACTGATGGGGACGGGTTTTGTCTACGTTAGTTTGTTTGGTACGGGCAGAGTATTGGCCATGAAGCGGTTTCTCTTGCCATCACTTCTGTGTCTGGACAGTTGCATTTGTCTTTGCTGTCTTTTTTAAGTATTTTGCAGTTCCAGCCGCTGTATTGTACTGTACTTGCATTTCTGCGCCCATTTGAAACTCTATTTTGAATTTGTTGGCTCCTTTTATAGCGGGTAAAGACGCTTACTTCTTTCACGCATCCAGTCTTCTGTAGTTTTCAAGTATCTTTGGAGGCCAATTGTTGTAGTTTTGTAGGACAGTTCTAGTTGAACTAATCCTCTGCCTCCTTCGGATCTGGGCACATACAGACGATCAACATCAGCTTTGGGATGATGCATGCGGTAGCAAGTGAGAAGCTTTCTCGTTTTGGCGTCCATTCGCTTAATTTCAGCTATGGTCCAGTTAAGGACATTAAAGCTGTATTGCACCACAGGGACAGCCAATGTGTTTATGGCTGATATTCTGTCTTTTTTTAGTTTAGCTCAGTATTTAGTACCAGACGTACACACCTGTAGTACTCTTTTCTTATTTTTCCTTCATGTGGGGTAGTATTCTTTGCAATCTCCTTCGCTAATTCCTAGGTACTTATAAGCTTCATCATGCTCCAGTTCCCTAATCTTTGTGATAAAATCTAAATCTATTGAGGGTGTTTCTGTAATTCTAACCTGAATGTTACTTTTGCACATTTCTCTAATCCGAAGTCCATACCTATGTCGTCACTGAAGTATTTTACAATATTGAGGAGGCCCTTCAACTCATTGTCCTCTTTGGCAAAGAGTTTGAGATCATCCATGTAGAGTAGGTGATTGAATATTTTCTTATTTATTTTGTAACCATAGCTACTGTTGTTCAGTTCATGTGTACGAGGGATTAAGGATAAACAAAACAGAAGGAGTGACAGTGAGTCTCCTTGAAAGATTCCATGTCGGATATTCAGACGGTTGTATATGGCAGTGCCCCCGGTGTGCCTAAGGTATAGTTTGACGTTCCACATTCCCATGCTGTGCTTAAGGAAATTTAATACCTCAGGGGAGACTTTATACATTTTCAAAGTCTTAAGGATCCAAGAATGTGGAACACTATCAAAGGCTTTACGATAATCAATCCACGCTGCGCTAAGATTTCTACGTCGTCCTGCAATTTTCCAGGGTCATTTTATTTGTCAATAGTTGATCTTTGTAGCCATATGAACCTCTTCTGCATCCCTTCTGTTTCAACGGATGAATGCTGTTTGTTTCGAAAAAGGAATAAATACGGTTCGTTAGTACAGACGTGATCAACTTATATGTTGTGGAGAGACATGTTACCGGTCTATAATTTTTCGGGTCGTCTGTTTAATTTGTTTTTGGTATGAGGTATGTAATACCTTCAGTAATCCATTCCGGGATTTTATTGGGATTATTTACAAGCGTTATTTCCTTTGATTTCTGGTGTGTACTCATGTCTTTCCTGGTCCCGACCAGAGATCTAAGGTCAGTAATGTCGTCATGAGATTTTCCTCTCTTCGTAAGGTGTAGGCTATACGCGTGAGAATAGAACATTTGGGGTGGGGGAATTTCTTTAAGCTATGAGCTACCAGGAATCCCTTCAATCAGTCTCTTGAAATCTTTTCCAATCAATCTGAGGGTTACAACTACAACTAAAATTGTTGATGTTCTCATGTGCCACATTTTAGAGATTTCGATTTCAAAGTCTTTATATGTTAATAGCTTTTCAAGATCTACAAAGATACATTGCAGTCTGCAAGGACTGCCATGTCAATTTGGAGGCACATTTTGCCTTGTCGGTTTTTAATCAAAATGTCTGGACGATTAGCTTTGATTGTTCTGTTTGTGTGAATTTTCAACCGCATAAATTATTACAGACCCTATCTCTCTACACTTATCTGAGTGATGTCCATAGCATTTTTTTTCAGTTTCCTTAAATGATTCAGCTTTTGCATTGCATGTTATGGTCCTTTCTCTCATGCCTAGTCTTATATTAAGTTGGCGCTAACATCTTTTTTTCCTGGTACAAGATGGTGAGTTTTTCCTGGATATTTATCACAGAATCTGCATTTCGAGTTAACATATTTATTCAGTACATGTGCTTGGTAATTTTTAGTTAGGTCGTGTGCAGGAAAAACAAAAGCTCTTTAAGTTTTCAACCCTGATGGGTACGCGGTTTGTCTAGATCAGCTTGTTTGGTACGGGGAGAGTACTGACCATGAAGAGGCTTATCTTATCATAGTTTCTGCATTTGGCCCATTGCATTTGATTTTGCTTTCTTTTTTTAGGAACTTTTAGGTCTATTATGGCTTATTTGTATTTATTCCCCTTTGAATTTGTCGGTTTCCTTAGAGACTGAACAAATTTTCTTATTTCTTTCATGTTCTTTGACACAGAGCATCATCCACGCTTCTGTAATTTACAGGTATCTTTAAAGAACGATTGCTGTGATTGTGTAAGACAAATCTAATTGAACAAATTCTCTGCCTACTTCGGATCTGGACACACACATGCAATCAACATCAGCCTTAGGATGATGCATGCGGTGGCAATTAAGAAGCTTTCTTGTTTTGACAGCCATTCGCTTAATGTCAGCTATTGTCCAATTAAGCATGTTGAAAATGTATTGCAATACAGGGACAGCCAAAGTGTTTATGGTTAATATTTTCTTTCCTTTGGGAATTATTATGATATTGTTGTTGTTATTTTGATTCTTCTTTAAGGTTTTAGTTAGTTAACAATTACGTTACAACTTGCCAATATGTAATACATAATAAAGCATCTCGTTTTATACGACAAAATATGGAAAAGACGAGAAGAAAAAGTTAGAAAAAGAAAGAAAGTAAGAAAACACACTCATATGGTTACGGTCAGAGTCAGTGAAATGGTCAATGTTATCAAATTCAGATATTTTCAATTGTACCCTCTTACTTCTTTAAATATTGAGAGGTATTCCTATATATGATCGTTATATTTTTCCGTAGCAACAAGAAAGTTTCAACGTTTATTTTATAGAATTGGAACTGAAAATGATTTTATTTAACCATTAAGAATTAAGGAAAAAATAACATATGAAAACATTGAAATTTCCTCTGTTATTTCTGGCAAATGCTGGATTTGTTTATAAGTTTAGGAAACGGGAATCGTAATGCGGAGAAAAATATTTCATAAATAATAAGCGAATCGTTAGGAATAATGAATATAATAATAATAATAATAATAATAATGATAATAATAATAATAATAATGATAATAATAATAATAATAATAATAATGATAATAATAATAATAATAATAATAATGATAATAATAATAATAATAATAATAATAATAATAATAATGATAATAATAATAATAATAATAATAATAATGATAATAATAATAATAATAATAATAATAATGATAATAATAATAATGATAATAATAATAATAATAATAATAATAATAATAATGATAATAATAATAATAATAATAATAATAATAATAATAATAATAATAATAAAGGAATAATCGAGTGTGTATACAATTTTAATGAAATAATTCGATCGTGTCGGAAATTGTATATCGTATGAAAGATTACCCGTTTTCAAATGTGAACCGTACTTATCAAACGTAGCCTAAAGAAGAAAAGAAGAGTCCAACCACTAATCAGGCCTTGTACGGTCACGGTTTATGGATTCAAAAAATTAGTGGGATATTTCACTCCAAGTAATACTGATACAATGGCAAAAACAAACTGCACATAATTTTACGCAAAACAAATGCATCACAGGAGATACTATATCGATTCTTCTAGTGCTTTGGACTGCATTGTCTTAGGACAACCAGAAAACTCTTGCTAAATAATCAACATCGCTACTCTATCGATATTTTCATAGCAAAGTTTCAGATAAACCCCTTTGATTAGTTTCATCAGTTCAGACATTTACAGCTAGGAAACACCATGCTATTTTTACAGAAGCGAGTCGCTCTCACTCCCCTGGTGTTCCGAATGTAAAGTGACATTACAAACAGCATTATCCCAAGAACATCTACTTCGTGGAACAGATTCTGGCGTGCGTTGCCCTGTATATGTCCATCATGATTTCTTTCTCCAAGGGCAACCGTTGTTTTATACTTATAATCTTTACTTTCTATCACGTTTACTTTCATTCATATCACGCATCACATTCATTATTTATACTTAAAGGTAATTTTCTACCTTGAGTGGCTCTCTTTTCTTGTATCGGCTGAAATTTAGTATAAATCAAATCGCCGAGGGAGTCTTCAGTAGGCAGGTAAGTATCGGATATCGATGATATCGATTAATGTCATTACGTCACCAGTTTTTCTGAGACTTGCCTCTCTTTAACAAGATATGACGCCCGTTGTTTGATTTTAAGCAGACATTCTCTTGTTTTAAATTTTCATTTAAATTTAATATTTCTTCACATATTCTCTCCATAATATTTTCAGCATTTGTCAATAGAAAAAAAAAATCAGTCACTTTTTTTTTTTTTTTTTTGCGGAAAAAAAACTGTCTAGTCTTTATTGCCATAGAAGATACTAGCAATGTAATCCATCTTCCAAATGGTCTTTCATTACTGAGAATTTTGCCGTTCAGTTGGAGCAGTTTAAGTTTAAAATCAACCTACCCGAAAATAAATATTAGTAACAAAATTTGGGTGCAACTCAGGCACATCCCCAAATAGGGGGTTAACAATTTGAATGTGAGATGGCCCTGAAAAGGGATGTTTTTGCGTTCTCAATCTTGTTTCCACAACACGTGCAGCAGCAGTTGAAAAGGCGTTTTATCCTCACTCGTGGAGTCCTTTCATCATTTTCAGCCTCGCAAGCAGAAGCTTTCGGATGAAAACTGTGGAAACACATAAACAACATCCGATCACACAGACACACACACACACACAAATTCTGAGAATTCTAGATATAGATAATGTTATTGTAATAATTTAAACTATTTTTATTAAAGATTTCATGAAAGATATATAGCCAATTGTGTGACACTATTTAGGGTTGCGGGAAAAAAAAAAGAAAAGGCGAGAATTAATTTAGGTGATAAGAAGCTATCACGAAAAGACACTCAGCGATGTTATTTTTTCTAACAAAGAAAAGTGGTAAAGATTTTATTTTCATTAGCGAAGAAAGTAAGATCCCGGATCTGTCGGATTTAGTTTGATTTATGTTACGACGGAGCGAACAAAAGATAGCCGTCTGCCCATGGCAATAATGAAAATTTCAAATTGGTCAAGTGGCCTACAAAACAGAAGGCTAAGAGATAATATTAATCAAGCACGCACTGACCGAGAAAAATGTCAGCTGGACAACCCACAAGTTAAAAAGAAGGAAAGATTAAACCATTAACTATCCTTCGCAGATATTTGGTGTTGGGAAAAACACCTGTTTTATGTCAGAGCTGGCCATGATAAAAATTTTTTTTATCGGAACAGTTAATTGGTGACAGAGTGCGGAAAATCACTGGCCATCCCGATGATTATTTGACGAAAATCACGTTGAAGAATTCAAGACCACGTTCGGTTAAGATAAGAGTTGTAGGGGTTTGTTGTCGGGAAGAAGAAAAGAAAGAAAAAAAGGGGGGGATTTTTTTTTCTTTGTGCGAGATTTTTAAACCGAGGCCAGTCTAGCCACACCCACGCTGATGAGCGTTCATTGGCTGAAGGATGGCGTGAGCGGTAGGCGAAGGTGAACTACGAAGAAGGAGGAGAGGCCTGTTGACGCCCCCTAAAGGGATTGGTGTGAGATGCCACTGTGAGAGAGAGGGGAACCTGTTGACGCCCTCTGAAGGGATTGGTGTGTGATACCAATATGAGAGAGGAAGAATTTGGGAAGACGATTCCCTTTAAGCAGAAAGTAAGGACTTCCAAAAATGGAAAGTAATAAATTTTCCTGTGAAAATCTTTATTGTGGATTTAGAATTATCAAGGAACATCAAGCCCCGAAAAGCCCCCCACGCCCACTTTTGGTCGGCGCTCCATATAAGCAGATTCGCAGCGAGTGGACGGGAGTTGCAGGGAGTAACACAGACAGGCAAGTAGTTGAGTTGGAAGTTGAGTCAGAGAGAAGTTAGTTGAAGTTGAGCTGTGAGCTCTGAGATCCGCCTCACAGGAAGCTGACTGAAGATCCACGCATCACGACCTCAATCACGACCTCAACTTCTAACGAAGAACAATTTATTTTTGAAGAACAACTTAGACTCACACCACCAAAACAAGTTTTACGAATATCGCCTGAAGATAGACCAAAAACTAGTTTCTTAAAAAAAACAACAACTTAAGATGTTAAGACTCGCCTAACAAACACAAAATGTCACGAATCCAAATCAGCTGGTTGGGAGAAAGACGCAGCCTGTATTCAGCAACCAGATATCAAATATTGTTATTCTTTTTTAACACATTTGAACTTTTCGAGTTGTTACTTTATTTTCTTTTACTTATACTTGTGCGGTATAACCCTTGTTCGGACTCGACTTGCATTGCGGCCCGGCGACTGATTGATTTCGTCTACCTAAGATCAATACACAACGGGGGTAGGTTAGACTAGAAATCGAAGCAGTTACTTCGGTAAACAGACTTTGGAGGCGAGCTGGGAACGACAAGGCTGATACCGAATCTAACCAGATTCCCATCCGAATCAGCAAAGGGTTAGAACGTCACATTTGGTGCCGCAACCAATACCAAGTCACATCGGTCGTCACAGGATAGCACGGCGGTGGGCTCGGAGAGAGGCCGGGATGATGTCACACAAGAACAGAGAATAAATAGTAAAACGTTGCTGAGAATTATAATGGATAGGAAGTAGAGGAGAGCCATTGTCTCCAACAATTTTAACTCAAAACCGCCACTGAATTATTATCTATCAAACAAATAAAATTTTATCGATATCGGATGAAAACTATGGAAACGCATAAACAACATCCGGTCACACACATACATATGCATACATACACACACATTTTGAGAATTACAGATAAAATATTACACAGAAAATCATAACTATTAGGTTGGTGCAAAAATAATGACGTAATAATGTCGTTTTTTGACGTTAAAAAATACGTCAAAATCGGCATTATTACGTCATTATTTTCGCACCAACCTAATATTTTCTTTGTTTCTAAGGGAAATTTCTATCCCATAAAATTACTTTAATTTTCTGTTGGTATGTTTTTGTTATTGCTGTATGACATTGAATTTCTACTTCAAACATTCTGTCTTCTTTTACGCAATTATCATATTTACATTCTTAAGCCTGCTAGATTTTGACGTCCTGTTTATCTTTTCTTTTTTTGCAATGCCTCTTAATTCCTTGGGGAACATAATGCCGCGAGGCACCAATCCAACGGACCCAATTCCGGGGGATCCTCATCAGCTCAGACTTTGTCGTGTCGGCTGCCTTCAACCTATGCCTCAACACTCGTCTACGCCATGTCCCTTTTGGTCGACCAACTTTTCTCTTCCCTTATCGATTCCAATCAAGGGATTGCCTACCCGGTGGCACTAGAAGCAGGCTTCCGGATTGCATGGCTGATTCATTCCCATTTCCGTTTATGTCTTCTTTAAGTTGAATTCAAATGCTTAACCTTTTAAGAATCTCTTGTGCCTATTAAAACCGCACACCTTTAAACGGTAATATCCCTGAGATATGTGAGGCAATCATAAAAATACCTCAATTATATATTGACCAATATCAGCCGATCAATAGTTCTTCATTGGAAATGCATTTAACGCGAGCGAATATTTTCCCAGACATCGTGAAAATTTCAGAAATACTTTGCTAATTAAATCCCAACTTCCCCCAAGCAGTTCTCGGCGTGAAAAGAAGCGGCAATGTCGTCACGAAGATGTCGTTATGTCTAATATTCAATGAAGCATTAATAAAACACACTTTAGTGTCTAAATGTAACGCGCATAGACGCGATCATTTTTTAGACTTGTTTATTTTTATTTTATTTTTTTTTTACAAGACTTGCTGCACGTGGTGTCAGATAGCTGTTTGCCGAGTCGTGGAGCAAATTATTCTTGCAAATCCATACATCCGTTTAGCTAAACGGCTTTTACATGGTTAACAATCAGTTAGACATTCAACCAGTATTGTGAGACCGTACCATACCTACAACATGGACTCTTCCAGGACTATATAAAGTATGCGACATGACACTCTAGAGAAAGAAGTGGAGGAGGAGAGAGAGTGTTCTAATACCGTAGTATCAGCCTCGTACGACTACGAATATTGGACACTAGCACATAGTAAGCTCCGCTTACACTTACACTATCTTTGTAACCTTTTGTTTAATATATCTCTCTTACCGCTAATCCATGTTCAGTGTTTTACTTCTGTGGTCCCGACTTTGGGCCCACATCAACCAGTTTAAATGACATTTCCTTGTAGAAACGTTTGCTTCCTTGTGTTTTTTTCTATAAATACATTCATGGTAATTCCCCACGCCACATTTTTTTTCTGTTGAACTCTCTTCTACGTTACGCAGGCTTTATAAATTTAAGCAATGTATTAGATTGTCGGCAGAGTTTTATAATTTTACATTGGAAATGGATAGATGTAAACGCAAGTTCTATGCTAATAGATACTTCTCGCTTGGGAAACTCACTTTCAGCTTCTTGGTTCCTTGTCAAATTTGATCTTTAAAAACTTTAGATGCAATATCAATCGAGATTTCTCTATCCAGCAGGAGATGATTCCAGACATAAAATTCTAATCTGTGGTTGATTGAGGTAGGAAATGGCTTGTGAATTTTACTGCATCCAAAACGAAACTGTCGGCATTTAATCATAATAGAAAAAAACCTCACTGTCTTTTATCAACATGGTTGATGCTCAACATCACCACTGCCTCTTCTTGGCCTCACGTTCTCCACTGGCCTGAGATGGGACAACAAACGTAGAATCAATTGCTGCACCTACCTCAAGGAAAGTTGATACTGTATGTCGCACCAGAAGGATTTTATCGACTGAGTCCATTTTTGCATCTACAAATTTACAATTCGTCCATGCAAGGAATACTGTTGCCATATATGGTCTGGCGCCAACCTCGGTTCATAATACATGCACACACACGCACAAATATATATATATATATATATATATATATATATATATATATATATATATATATATATATATATAAATTTAAATCATATTTATTTAAACATATATACATATTATACATATATATATTTATATATACACATATATTTACACATTAAACATATATATACAAACATATATACACATTATATATATACACACATATACTCACATATACACATATACACACATATATATATATATACATATATATATACACATATATGCATATACATATATATACATATATACATATTATGCATATATATTTATATATATATATATATATACAGATATGCATATTATACATATATACACATATTATACGCATATGTACACATATATACATATTATACGTATATATATATATATATACACATATACATATTATACATATATATACGTATATATAGTGACATATATATATATACACATATACGCACATTATTCATATATATATACATATATACATATTATACAAATATATATATATACACACATATACCTATACATATATATACTCATATATGCATTATATATATATATATATATATATATATATATATATATATATATATATATATATATATATATATATATATAATGCATGCCTGTGATTTATACTGCAACCATGCTAAACAGACTTTAGTTTCAGTTTCTCGGAGAAAACGTGTTATTTAGTGAGATTAACAATTTGAACAAGGCCAGCATGCTCAAGCCTCGGACACGATTACACACCTATCGACGGCTCACTAGAATTCTGTCTGCCCAATTTCATTCACTAGTCTTGGGTCAACCAGACGTATGGTTTTCAGCCACTTTCAAAAGATGGCGCACACTGGGATCGACCTCGATCCAGTCCGATAAGAGATCGGGAAATGGTGATACATATATATATATATATATATATATATATATATATATATATATATATATATATATAGTTACAAACTACCTGTTTGTAGATACATTTAGTATGGAGTGGATGTTTCCTTCGCCGATATATATATATATATATATATATATATATATATATATATATATATATATATATATATATATAAAGTAATGAGAAAGAACAGTAATATTTATAATCCGGTGTTCTTATCAATTATCTTTATATTAAAAATATAGTGCCCAATGCAATTCTGTAGATTATAAATATTATGAATTTACTAATTTAAAATATGGTCTCATCGCTACACAGAAATTACTATGTTTCAAAAACAGAAACTAAATCTTTAAAGTTAATTATAGAAGTAAATGAAAATCCCTAGTGCTGTTTCATTTTCAAGCGATTATTGGAATAACTTATTTAAAAAATTACTGAATTTTATAAGCACGTATAATCTTGATATTATTATGCGAATTTCAATCATTTAAGATAAGGAGTGGTAGTGTATTCCTTTTCATAGTCAATCTTGTGTATCAAATATAAATTACTTTCAAAATCAGGTTAAGTTATGGTAGGGTGGGTGTGCCCTTTCTGCAATTGATGACATCCGTTTTTCCATGTCGTATGTTTTTTTGGTTTTTTTTTCAATGACTAAACGTTTTTCATATCGTCTAATTTATAATTTTAAACACAAAAAAAATTTTAAAGAGCCGTTTGAATATGAGTACGTCTCATTTCTAATATTTAAAATCTATTCCTACAAATTTAAAGTATTATTCCTACTTCTAATGTCTAATAGACTATATGTTTTTTAGAAAACTTTCTTATTTAAAAAGTATTATTCAACCATAAAGTATAAATATGTGTTTCATTTTTCATCTTTTTTCCCTTTTTTTTTCTTTTTCCCCATTTAATCATTATTTAAGAATATCTTTGACTGTGTCTGCAAAATATAGCTATTTCATTTCTTTGATTAAGTAGTTTATTATATTTCATAAAGTTAATAACGTATAATTTCTCATGCATGAACAAAAGACATGGGTTATTTAATTACCTACAAACTCTAGCTTTACTTATTAATTTCCATTTCTCAGTAGGTGTTTATTAGTTTCCTTTAAGTGCCAAAATTATTTAGATAGGAACATCTGATTTCACTATTTATTTACTTTAAAAGAACCCTGATGCTTGTTTAAACGCCTTCTAAAGTCAGGTTTTGTGGATCCAATGTAGAATTTAACTTTGGATCCTCAATAGATGATATATTGCATTGTTTTTCTAATGATTCATTGCGACATTTATTATTAAGAGGACAGTTTTTAGGATTTCTACAGTAAATTGATTTTAATTTATCTTCATTTCTTATTATACTCTCGAAATTTTTTTTTTATTTTTTTGGTCTAAGTGTTTACTCAAGGTATTAGCATTCTGTTTCTTAATATTCATTTCTAAGTTTTCAGTATAACTGTAACTTAATTTCAGGGTATTTTTATTAAAAAATTGTACTGAGTTTACTGTCTCTATTAAAATGTTTAACAATTAATGCAAGGGATTTTTGTCCTAAATTATTTTTTACCATTTGGTTCTACAAAATATATGTATACAAAATAATCTTTCTGCTTCTGTTTTTTTTTTTATGGTTTCCATTTTCATTTATTATATAATAGAGATTTGGTCATTTTCAGCTACTATTCCTTCGAGCTTTATTATAGAAACTTCTATGTTCATCGAAAGTTTTCTCATTTGCTGAATTTGTACTTATTCCCTTTTCGATAGATAAAGGTATATGTTTAATTATGGAGGATGATTAGGTTTAGGGTGTATATAGAAAGGATTAGTATTGCTTTTTATGAGGCATGTATAGATTATTCATTAAATCTAATATCATAACCTATTAATAATAAATGTCGCAATCATTAGTGTACCACCTAAATTCTCATCTCATGAAGATCCAGACAAAGTTAAAATCTACATTGGATGCACAAAACCTGAATACAAAAGGCGTTAGAACCAATATCACAGTTCTTTTAAAATAAGTAAATCAGTGAAAATAAACTGAAGGAAAACAATGAAATAGACAGCAAATATGATCAGACTAAATATATAGATAGATAGATAATGAACAAATCCAAATTGATAAATAGATAGATAGGTAGATAAAGAACAGACACAAATTGACAGATACAAGGATAGACAGAGAAATAGATAGATAATGAACAAACCCAAATAGATAGATAGATAGATAGATAGATAATGAACAAACCCAAATAGATAGATAGATAGATAGATAGATAGATAATGAACAAACCAAAATAGATAAATATATAGATAAATAATGAACAAGCCAAATTTCGTAGACAGACAGACAGATAGATAGATAGATAGATAGATAGATAGATAGATATGAACAGACCCAAACTGATAGATACTTAATGATCAAACACAAATGTATAGATAGATAGATCGAAACAAACCATATCAAACGATCTATCGATCGATAGATAGATAGATAGATAGATAATGAACAAACCCAAATTTATACTGATTAGTTTAGATGTGGCACAAGGCCGAAAAACCCCAAATTTATAGTCAGGTAAATAGTTAATGAATACAGCCAAATTGATAGATAGATAGATAGATAGATAGATAGATAGATAATGAACAAGCCTAAATTGATAGATAGATAGATAGATAGATAGATAGATAGATAATGAACAAGCCTAAATTGATAGATATATAGATAGATAGATAGATAGATAGATAGATAGATAGATGGATGATCGTGTAAATAAAAGCTTCTCTATTGTTGTTTACAAATCATCATATATCCTGCCAAATTTCTCATGTTACTGAGTAGCCCGATATCCTTTTCTCACTAACCAATGGTTTCAACGGGCGTGTTTATCGCTGCTTCGAAATGGGAACAAGGCCGGACAAGTACATTCAGCCAAGCTTCCCGCCTGATCTAATGACAGTGATACCATACAGGTCACCATCTTTGTTTACCAAAATGACAAGTGCGGTCACGTTTGAGGGACCTCCCATCAGCTCCGTCTCTCTCTCTCTCTCTCTTTTACACACACTCTCAATCTCTCTCTATCAGACTCTTCCACAACTACACTGATTAGAATTACCCGTCAAAGCCAATTGACGTTTTTTTTTTCTATTTCTCATTCTTTTCACCGTCTACGCTGCAGATTAATATTTGCTGCCAATATTTACCGGTCTCGCGTAAGTATTAGAGTAGATTGAAAAGGTAGAGCGTTGAGGTTCCATTAAAAGAACGAATTAGTGGCGTTCTCAATGGCTGCTATCTGAACTCTTTTCGTCTCCAGTATTCTGCGGCTGAATTCAAGCGTAAACATGGCAGTGAATCTTGGACATTCTCCTCACCGACGACAAAGTGACTTGGAATGATGTGGATTCTACCGAGGAAAGCTGTGACTACAAGAGACCCAACATATAAGTAACGAGAAAATTTTGAGAATAATTAATTCATTATGCTATTGCTCGATTTGTCTGCCATATAACTCCCAAAGATCGTCTCAGGACGTTGTCAAAAAGGTCAGAATCCTTATTTACACACACACACACACACACACATATATATATATATATATATATATATATATATATATATATATATATATATATATATATATATATTATCTTTCCTACTTGATTCTGTACTGAACTGGGTCTTTGGGCAAGCATTTGTCTGCTTCACATTGAATCGACAGAGGTATAATTAGGTGATTTTTGTTGAGTACATAAATAAATATTGACCTGGATTATACGGGAATCTGCATACATGACAGGATTCAATCATATTGGTTGTCTTCCTTCTGTAGAAAGAATACGGTCTCTGTATTATCGGCCACGCTGACTGAGTTAAATTTGCATTTTTCCTAAAGGTAACGAAATTGACTTTATCGTAAATGCCAACGCATTTGACTGAACTGTTTATTAGTGTTAGCGAAATAAGTAAAATGATTGAAAAATATATAAGAGATAATTTATTAACATTAATTGTATCCCAATAGAAAAGAAACAGAACATAATTTGTTGTTTTGTATTGCCGAATCTTCAGTATAGAGGATTATATTGTAATCTGGTAATGTCTTGTTATCTTCTTTTATCTGAACAATGGAGACACATCGTGATCTGCATGTTTCTCTACAGTAGCTCGGAAAACTTACTTTGTTAGTACTGTTAAGAAAAGAACTCGAGAATGTGTTAGTAAAAGGCCATATTAAGTGCTTTGAGGAACTAGTGCTGCTGTGGTTCAAGACGCTGCTGGAGAAGCATATTTCTGGCAACAGGACACTCTACCATGCCACATAAACAGGAGAACACGGTCATGGCTGTCAGATAATTTCTGCGACCACATCACCAGTTGAGTGAGAGTCCCACAAAATTCCTTGTAACACCAAAGATGAATTGAAGACAAGGATTATGGCAGGATTCAACAACATAAACAAGGCGAACAGTTGCAGAATATTCTGAAATTATCTAGAGGCCATGGTTGAAGCAAATGGCTTTTTTAATGAATGAATCTACTCTCTAGTATTTCAAGATATTTTGGTTCAATTCTGGTAAATATATCTTTAAAATTAGATGCCAGTGTTATTTTCATTTTTGCATAATTTAGACAATCTATCTATCGTACCAAGTATATGTTAGAAATTGAAAAATATTAAGAATAACTATAATATTATTTACATTTTACAATAAAATTTACTTAAGTTCTCAGCTAATATCATATCAGGCCACAAATGACAAACCCAAATTGAGGGATAAATAGATAGCTAATGAACAAAACCCAAATTGATAGCTAGATAGGTAGATAATGAACAAACCTAAATAGATAGATAATGAACAAACACAAACTGATAGATAGATAGATACAGAACAATATATATATATATATATATATATATATATATATATATATATATATATATATATATATATATTGTATGTATATAGAACGTAAATAATGTCTTGGAAATCTTACCCATTTGCTCCTTAATACTAATTTAATTGTGAAAACATTGATTTGCATAATAAAAACTGACACCTTTAACGTAATTAGGCAAAGAAATATTATTTTCGATCGTAGATTACTTTTTTGTTTTACTTTTGTTGACATACATTGTTTTTCATTACACCTGTCGTAAAACTATTTCAGCTGACAAAGGAATCATTTCCATAATTGGTTTATTTTTTTTTAAGCACAGCATCTTCGTATGTATCATCAACTTTAGATGTCTTGCTGTTTGCTTAGAACGAGATAATATACCCTTTTATATTTGTTAGTTTTATTTTCTTTTTTCTCAATTCAGGTCCATTACACTGAATTAGTTTTCATCCGGCTGACAGATTTATTCTTTCAGTAATAGTTTCCGACTTAGTTCAGCTAAGTAAGAATGTGAAAATATAATTTGGGCATAAAAGTAACAAGTTGTTTTTGTTTTGTTTTTTCCCATCAGTGAAATCTCGAGCATCTACCAGCTACTTGCCTAAATTTATAAATGTCGACTGGTAATCTCTGATTTAATAGTTCAATAGATCATTCTAACAGGAATGGATCTAAGATTAAGAATCCAAAATTTTTACAGTCAAGCATAAGAACGTATTAATTATCACAAAAAGGGAAAACTAAAAAGCTCAAAAATAAAGAAGCACCTGAAATATGTCTGCGGTAATATGGCATTGACAAATATGAACAGGAAATTCTGGGATTCTAAGAAAGATTCTTGCAGGCTGAGAGAGATTGGAGATTAAGAATAAAAAAACAATAGGGATGTAGTAAAAAAAAAAAAAAAAAAATGAAATTTGCAACATTAATGTATGGGGAAAGACGCCAATAGGTAGGATGAACTAGAAAAAAAATCAGCAAAGGACAGATGGGATGGAAATATAGATGCTGTCAGACTTTGATGACTTTGGACTCAAAAAGAATCCGAAAATAAAAGTATGCAATATAGAAATGGCAACATACCAGAATATAGCAGTGATTATATCTTCGTAACGTCACCTAAGATTACATATGCAAGTAAATGCGAGCTACATCGGACAATCAGTGATAAATAAGCTTATAATCTGTATTCTGATAAATAGAACGCGGTCTAGAATTTAAATAGGAAATACGACTAGAACAGTGCGATTTCCGTTATATCTCTATCTATCTATCTATTTATCTATCTATCTATCTATCTATCTATATATATATATATATATATATATATATATATATATATATACATGTGTGTGTATGTGTGTGTGTGTGTGTGCGTTTGTGTGTGTGTAAAGTCGATAAATTATAGAGTACATTTTCAATGTTCGTAACATGTAATTTAAAAGAGGGCACAACACAAAGAAGAAAAATATTCTTTATTTTAGGATATTTCATCGGAAATATGTCAAAATCGCTACACAATTACAGTCGTGTTTCGATGCGTATCAGTGCATCTCATCAGGCGATTGTAAGTTACAATCGCCTGATTAGTTGCGTCGTATGTGTACAAGAGTTCAAAGAAAAAAACAACAACTCCAAAACAAGAAGAAATAACAACTTAAAGTGATCAATACACGAACCTAATATAAACCTAATGAACCAGGTAAACCTACGTAGGGGTATCCTGGCTAAAGAGGTAAAAAAAATGGAGGAGAATATATGGCTTAAACCATTATAGGTTACATTCTTTATTCAACAACGAAAAAAAATATTTTAATAAGCAGCTTTTCCTATGTCTACACCCATTAAGTATTTCAGATTTTAGATTTAATAAACTATTGGGTTCTTTATAACTAGCAATAGCTAACATTTCCTCCATGCATAGGGAACAAAATTTATCACCTGATTTATACCTTATTTATCCCATAAATACAACACACCTTAAAACTATATTTCTTCATAAATATATATATATATATATATATATATATATATATATATATTGAACAATAAAAAATATTAAAAAATTAAAATCTTCAGACACGGTGGGTTGTAGATTAATATTCTTTCGTTTCTATTATTATTATTATTATTATTATTATTATTATTATTATTATTATTATTATTATTCCATTTAGATTCCTCGACTAGCCCAAAAATAGTCATCATCGGGAGGAGAAATATTTCTGCTTGCTGGTAGCAGTAAACTACAGACAACATATATTAGGTTGGTGCAAAAATAATGACGTATTAATGTCGTTTTTTACGTTAAAAAATACGTCAAAAATGACATCATTACGTCATTACGTCATTATTACGTCAACCTAATATATATATATATATATATATATATATATATATATATATATAAAAGTGAACATTGAAGTCAACACTCAGAGGCGACAGGCTGTTTCATGCTAGGCACAATCATCAGAATGAAACAACCTGTCACCTCTGAGTATTGACTTCAATGTTCACATTTATATCTATATTTACATACACTCTATCTCTGATATTGAGCAATCTATCCCATGAATATAGCACACCATAAAATTATATAAATATAGATAACTAGACTCGTTTCGAAAACTTTCCCTGACGATCCGTTTAGGTGAACTTTGCCATACTTTCACTGACGATCCGTTTGGGTGAAACCTAGGTAGGTTCGTCTGGCTCACTAGGTGTATCTATCTATCTATCTATCTATCTATATATATATATATATATATATATATATATATATATATATATATTTACAGCATTATTATTATTGCTGATATTATTGTTATTATTATTATTGTTATTATTATTATTATTATTACTGTACTGTTACTCACACAAAACGCTAACAAAACTACCTCCATCACCAACAATGTTAATAACTGGGAAACCTCTACTTGCCATATAAGGCGTATGGTGATTATTTTTAAATCCACTTTGGGGAATGTGCGTCTTATACGCTGGTAAATATGGCATAAACTATATGGCACTGATTCAAATCCAGATATGGCTATAGAGTCTAAATAATTAAACTCTTGCTTGCGATTCTCTGCTAAACAGTCGGCTTTAATCCCATCTAATGGCGTGTAATGGTCCTGAGTATTGAATTAATTTTAACGAACAAAAGATACATTTCAGTTGAACTTCTTTTCAATAACCTCGTGCTGAATTTCCTTGCTCGAAGTCAGATAAGACCTGGTGAGAATCTGATATCGATTTATGCTCCCAATGGTAAGACGTGACGAGACACACAAGCACGATTACCCGAAACTCGCATTGAAAACAAAGCAATCAAATTGATCGATGGACCACCCCCTTCATTAGGCATTTCTGACTGCACAGCTTGGATGATCGCTTCATGCAAAGGTTTAATAGCCACGGCTATGAATGGTCTTGTGCGCAGCACGCAATGCTTCATCCCGTTTCTAAACCAACCGACAACGCTTGCTTTACAAATGCCATTTTTATCTATTTGTACAATCCCTAACTCGTCGAATAATTCATTACTCTATAGTTGGGGATCATAGGCAATCATTAAAAAAAATACAAACACTTCTTATATTGAATAGCAAGATTCTAAAACCGTTTCCTTTAGTTTGTCTTAGGCGGGAATAAGATCACTGTTTTCATAAAACCAGAAGATCAGACTTAATACACATATTAGGTTCTCTGCTGAAAGAGTTTGTTAAATCTTAGATGCTGTATAGGTGTGTTGGAGGCCGTTAGATTTGAGGAAAATTTCACGATACCCACAAGTTTCACAATGCCACATCCTTTATAAATGTCCCAGTTGTTGAACCTTTAAATGATTTCCCAATACTTCATTTTCAATCAATTATTTCTTATGGTGAGAAAAAATCAATCACTTCGATTATTAAGAACCACCATTTGATCAGCTACCTTATATGCAACATTAAAATATGATTTCATATTTATTTGTTACTAGTCTAAAATCCTTCAAGCTGGCTTTAGGCTCGCTCCTGCGGACGCTTTTTGAGATTGAGGACTTTTACATTTAGTTACCTATGTACGTCAATGTTATTTTGTCTTTATTCGACACCTTAATTCGGCATAATCTTTCTTCGTATACGCAATGTTTCTTTTCTTTTAAAACCCCCATTTTAAGATGCCTTCCCATAGAGTCATTCTTAAAAGAGATTAGTGAACTTGAACTATGTAATATTCGAATACACCACAGTTCGCGTGCTCGAAAGAAAAAAAAAAAACAAAATATGCAACGTAATGTTCCCCTCAGTCTGAAGTTTTAATTAGGGTTTAATTGTACGATATCAATTGCAATTGCAACGGAAAGCGAAATTAAAGTTAATCCTTTAACAAAGAATCGTTTTTTTAAACCTTTCTTAAATTTAAATGTAAATGAGTTATTTTTTAATCGCGTGTAATTACAGTAGCTACTGATTGTTGTGGCGTAATTTAAGTATATTAAATTACAGGAGGGGGGAAAAGAATAAAAGATGAATTCTTTAACGGTTTGTTTTGACGTACAATCTCGTTAACGCGTACAATTTAAATCTCCGCTCCTCATTTATGCTCCAATTTTCATAGCGAAGGCAGATATTAAATTCTTGACAAGGGAGATAATCGTGGATTACTCCACATCGCATTTTTTTTTTTAAAGTTCTTTCAATATGAAAGTCTATGAGGAAGAAAGTGACGAGCTGGTGAAATTGGCAACCACTTTTTCAACTTTAGTTATTTGGGTTTCATTTTTGATCCCCTGACAATTCACCGAGTAAGTGACATGCGAAACAGGTCTTGATTGACACTGCAGTGTATTGGATACTTGTGGGCTGGCAACCTTTATTGATGATGGCTGTTCATTCCTTTGCCTGAAGTGAAAGTTATTATATCGTTGAATTTCACTCTTCCTACTCATAATAGACCTTGGTGAAGCAGGTTTTACGACTGCTTGTGAAGTTTTTGGTGTTTTTATCGGAAGTATATTTTCTTTTTTCTAAACGATGTAATTCTTCCTGGAACTTTTTCTAGATAGGAAGTGCCAGTCGTCGAGGTGTTGTTATAGACAGTGGTTGTGCAAAACTCTTTTAAACATTATATATATATATATATATATATATATATATATATATATATATATATATAGTCTTAAGATGTGCTATAATTATGGGATAATGTGCTCTATATCAGAGATAAGGCGTGTGTAAATATAAAAGTCAACATAGAAGTCAACACTTAGAGGCTTCTAAGTGTTGACTCCCATGTTCACTTTAATATATATATATATATATATATATATATATATATATATATATATATATATATATATATATAGAGAGAGAGAGAGAGAGAGAGAGAGATAACTAGACTCGTTTCGAAAAACCCTCGAATTTTTGATTTGTAAATAATCAAATCAATCTCGAGTGGAAAAGGTTTTAAAAAAAGAAAGAGCTACAAACAGGAACTACTGTCGAACAAATCGCACAGATGCAGGTCTGAAGCCCAAAGAAAAAAACCGATACGAGTAGACAACTAACTAACAAAAGAGCTCAATACAACCGTAGAGCAGACCTAGATTCCCTGACGATCCGTTTAGGTGAAACCTAGGTAGGTTTGTCTGGCTCACTAGGTCTATCTATCTATCTATCTATCTATCTATCTATATATATATATATATATATATATATATATATATATATATATATATATATATTCTGTTGTCTACCAATGCCTGTGAAAAGTTCTGTAAATTTTTTTCTATATTTGTGGTCTTCACATTTTATAGAATTCACCCTCTTCAGTAGGTTAAAGGATTTATTATGCTGGTGCCGCTAGTAATCATTCTCTCAATTTTTCAATAACAAATACTGTTTAAACATTTCTTTTTGAGTTTCAATAAAGCCTCTACGCGATGATAACCTTCGTCTGGTGGTAACCTGATGGTAACAGTTGTTTGTTACATTCTTGAATAATTGGGGAGTTTTATTTTCTAAAATAACTGGGGACTACAATTTAAATCTAATCCAGTATCCAATTTAAAATGAATTCATTTAGTACATAGATCTGTAGTAACTTTAACTTCTCATTTAAATACTCATGGAGACCAACTGGACACTATTCGTAACATAAATGTTGATAACCGAAATATAATAACATCATCTACATTTTAAAAATAGCTGAAAATAATGGAAGTCTGGTCGATAATATCAAAAATCCAACACTCAGTAATATCAACTATGAAGATGGGTAAAATGAAACGTTATTGATAAGTTCATTTTCTCGTTAAGGGATAATATCTTTGGAATGTGAAGAGATTCCCAGGTGGATATCCTGCTATGACAGTTCATTGTATGAACTGTCATAGGAGGACATTGACATGGGATTCTCTGCTCCTCCCCAGTGCGAACTAAATGCAATTAAACTATTATCCCTTAGCAAGAAAATGAACTGCTCAATGCCCTGTCACACTGCACATCTGACATCTCCTCCATTCCTTTTATACCCTTACCAATTTCCCGTCTGCTTCCGTCCATATACATATCTCTCCTCCTTCACCAATAATTGTTGATGACTATAAATAATTTCCCCATGAAAGTTTCCCCTTCTCTTTGCTTCTGTTGTCCTAAATTGTTTCGATTTCCTTTTCTAATCCATGAGTTTATCGATTGAGTTTTCCTTGATTATCCAGGACATGTGGGCATTAAATCTCCACCAAATGGATTATGACATAATAATAAAAGATTAGACAATCTCTATGCTTATTAAACAGGTTTCAGAAGATTAAATAAGTTCCTAAATTTGGATGCATATGCGGATGTATGTGCGTGCTGGGGTAGATATGCATATATATATATATATATATATATATATATATATATATATATATATATATATATATATATATATATATGCTCACACTGCGAGTGCTTACTTGTAGCATGCAATACATTACTACCATCAATGCAGAGGGGAGATAAACTGAAATTAACGACCAGCGTGGAAGGATTCCCCGATTGAATCATCGGCTATGTGTCCGTGATCAAATTGAGCCTTCACGCTTGAAGACATGAATTAGACCTGCAGAGGGATGGCATCTGCCAGGTCTCATTTTCCCTCGGATACGTTATACATGAATGAATACATCTCCGGTTAACTACGCAGCGATCAGACTCGGTTATCGTTTCAGATAATGATGATGATGATGACGATGACTATGATATTAACAAACAATAAAAACATCAAGGCCTCATATTTTCGATGGCTTTTGTTCAGTTAAAATCTGTCCTAACGCTCTTTCTTTAAAATAACTTCTTAGTGCCAAGAGCGATACATTTTATTATCATTCGTTCCCGCCAGCTTTTCTTCTATTCAACCCAGGAACTGTTCGTGATTTTCAACAAATAAAACTAAATTTTAAGCGGAGTTTTGCGTCAACTTACTTGCCGAATCTTAACTACTGTGGAAAACAAAAGATTCTGACGTGATTTCAAACAAAACTTCAGCATTACACGAACAGCAATTCATATTTTTAGATTGTTTTATTTTCTCCATTTTTTTTAAAAACAATGCTTTTTGTTTTTTTTTTTGCTTTGTTTCTTTTTTTTTTTTTTCGAGCTGAATGTGATTGGAGCATTGTAGTCGAAAAACAAGAAAATTAAATGCTAACAACATAAAAAAACGATTAATCAGTGTTATATTACATTACAGCATTTGATATTTATTAGCCAATTTGTCTTATCGTGGTCGGGTCGGTGAGTCTTATTAATACAGGTTCATTATCTACATACTGTGATTATTGCTGTTAATATTGATACGTTCATTTTTATATATCCTACATCCTGATTAAGTGATACAATAATAATAATAATAATAATAATAATAATAATAATAATAATAATAATATCCACAATAATAATAACAATAATAATAACAACAAGAATAATAACAATAATAATAATAATATCAATAATAATAAAATTTAAATGTAACTTTGAAGACTAAAAAAAAACGTATAAAAATACAAGGATCATGAATTGGAAATCTGATAAATGTCCCACATAAGGACATCAGTAATTCGGATTGCAGTTAGAGTTCTCGGTTTGATTGCAAAAAAAAAGTTCCAGTAGATTCATTGAAGAGATTCGTAGTAGCCAGTGCCTTAAAGAAGTACAAATTACGAAGAGCATTATCAAGGTAATATGCGTTTGGTCTTAGGCTCTTTTTTTTTCAAAAATATTCAGTGGAAAATGTCATGAAGCAATTTCTAACATTAGCTCTCTGATTGGAACCAAGAAAGAAATGTGTATACAATAGATTTAAAAGATAATAATAATAATAATAATAATAATAATAATAATAATAATAATAATAATCGAAGTATAAAGACTTGGAAATCGAAATTGAAAACAAGAATAGTACCACTCATAGAAGGTGCTCCTGGAATGATAAAAAAAGAAACACAACAATAAATAAAAAAAACGTGGAAATTCCAACTTAAAAGAAATTTTAAAAAATTGTTTTGATAACTACAGTTCACACTCTAAGAACTTTGTCCATGTAATGTTTTGGGAAGTAGAAACACAAAGAATTTAATGTAACAATAACAACACGCCACTGTCTATAGCTGTATAAATTCAATATATGAATAATAATAATAATAATAATAATAATAATAATAATAATAATAATAATAGTAATAATAATAATAATAATAATAGGAAGTATGCCCTCGAGTTTTCAAAGGTGTGGTACGAATATTCCACACTGTAGTCGAGCATGAGCACGTGAAGCTCGTGTGAAATACAACCCTTGTGACTGACAAGCGCTTGGACACCAATCTCGTCAAATAGCTCTCCGTATGGATCAATAATAAAATGCACAGCAGAGAAGATACTGGAATTGAACATAGAATAGTCTGATCTAGAGGTAGTTTTGCCCAACATCGCAAATGGCTACAAAACCAAAATACTAGATTAAAACACAAGTAATCTGCTTTAATAATCTCGTCCTATCCAGATTTCCATATCAATATCATGCATAGTGCCAAACTTGTTCAGGAATATCTTGTCAGCTGCATATAAAAAAAAAACTTTTTCATAGTAATGGTTAAAATGGCCTTAAACGAATGGAACATGTAGCTCTTAGTGAGGCTAATTATTCCTTTAATCGTTTAAGCTACAGAATCACAAACAATGTACCAGATAACAGAAACCACATCATTTGAGGATTTTCAACGACAACAATGATTAAAATTGATTGTACGCGTAAATCGGAGCGAAAATAATGACAATATCGTAGTGTCGACATTTCTCACTACTTTATCAACCGATGTCATATTTTTTGCACAAGAGCAGCTATGGATGGATCCCAATACACGTGATAAACTCAGATTGAACATCATGAAGGTGGAGCTGGTCAAAATACAGATGTGCCAAAATCTGGGAGGGAAAATCAAAGAATATATAGGAATCAGCAGCTTAAGCTATCCTTTTTGTGGTTGTCACACGTTGAATAAATTCCAGAATCATTTTGCTACGCATAATGCCTTGGGTTTCTTGGCATCAGTGGATTTCCCCGGGTGACAACTCTGCTCGAAATAGCTCTTCTGGGTAAAGTGTTGTTTTTATAAGCTACGTGTACGAGTTGAGATATAATTATCATCACCCAGCCGAATTGTCTAAATGATGAGTGTATAAAATGATATGGTGAGAAATTTCTTATTCAGTTATATATTTCGATGACGCTAGTGACGCGCGTATGTGCTGAAATATTGCACTAATTACACATATTTCACCATTTGATAGCTTTTGAGGAGTATTCAGATAAAATGGCGCCTGATACAACATTACGTACGAAGCCAAATTGTGCCATTGTATCCGTCTATGCAAAACTTGTATGTGAGCAAAGTTGGGTGTCTGTAAAATGTTTCTGCATCGGCGTCAGTGATTTTTTTTATATTGAGGTCCATTATTATTGACACCATCTCCTTTGTTGTTTAATTTATCATAAAACATGTTTCTTCCATTTTCGTTATAAACAAAGAAGAATTCTAGAAACTATGTAATACCAATCCTCCTACATGGAAGCGGATGCTGGGTAATTTTGCCATAGATCCAGAAAAGACTTGAAGAAACAGAGATGTCTTACTCCAGATGAATGCTGAAAATAGGATGGATGGTACATGTGGACAACAAAGATGTTTCAAAGAAATCGTGACACAAAAAGGACACTTGAGGGGACAGTTGAAATTTCTGGGGCGCATAATTGAAGAAAGAAGGCTTAGAGAATTTAATACTTATACAAAAGTCAATATGACCGGAGCGAAACAGAGAGGAAACAACCCAACGTGATTATCGAAATGAACAGGGACCGGTTTGGATTGTATAAAGATATTTTTTTGCTGAGAATTACAATGGTTATGAAATTTGTGGAGAAACGCGACCGCCAAAACATTGAAAGAACACGGCACACCGGAAAAGTATGCATGATCTCAATATCCAATAGCTGTACTTGTAACGGCATTCACTCGGGTTGGGTTGAGCCGGCTCCAATATTGGAGTTTCATGGGAATTTGGAATTCACAAGCGGTCCCCAAACCGCATGTATAGTACATGGGAGTTGATTTTAGTGGTGAATGTTTCGTGCAAGGTCCCCAAACGGCCCTCCGCAGGTTTTGAATTCAGTTTTCCTTCTCCTATACCAGTTGCTATCCCTGGCTTTAGAACCCAGTCTATCCTGCTATTTACTCATAGTCGGAGTGAGAAGAGGATTCACACCTTTCCCAAGGGTATTAGCACGTAAGTGAATATAATGAATTCGACTGGAATTCGAACTCGGCTAATTCGAACTTCCGCTATCCATTACTCCACCGTGCTTCCTCCAATGATATAGCTTATGTTAGTTGTATTTGTTGCAGACTAAGTTATAATAATAAGTAGGAAACATCCATTTCTGAATCATTGATTATTAAGTATAAATTATATTAGACATCACAGTAGATTATTCAATGTGATATGCAAAGAGAGAAAGATTAGAAATCGCAGTTATATGGTACGTGCACGAAGCAATTTAGCCCAGGAGAACAAAAATAGATATGTCTGAGTAGGAAGGATAATCCACTAGTAAATATGCAAATATGTTGAATTTAACCGTCTAGACAATAATGTTATATACGGAAAACAGTTTTCCTAGAGCAGTAAAATGAACAGAGGATCTTTAAAATAGATCACATGAACAAGGCCAGGAATTTAGTTTATATTTGGAAATACCAGAATTCCAGCAGATTCCGGGTTGAAATTTGAAAGATATTGGGAAACAAGGTAAATATTTGAAACATGGCTGAAATGTAATACCATAAAACTAAGACGGAGACATTTGTTTTTTTAACCATTTCAAAGCAAGCAAGGCAATAAAGCCTCTTAGACACAAGAGACTATTAACTGTGAAAGAATAAAAAAAATATAAGATTTTTAAGGAGCAAGAACAATAGCGGAATCAAGAATACAGATGATAACGTGTGATATTGCATTTAAATATTTGAATACCAACGTTGTCTGGAAGGCGAAAATCCGTAAGAGAGAAACTGTTAGCATATAAATTACGGTTACATCTAGACGATTCAAATGTAATCTTACGATACCTTACCCCCCAATCTAGTACTGTGCTTAAATTCATAGAGTCATCAGAACAATTACCATGAAAGTATTTATAGAAAAATTACGGAGAAGCAACATTACGTTAAAGGGAAATGGACTGAAGCCGGGATGCCAAGTCAGAACTGATAACATTGCAGATTCTTTGGATTTTTTCATGAATATCTAAATATATAGCAGATGCACTAGACCATATACGGCAGCAATATTCGAAGTATGGAAGAATCGTAAACGTATAAATATGGATTGTGGAGAGAAAGATTTTCTATCACGATACAGTTAACCAATTCCCCTCGCAGCAGACCTAACAATTTATTCAATATGATCTTACCATTTCATGTCAGAGAAAATTTGTCCAAGAATACGCAATGGGATACTCTTCTACATGTCAGCACCAATCATTCTGATGGAAGACAGAAAACGGTCTCTCAGATGATGAAGAAAGAGTAGTTTCGTTTGGGAGACCTTAAAATTAACAAGCCATTCCTTGCCATAGTTTACAGATGATTTCAGCTTACTTTTGAGATCCGCTGCCAATTTGACCTTATCGAACCGAGTTAACTGTATCTGCATACTTAGATGTGTGTTACTGTATTTGAAACGGTATTCATATAATTGGAACTGTGTCTGCATTTGAATCTATGTCGATATATTTAAGGCAGTGCCTATATACGTGGAATGGATTCTAATGTTGTCCATGATGGAAAATTGCAAAATCTGTTAAAAAAGGGAATGCGGCTTCGAGCATTAGCAAAATAGACAGCAAAGACTGTCCCAAATCTTATATGAATATAAATGGAAAACTGTTGTCACTTGAATAACTAACCATTAGCGAGCAGATGTTATCGAAAGAAAACCTCTCACCGAATCCAAGACAAAACAGTTGCTGCTGATAGAGATTTAAAGAATCAGGTTCGAGAAAATATTAAAAGTGCCAACGTTCTGGCGAGCAGGATTCCATTTTCTTTCAATCTATTAGGTTTGTGCAAAAATAATGTCGTTTTCTCACATAGTAACATATGTGAGAAAACGACATTATTTTTGCACCAAACTAATAATACAAAACGGGACACGCATGGTAGCAGCACAAACGCAAAACTAATAGCAGAATAAAACAGAAAATTACTTTCGGATTTGGGAGTCTAAACGAAGCTTCCATTTCGTGTAAGAATGATAGAGTGGTAAGAGAATAGAATGTTGTTCTGAACCTTCAGGATATCGGCTATCTTTATTCTCAACATCTCAGAGTGTTTTTTTTTTCTTTTAAGCTATAGATGTTCCTTCAAAATCTTTCTTTGTTTTTTTTTTTTATGGTACTCGTTTCTCCAGCTATGTAAGTAAAACTTTCAAATAGGTAACTAACCGCTTTACTCCACTTCACCTGATTTCACGTTGGCCAATAAGCGTTAAGTTTTTCAAGGCTTCTTTTCTTATTATGGATCCAGTAATTTTCAGCACTCCTTTAGTCTAGGTTTCTTTGTATTAGGCTGGTGCAAAAATAACATTTTGACATATTTTTTAACGTCAAAAAACGACATTATTTTTGCACCAACCTAATAATTACTCGTCGCCTTAGAACTTGGTTGTAAACAATTTCCGCGGTATTTTCATTCGCTATTAAATTTTCTTTCGTGATTTCTTCGTTTGCCACGATATTGTTTCGAATTAAGAACCCTATGTAAGGCTCAAATTGCATATCAATTCATCTTCCTTTGTAATATTATTTTTAATTGCATACTACATTGCTTGCATTCTGGAAAAATAGACATTTTTTCTATCTTTCTATGAGTTTGGTATTTCTGCATCCCTTTTGCTCGTTAATCATCGCACAATCCAGATATATGAATTCCCGGGCATACTTGATTTAAATTCCTTGATGCGGAACACACGCTTTGTGTTTTCGCTTTTCCTATAACTTCGCAATCCATCTTTGTATATTTAAAGTTTAGCTGTTTATTCTTGCTTGCTTCGACTATCTTATGAAATAATCTATTTTTGCTTTTGAACTTTGTATTATATTCCATGCTATAAGAATATATACTTGAAAAACACGGTGGATAACATAAGTAAAGGTTTATGGCAAAAGACAATGCAATAAGACAAAGGTAACAGTTATGCACAAGGTCGTCGCAAGTCAATCCAGTATTGAGTGCTACAATTGGAAGGTCGGTATTTCTCGCGAAATTTTTAGTCGTACTAGACAGATCCCAGCTAGAAATATTTCCTAGCCTCCCCATGAGGTAATATGTGGGACAATGCCCATTTTAATGTGCCGCAATCCGAGCCCGTAGGCTCGGACAAAAGTTCCCCGTAGTCGCGCATAAACTGGTTCGGGTTTGTCTACCTCCTCGGACGAGACTCTTCCATTCCTTCTGCAAAGCCTAGTTGATCTCTGCTCAGAGGCAGAGAATTCGACCATCAAGCTGAAAAGATTTCGGCTAGATGGTATTTACTAGCTCACCGACGAGGGTAGATGTGGCACAAGACCGAGTTTAACGAGGGTTATCCGAGCCCGTAATCCTCGGCTAAAAACTCCCCGTAGAACCCACATAAACGAGGTCGGTTTGATCACCCTCCCCGAACGAGACTTTGCCCTTCTAGCCCCCCACCCTCCGCGCAAGGGTACATGTGGCACAAGGCCGTGTTTTACGTTGGTCTCCCGAGCCCGTAGACTCGGCCATTAATATTCCTTTTCCAACCAGTATAAACGGATTCAGATTCAGTCTATCTCCCCGAACGAGACTCTGCCTTGTTCGCGTTCCTCTCTGCTAAGAGGCAGAAAGTTCGACCATCAAGCCGAAAAGATTTCGGCTAGACGGTATTTACTAGCCCCACAACGAGTGTAGATGTGTCAGAGAGTTCGACTGTATAGCCGAAAAAAAATTGGTTAGACAATATCTATTAGCACACATCCCACAAGTGTAGATGTGGCAGAAGGCCGATCTTTACGTGATTCTTCCGAGCCCATAGGCTCGGCTAAAATATTCCCTTTCAAACGCGTATAGACGGGTTCAGGGTCAGTCTACCTCCCCGAACGAGACTCTGTCCTTCGGCAGAGAGATAACTGATAGATAACATCCATTGGACATGGCACGTGGAACTAGAACAGTCTACCCCAGCGAGCGAAATTAAAAGTTCAGTTCGACATTTCAACAACCTGAAGAAGGCTGGAGCGTATGACGACCGAAACGTTGTGATAAATATGACAACAAAGATGAGGACAATACTCGGAATAATGTAAATAGTGTACATAATACCTCATCTCAGAAATATAGACAGATTGCAAAGACAAGAATACTTAACTGTTTCTTAATACTCCTATATGTCAGTGAATTTTAAACAATCTCTTCATAGATTAAGAAGAGACTGGAAGCAACAGATATGCGGTTACACGGAAGAATGCTGAGAAACGATGGACTGGACATGTGAGTAATGAGGAATTTTTAAGTTAAAATGGAAACAAAACGGACACATACTTTATATCAGAGAGTGACAGTAGAAATGTCTAGGTCATATAATGAGTAAAGAGGGTTTGGTAAATTTGATAATCACAGGACAGTATAAAGGCAAGGAGAATAGAATAAAACAAGACATAACCCACCTAACGAGCTTCGGATAATGGATTGCGGAACAGGGATTAGGAGAGATAACAAAAATCAAATCTGTCTAGAGCAATAAAGACAGAAATGTGTGGAGAGTCATAAACGCCAACGTTCTGAAACAAAGCACATAATAGATCTTGACTTTCGAATATTATTATTGACCAAGAGAGCAGCACGCTAAGAATTTCAAATATTTTATTATTTATGCTAACAAACACATTTGTCTCAGCTAAATATATGCGATAGGATGACAGGTTTTGTTAAAAGGGTTCATATGCATCCAGGTAGGGAACAGCTAGATATAATTTCACGTCTGGTAATTTCCATCAATCGTTACGTTTCGTTTCCTTAAATACAGTTGTTTTATTACCATGAATAATGTTTTTTTCTCAGCTGCCTTATTCTTAAAAAACACTTGCTTGTTACTGGCTTTATCGCCTTGCATGAGGTGATACTATACATAAAAAAAAACATTCTACCTTCACGGTCTGTAATTGGACGTTCTCCTGTCGTTTTGACTGTTTCATCTTACAAACTTAAAAAAGAAACAATCGACACGTTGCTCATGTGAATGCTTCAATATCACACTCAAGAATAGACATTAACAGAGCGTTAACCCGTAAAAAATGCGATCAATTAGTTATGATGGAGAAAATAAAAAGAAAACCATTAGTATTTTTCTTTCTTATTACATTTCATCTCTTAAAACCTTGAGATTTACTAAAGGTAAAACAATTCTAATCAAAGTTTTTTGCTTCCTCTTTGTTTTGTTTTACAGCATATCAAGCTCAATGCCTCATTTAATGCCGACATTTTTCCGATAGATTCGTATGAATAGAATATGTATTCTTTGGTTTAGATTGGTTTGGTTTATTTAGTTTTACGGCATATCAAGCTCAATGAGTTATTTAATGCCGACAACATTTTTAAAGATAGATTCGTATGAATAGAATATGTATTCTTTGGTTTAGATTGATTTGGTTTATTTTGTTTTATGGCATATCAATCTCAGTGGGTTATTTAATGCCGACAACATTTGTAGGATAGATTCGTATGAATAGAATATTTATTCTTTGGTTTATATTGGTTTGGTTTATTTTGTTTTACGGCATGTCAACCTAAATTGGTCATTTAATACCGACAACATTTTCAGGATAGATTCGTATGATTAGAATATGTATTCTTTGGTTTAGATTGGTTTGGTTGATTTTTTTTTTTCGGGACATCAAGCTAAATGGGTTATTTAATGCCGACAACATTTTTACGATAGATTCGTATGAATAGAATATATATTCTTTGGTTTAGATTGGTTTGGTTGATTTTGTTTTACGGCATTTCAAGCTAAATGGGTTATTTAATGCCGACAACATTTTTACGATAGATTCGTATGAATAGAATATATATTCTTTGGTTTAGATTGGTTTGGTTGATTTTGTTTTACGGCATTTCAAGCTAAATGGGTTATTTAATGCCGACAACATTTTTACGATAGATTCGTATGAATAGAATATATATTCTTTGGTTTAGATTGGTTTGGTTGATTTTGTTTTACGGCATTTCAAGCTAAATGGGTTATTTAATGCCGACAACATTTTTACGATAGATTCGTATGAATAGAATATATATTCTTTGGTTTAGATTGGTTTGGTTGATTTTGTTTTACGGCATATCAACCTCAATGGGTTATTTAATGCCGACAACATTTTTACGATAGATTCGTATGAATAGAATATATATTCTTTGGTTTAGATTGGTTTGGTTGATTTTGTTTTACGGCATTTCAAGCTAAATGGGTTATTTAATGCCGACAACATTTTTACGATAGATTCGTATGAATAGAATATATATTCTTTGGTTTAGATTGGTTTGGTTTATTTAGTTTTACGGCATATCAAGCTCGATGGGTTATTTAATGCCGACAACATTTTTACGATAGATTCGTATAAATAGAATATTTATTCTTTGGTTTAGATTGGTTTGGTTTATTTTGTTTAACGGCATATCAAGCTAAATGGGTTATTTAATGCCGACAACATTTTTACGATAGATTCGTATGAATAGAATATATATTCTTTGGTTTAGATTGGTTTGGTTTATTTTGTTTTACGACATATCAAGATGAATGGGTTATTTAATGCCGACAACATTTTTACAATAGATTCGTATGAATAGAATATGTATTATTTGGTTTAGATTGGTTTGGTTTATTTTTTTACGGCATATCAACCTCAATGGGTTATTTAATGCCGGCAACATTTTTAGGATAGATTCGTATGAATAGAATATGTATTGTTTGGTTTAGATTGGTTTGGTTTAGATTGGTTTGGTTTATTTTTTTACGGCATATCAACCTCAATGGGTTATCTAATGCTGACAATTTTTTTTTATTGCTGGTAATATTTTGTTTTTCCCAAAATCTGTTTCTGGTAATATATTTTCTTCAAAATTGTATTTCTGGTAATAATTGTTTTTCAAAAAGTATCGCTGGTAATAATTAACTATTTGCCCAGAGGTGGGACCCTAACAGGTGCTACCACCCCGGGTCAGGGTGGACCTGGAACACCAGCAATTAATCTGTGATTCCACACTCCTCAAAACCTCCTGATCAGAAGCCTTGCTGCTCGACGTTTTTTAACGTCTTACCCAGGACACGAATGTTGTTTAACGTCTTAACTTTGACACGGATGTCTTACCCAGAACGATCTAATCAAAGTGGTAATCATGAATGAAGTGCGTGACATGAAGAAGCGTAGATGGTGGATTATATAGAATATGAGAATAAGACAATGATGGGACCCTTAAATTGACGAGGTTAACATTGAAGTTTTCAGGGTTGCAACAATGCTGTAGTTTATTTCATAAAGTGGCAGTTGTTGAGACAAAAATATTCACGATGTGGAAATTTCTCTTAATGGGAACAAAGAGGGAATGAGTGTGATTTGAAACCGGGAAAGCGTCATTGAACTTGGTTATTTTATGTAGCCCCTGTTAATACGCGAGCACAAACATGTACAAGTTAATATCTCCAATGAGTTACGATCAGAATCCAGGAGTACCAAGAGACCTGCAGCGACTGTGAATTATTATTTGGTTGGTGCAAAAATAATGTCGTTTTCTCACATATTTTACTATGTGAGAAAACGGCATTATTTCTGCACCAACCTAATATTATTGTTGTTATTATTGCTTATCTTGTTGAATTTCAACCGTAAATTACAAAGTGACATTGTCTGGAAATTAATTCATAGCTATCTTCTTAATATGCCTGCAATGAAATTGATAGTATAGCTTTGTTCGACATGTATGTCCGGTTATTTTTTTCATCCGCGGATATGCACTTTTTCCGTATTCTCTATAAATGTCTTCGCGAAGTTCCCATTGTTCCAGGCATGATTATAAAATTTGACACCAACATTTTCAATATTTTTTTTTGATATTGTTATTAGAACTAATAGTATGTGGTTCTAAAGTATATTTGGCGACCATATCCGTGTTCCATGGTTCGCAAAGTCGACTCTGCAACTACGTTAGTTTAAACGACTGTCCTATTATCTTTGTATGTAAGTGAAAAATCAAACCAGTCACCCTTTCAACAGTTATCTCACTTTGTAGTAGTAGATATCACAGCACATATGTTCTGCATTGGCAATTTTTATTGTCCCCATCAGGGAAATGTGGCCGACAATTTGTCAGTAGTGGAGAGGAAAAAATGCGTGATTGAGAGTTACCGATTCTCGAACGTTTCAGACCAGTATATTTTCTACCAAATGAAGATACTCACTGCAAAGTATTGGAGGAATAAACACCTTTATCTACCAGGTAATTAACCTTTTCGTTAACTCTTGATTCATATGCCAATCGAAAAGTACTTAAATCTGTTATATTTACGATCGTCTGGATCTGTGAATTTCCACTAACTATATCATATATATTTCAAAAATATAATACATTGACAACATCCTGAGCAAATGTTTATTATTTATCAGATTCTTTTCCTTTTCGTAATCTTTAAAATTGTGTTTATTCCCCTGTAATTCACATACACATTGCCATACTTTATCAAACCTCTACTGATGTCTAATCCATGTTAGAACCGTGTAATGGATAGAAAGGCTAGTTTAGTTGACCATTACAACTGGCTAATGAGTTCGATAATCCCTGAGAACCCCATGCAGAATTCAACATTAAATAAGACAACAATGACTGATTTAAATTCAATAATCAATCTTAATTGAACATAAAGTTCTACCAGGATTTATCGTTGGTGGTTCAAATCGTTACAACATCAGACCCCTAACATGAGACTCTGTTCATGCAAGAAAAAGAGACAAACTGCAGTAACTCGGAGACTAGGGTGATAAGTGCAAATAAACGACAAATAATCAGTTATAAGAAGACCTAATGTAAGGTCGGAAGGAAAATAGTCCAAAATGCGTACAAGTAAAGATAGACTAAAAGACAAGAGAAAGTTACACAGAAATGAAGAGGTGCATTGAAATAAGGAGAGATAATAATGAAGAGTTATTAGGTTGGTGCAAAAAATAATGACGTAATAATGTCTTTTTTTAACGTATTAGTTAACGTCAAAAACGACATACGTTTCTATAGGTGACTGAATATCTGGCAATTATTTATTTGCAGAGGAACAGGAGGCTGGAAGCAATCGAGACGTAGTCCGAGAGAAGGATGCAGTAAATATCATTACTTTAATTCAACGACATCAGAGCATTTTTTCTGCCTATGACCAAGATGTTTGACGTTAGACTCCTGGAAAGCAACACATTGCGCCTTCTGGGTCTCACGTTTTCAACTGACTAAACGTGGAGCGCCTACATTGTATCAATAGCTCCATCTACTGCAAGCAATCTTGGATTATTGTGCCATGCCAGAAATATATTTCTCGTCAGAGTCCGTCTTGCACATTTACAAATCTGCCGTTCGTCCGTGCATTGAATACTGCTGCTATACATGAGATGGTGATTTTCCTATTCATCTCGAGATTCTTGAAAAATGATCCAAAGAAGGATTAATCAAAACTTGGTATCTCGACTTCAGTCACTTTCTCGCTGACACGGTGTGGCTTCCCTCTGTCTTTTCTACAAATATTTTCATGGCAAGTGCCCTGATTAGATTTTTTCACTGGTGACGCAACTACATGAAGTCAAGCTTGCTAGTAAATTGACATCTAGGTCCCACCCGTTTACTGTTGAAATAGCTAAATGCAACTTCTTTTTCGCACTTCCCGCCAGTGCAATTCCCTTCCGTTTATTTACTTGTTATGTCTTCTTGAATCCCGTTCATCTTTTGTCCTTTATTCCATTCTCCCTATACTCAGTCGTCTCTTTTTCTCTTTCACTGTTACCCCCTGCATACTATTGACATTTACATCTTGCTTGGGGTGGAATAATAAAAAAAAGAAAAATATAACGCAGTCAGAAAGCTGGGAGGATTTTATAAGTGGTGCAGAAGCTACTAGAGAGTAACCTACCTATAGTGCTTGTGTAAATGCTTTAAGATGCATGAACTCGGAGATATATAAACTTGACAAGTATTGCTAAGATCTACGACGGATAGCATATTGAGTAAAGCCATGATTGCTCGAGTCCAGAAGAAACACGTAACATAAAACAACGCAAATTTTGTGGAAATATTTTCTTTTTTTTTATCTTTGGACTTTGGTCTGCTTAAATAGGGATTGTTTCAAATTCCTGTTATTTACAAGATTAAGTGTTGTCCATTTCGCTTGGACTGCATCATACGTTTAAATTGCAAAACCACCGGAGAGGTTTTTTTTATTGTTTTCTGGGACTGTTTTTTGTTTGTTTCTGCACGTAAAAATAGTTTGCATATTACAGTTCTGTCGTCTGCAAAACTCCCAGAGTGCATCACGTTTACTGTGCATCCATGTCTGTTTCGATGTTCATCTAATCGATATTATTGCATCTCTCAATTACAAGGTTGACGGTCTGACTATCTCTATGTAATGTTTTTCTAATTTTATGTCCTGAAATAAAAGATCATGGTTCTCCATGGATTACGTTCTGCTCCATACAAAATCGAGACACTCCTAAGAAACATCTATATATATATATAGGTACGCAACAGCAAAGAAGAAGGGCGGTATAGTTTTAGCAATATATATATATATATATATATATATATATATATATATATATATATATATATATGTATGTATGTATGTATGTATGTATGTACAGAAGAGCAAACGCAGCGAAAAGTTGACAAAGAAAGAGAATCTTACGTATAATAATTCTTATTGGGAAGTGGGTCCGCTGTAGACAATTCTGTGTTTCTTGAGATGCAGTATTTCTGATTCCAGCTCGTGGTAGAGTGCAGATTTACTATCCATGTTCTACACCCATGCAAAAAACGTAACTGCTCAGTTTGACTCCTTGAAGCTGACTGATGTACTGACCACATTCGTCACTGTATGAAGCCACGTCACATGCAGCCCAGGTTACTGCATTACAATCAAAGGGAGATAATCGCTTTTTGTATGCATACAATGTGAAACTATCTAGAACAGTAGACGTTTAACCGTCTTTCAATATACGATTTGTTCTCGTAGTAAAAGTAATATTAAGTTATATAGAAGAAGAATTTTTAGAAAGTATACACTAGTACATGTTTACTATGCTTGTAGTTAAAATGTTATATTTGTAATTATACCTGTTGGCAAGAATAAGGATGGTGGTGCCTCCGTTTTAAGAGGCGGGAGTGTCATGGTCGTCGCCATCATTACATTTTTAATTATAATTAGTTGAAAAATATCTGTATGAATTATTTTTCTTTTCTGTTTTTGTAATGAATGCATAGTTTTCTTTTTCTAACAAAATTGATTTTGTGTGTAACTATATCTGCGTTTGTACGCATGCGCACGCGCGTGTCTTTATCAGCTAATACACTTGGAGCAAGGCAAAAGCAACATCGAATAACGGACAAATTTTGTTTAACGATTATCGATTGAAAAACGCGAAATAATTTCTTTCTTCTGGCATGCCTACAAGTCCACGCGAAAGACAATAAAATGGAATTTGAAGAAAAAAAAAATCAACATTTAAATGTCTCCAATATGGATTCGATATCTTTCTATCATATTTATTTGTTTATTTATTTTTGTCTTCTCCCGATCGATGAAAGCGAACCGCTAGCTACCCCAGTATGACAGAGTTGTCTCTCTTTGTTTCGCTCTAGTTCAGATTACCTCTGCCGACTGGCGCTATTTTGTTTCGTTATTTAGTGATTTTATTTTTTCCTATAATTTTATCACACATTACAACAAAAATTCGATCCCTTTATTTTTTCTTACTTTTAAAGAGTATTTTTTGGTAATTGTTAATTCTTTTCTATTGAGTCTTCTGCCTATCTTTTCTTCTTTCTTTTTCACACTCTTTTCGCGTTTTTTGTTTTTTTTTTAAGAATTATTTTCTCTAGTTTTCTCTTCAGATTCGTTTCTTCGATTTAACAATTTTTAACTTTCTTCATACGGTTGCCGTCAGCTCAGTGGCAAGGAATCTGAGATAAAGAATACAACGCCACCCGTTCGATGACAACGCAGAAGAATGAATTGAAATTTAAAATAAAAAGAAAACTGTTGAGTCAAGATCGATAAGCTGTACGCAATGAAGGTTTGCATCCACAAACATCTTGGATTCTTAACTATACATAAAGGAAATGATCAGCGTATTGTCGCCGGTTAATGATTGATGATTTAAGTATAATAAGAACAAGACAAGGCTGAATATGGCCCAAAGCTTCTTGTGGCAAACCTATAGATTTTTCTTACTTCCTCGTTTGTTTGGATTTTTTTTCTTTTGCTGGTGGTAGTGGTGGGGATGGACGTTTTTTTGCTTTCATTTAAAATATAGTTTATCTTTTTTCTTAAATTTTAGGCTTAATATTGTAAGTATTGGATATTGGTTCATGCGAAGAATTTTCAGTTTCTATTTTTAAATTAACCATTCGACCGATTTTGCCGCCGGGCTTCTCCGACTATTATTTATATTAGAAATGTATTTGTTTTTATCAGTTTTAACTATACGGATTCTGCACAGAACCCATTCAAGTCTGAGGCAAGATGCCCACATTCCGAATACGATGAAAATCCGAATAAGCATATCTTCTTTTATGTTGGGCCTATTTTCGCAATAATGGCCTTCCATAACTTCCTATCATTTTCATCTGTAACCAATTATTGTCCCTGTACACTCTCTCAAACCATTTTCTATCATCCATTTACACAAGTTCATTTGGTATGTTACGCTGTTTCCCTCTTCTCGTTTGATCTTCAATAAAATCTGAGTGTCACTTTCATTTCTTTGTTTCTAAACCACAAAATATTAGGTTAGTGCAAAAATAATGACGTAATAATGTCGTTTTTTGACGTATTTTTAACATCAAAAAACGACATTATTACGTCATTATTTTTGCACCAACCTAATAGCAATATTCACCAGAATTAACACCAGTTTCAGCCCAATATCATTTTACTATCAGGATTTCTTCAAATTATAAATTAAAGAAAGTGATAAGGTGTTAATATTAATAGTAATGGTAATATCGGCCGTTATGAAATTAAAACCCGTCAATTATTCACCGAGTAGCCTGTGCCATCTTAGGTTGAAATTAATAAAAAAAAGATAAATGTCTTTCTTTTTAAACGGTTTTTCATGGGAAAATGTTTCTTAATTCCAGTTTCCAGTATTGATGATTGGCTTACTTCCTTACCTCCTGTTTTAGGAAGTATGAAAAGTAAGAATCTTCATTATATCATTATTCTCTCTGTTCTCTCTGTCTCTCTCTCTCTATATATATATATATATCTATATCTATATATATATATATATATATATATATATATATATATATATATATATATATATATATATATATTGAATGTATTTAGGCATCATTTTTTCATTCATACACGTTTCATTAAATAATATAGACAAGTGTTGTCTATTTATCTTTTTTTCGTAACTTCTGATAAGTTTAATAACATTATCGTTGAAAAAAGAAAGAAATTCACAATAGTGATCCATATTATTTTTAATATAATCTAAGCTTTCGGCTTACTTAAGCCATTATCAAAGATGTCAGTTACAACATATTAAACAATATACGGACAAGAGAGTGATGATAGTCTGTCAATGTTTACATAGAAGATTTCTAAGCAACGATAAACACGCGCATATAAGACGCTAGAAGCGAAAGTCGCACCGCATCTCATGACGTCACACATGACCACACGAGAGTATGAATCGAAAGCCGTTGGTATAAACCAATGGCTTCTGTTACCAATTATACACATTTAAGAATATTTGTAGAGATGCCATAATTGATTTTGTTTAGGTTGGGTTTCAACTGCTTGATGTATAATGTTTCAAGGATATATATATATATATGTATATACACACACACACACACACACATATATATATATATATATATATATATATATATATATATTCATGAAAAACAAATATAGAGGTTAATGATTTAAATGGGGAGAATACATCGTCGCAAACTATATAAATAAGATACATCAACTCCGAACCTGTATAGGAATGATATGATCCCCGTTTATAAATTCCAGTTGCATAAGGTCTTTTCAATTTTACAAGCTTGCGTCTGTTCCTACAGACATCATCAGGTATGGAAGTAGATTTTGTTCTTGTTTTTACTTCTCAGTAATAAGAGGACAACGAAAATAGAAATGTAATCCTAAAAAATGCTATGTGAAATGTGTTATTGTTTTGGAACATGCGGTTATATATGTATAAAAGGCAGGATGTGTGTGTGTGTGCGTGTGTGTGTGTTTGTGTGTGTGTGTGTGTGTGTGTGTGTGTGTGTGTGTGTAACAAATGCACGGCCGCAATTTTCGACGGATTTGAACCAAAATTTACATGAACATGTTCCAAGTTAGAGGGAAGGTCAACACCGACTTTGCATTTCCCATCTCGATAGTTGAAATAATCGATTTTTTCATGTTTCTACGGCAGTTTTTATGTAGTTAGCGACCATTTTCTACTGGCCAGAGTGAGAGCCTATAGCTGGCTGCCACGAATAGGCAGGTTGATTCTATTGGTCAGCGTGAGAGCCAACAGCTGACTGACACGAATGTTAACTAGCATACTAGCATGCAAAAAATTCGATAGCTGCATCCATCACAAGTGGGAAAAATTTAAATCTGCATGGCACTTTACTCCAATTGGCTCATTCGCTAGTTTAAACTCAACGTTGATTCTGATTCCGCAGGACTGTGTTGGGTATGAAAATGTATTTGTTGTTAACATTCTTTTTTCATTCGTTTTTTCCAGTTACAATCGTAACAGATTTATTGTTTAGTATAGAGCTTAGAAAAATTTCGCAATGTGAGATAAGCAAGAAGTAAGGCATGTAGCAACATCAGCACGGCAAAGGACACTCTTTTAAAGACAATGCAGGGCAAATATATTTTAATTCAAGTCATAGCTGCATTAGTTGTACCATTTTTGAATCAAGCACGGGCAACGCTGTTAGTACATATATATATATATATATATATATATATATATATATATATATATATATATATATATATATATATGTCATTCGGAGTTAGTACTGTTTCGTGGTATCACAGTTGTTCAGTACGGCTAGGCAACCGAATGCCTCAAGCCAGGATTGAAACCCAACCGATTTGGTATCAGTCAAAGTTTCGACCACTGAGCTATCTTCATTCGACAGAATGTCATCTAAATCTAGCAATTTATTTTTAGATGTTTAAACAAATGTCAATCAGCTGGAGTGCTCCATTCATTTTACTGAAGAGCTTCGTATTAACGCAGGTCGCTCATGTCTGTAGAATTAGCTTGTCATTCAACAGTGCTCAATTTAAATATATTTTCCAGAGAACTATCTATTTTAGTTGTTGCAACTGTTGAAAGTCCTCAAGTGGTGTTTTTTTTTTCTTATTGGTTACAGTTCTTCGTTTGGGATACGGTACCGCCAGTCCACGAGGTTCAAAGAAAGATGGTGATCACAGAAATCTACACGCTTCATTCGCTGGAAGCCATTCAAACCATAAATCTGAGAAAGCAGTTGTATAGAGCCAGCAGTGTAGATGTTTCTGAACGAGTCCTTGTTCTATGAGTGCCATCCATATAAAATTTTCGATCTGAAAAGTGGTACCTCAAAATATATTTGCTTTCGAAATCCACGAGTGTTCCTTTACATATTTAAGCTTACATAATATTCTGTATATATGTATATTTTATAATACAAGAATCGTAAACTCTTCTGGCGACAAGTTCCTTTAATAAATGTTCAAAGAAAGCTAAAAACAGCTTATGTAGATCCACTTTTTCAAGGGATAATACAGCTTGTAAATTCGCATTCCTGATTCTTCACGAATTTATAATTTAACTTTCATCATTTGACTAAATATGTCCATCAAAATCGCTCGAGTCGTACGCTCGTTATTCATTAGGTACTCCATATCCATTTTGTTAAAGTTTCCTTTATATATATATATTTACGCGCTGGTGCAGAATCATTGTCCTGAAGAGTGTGAACATTCCAAAGATCCAAAATAGAGATCCTTATATTTAGTCTGATATTCCTTGCCGTTTCAACTACTTTGTTGGATAACTCGACAGCTGTAGTGGGCTGCCAATCACTGTGAGACCAAGCAATGTTTAGGGCTCCTTTTATCGCCCCCTCCCCATAATAGTGAAAGCAGGGCAATTCTAAATAGAGCTGCTTTGTCACCGAGTTATTAGTCGCGTAGAGGCTTTATTGAAACTCCAAAAGAAATGTTTAAACAATATTTGTTATTGAAAAATTGAAAGAATGATTACTAGGGGCACCAGCATAATAAATCCTTTAACCTACTGAAGAGGGTGAATTCTATAAAATGTGAAGACCACAAATATAGAAAAGAAATTACAGAACTTTACACAGACATTGGTTTACAACAGAACACACACACACACACACATATATATATATATATATATATATATATATATATATATATATATATATATATATATATATATATATAGGTAAAAATCCGTGGTTAAATAATCCAAGTTAGTCCAAATAATATAAAATATTAAAACTGATCCACAAAGAGAGTTCAATGTATTTATTACAGAGTATATATGTTTTCAATGTATTTATTAAAGAGAATATGTATTTCCCCTTAATTTTTTTCATTTTCTCTCTCTTTTTTGTCTCTCGCTCTCTCTCTCTCTCTCTCTCTCTCTCTCTCTCATTCCTCTCTTTTAAATGTTTTTCTCTTACTTTGTCGTTTTTGCCTACCTGTTACTTTATAGTTTAACAATTTAATTTCCTTCACATACACACACACACATATATATATATATATATATATATATATATATATATATATATATATATATATATATATGAGAGAGAGAGCAACACAATTTCATTACATGATTTGTTAAGAAACATTGGATCAAATGAAAAAGTAATCATATAGACCATAGCCTTTCAACTTGTGAAGAAGACCAGTATGTCAAACCCTGTCAAATGCCTAAGATATATATATATATATAAAGAGCGAGGTTAGCCATTTTTCTCTATAGCATGACATATATCTTCAGTATTAAACGTTAGAACCTCTTGAGATGCGAAGGTCATCTCATTGAAAGGAGACTAAGTTATCATAATTTAAAAATAAAATAATGTCTGCATATATTATGTTACGCCCTAACTCATTTTCCGATGTGTTGATCGTTACGTAGAAGCGAACCAACGAAATGTTTTGAATGATCATAGATGCTGTGAACATTGTGCTCACTGTAGAATGTATTATAAAATATTACAAAGTAACCGACTAGAAAACTCAGAACATAGGCATGGCTATGGGCAATCTCAATTTTGAGGGCTTTTCAGATAGAAATTATGAAAGAAACACAGTTCTAAATTGAATTAAGATTGACACAAATTATTTGTCAGTAGCAACATGAAATAGAAATGAAGAAAATATGGAAGCTCAACAAAGCCGACTTAATGTTCAAAATTCTATTTCACGATTTTCTGTAAGGACAAGTCTAGTGGATTAAAATATTTAGTCGTGAATTTGATGGCATCCTAATCATGTTTTTATGCAACAGTTAGCCAAATACGAGCCTTAAAAGACATTCCAGATAGAGTTTTAATGAAAGGGGTTGATGTAGTAGGGGAATAAGAAATAGATTATAAAAATATAAAGATTTAAGATAGTTGTGATCGGGGAAGGCTCATCTTGCGAGTCACCTCCATGAAATAACAGTTCTCTAGAACCTCCTCCTTACCAATGGAATACAAGAGAACGAGGACGAGTTGACTGTATCCGTGCAACAGTGGGACCTATCTCTGAAGGTCTGAATTGATGATATTATGTAAAGCTACTCGTCTGAATATTTATTATGAAACTAGCAGCCTTGATCTGCTAGTAAAGATTCATAATCTGTGGAAACAGTATTAACAATATTTGCGCTGTAAAAAACAAAAAAGAGGAAAAGATATGCCTAGATATTCAGAGGAGGATGAGAAGAAACGAATGAATTCACCTAGCTATTGTTTAATTGGTAAGATTTATTCAATTAAATCAATCATTAAATGCAGAAATAACATTATGGAGAAAGACATGAGTTGCAATATAGATAACCTTTAATTTTTTAGACATTATTTTATGTCTACATGTTCTTTTTATAGATGAAAATATTTAAGTAATTGCTCTGTTTATAATAAGCAGTATTAACGACATTTACCGGCCTGAATGTCCGAGAAATTTTCATAGAAAATATGCGTCCTCCGACAAGAATCAAATCTGTATCCTATACGGAACAGTCATATAGCCTGACGTGCTTCACCGATTGATCCACAGAGGAGGGTTTCGGTTTACAAGGTCGATTTTACTGTTTTTAAACTACAATTCTCCATGATTTTCTCTCGTACATTCATATCTGCTCGATATAAAAAGAATGGATAAACATAAAAAATGTCTTAAAATAATAGTCGTACTTTGTCCATTTCATAATGTGTGACGCCATTTGTTTACATTTGGATACGCATCGAGCAAATAAATATATCTCCAAGAGAAAAGTAATTGGTTAGGTGCCGAGCTGCGTAGCTACCTTACGAAAAGACACGGTGATGTAATTAATAATGATAATGATTATCAATGCTTATATCAATCTAGGTTATACATTTATGCATTGAATAGTGCGTTTGCTTTTGATTTGGCTTAAATTAAATCAAAAATGTTCTCCTAAATTCGCAATCGTTTATTACAAGGTAATCTGATATTGTCTCTCGCATAAAAGTGACAATCAGTAACTCATCAATCCCCTAATACGACCTAATTCTCGAACACATAGATTCGGGTAATGTCTCTACATACACAAACACGCACGGATATACACATGTGAATACAGAATATATATATATATATATATATAGCATAATGAGAACCACGTATACTTTCTTAATATGTATATATAGAAAAAGTTGCAAATTAAAAAATAGTAATGGTCTTTTATGAAAGTATTTATTTATTTGTATATATAGTTGATATTTCAGATCGGCCTCAATCTTTCTTCAGAAATATCTGTTTGTTTACAGTTACAGTTAGATTTACGTTAGGAATATTCGTTCCATATCACGTGACGTCCGCATCTCGCGACGGACGCTACTTGTAAACAAGCAGTTATTTCTGAAGAAAGATTGAGATCAAATATATATAAAAATAAATAAATAGTTTCATAAAAGAACATTATTATTTTTTTAATTTGCAACTTTTTCTATATATATATATATATATATATATATATATATTATGCGATGGATAAATAGCACTGACATCTCATTTGAACTTATATCTTTACCAAGATTACACAAAAATATCTTGAAATACTAAAGAATACATTTATTCAATAAAGACGCCATTGTACTCGACCAGGGCTTCCAGACGAATTCGAAATATGCTGCCTTTGTTCTGGAGGCCTTCATTATTTAAATTGTGAATGCTGCCATAATCCTTGCCTTCAGTTCATCTTTGGTGTTGCAAAGAATTTGCTTGGTCTCTTGGTCAACGACGCATCAGAAATAATAATCAAGTCGTTAAGGGGACTTAGGAGGCTAGAGTTAAGGGGTGATGTGGTCACAAAAATTGTCTAACTGGATACACCTGTTTGTGTGGCATGGTGCAAAATCATGTTGCCAAACATATGGTGTTCCAGCAGCCACCCTCTTGATCCAGAGCAACACTACCGCCTCTGAGGCTCTCCCCAATAAATCTCGGAGAATGTTTCTTATCAGAACGATCAGACAAAGATTTCTGAGCTGCCGTGACTTCGTAATTACCATTAGATTCGTACAACTCTTAGAATCCTCTTCACTATCTTCAGATTGACACCAAAACACTCTGAAATTTTCGTAATGGAGCTTCTGGCGCGAATGCCAAGCAGTATAGTATTTCTGGTGGAGTGAATTGCGTCATGCTGTTCTTATTCTTGCACACAGTGCCCAACTTACCGTACTATGCACGAAATATAAAATGGCGACCAAACGCAACCTATCAATATATATAACAATACTTCATTAAACTAATTATTAAGTTTAAAGTTTACGGTAGCCGCTGCTAAATGTACAATCTTAGATAAAATCCAAAAATTCATTTTAAATTTGGGGGCGGGTTTCTGACACCAAAACAAGGTGAAATGTCCATATAAACATAAACATAGTTGTACCTCACCACAGTAATTCATAATAAATGTTCAAATGTCCTTCGCTCCCTTCTACACATGCATGCTCCCGTCGGATCATTGACTGGCGAAATCTTTCAAATACTCTCTCCCTGTACCAAATGGTTTCGCAAGACCCCATGACACGTTGGCGAAGTGTCTCTGCATTATTAATGATTCCCTGTATAATTGTTTTAAGTGGCCCCACAGATAAAAATCAAATGGATTGAGGTGGGAGAAACGTACAGGCTCTTGAACCGATCCTCACCTACCTATCCATCTTTCATGGTTGATGTCAGCCAGTACATTACATATAATATGACTAAAATATGCTGGACTCCCATAATGCATGGACTACATCCATCTTCGTATTAGCAGGGGCACATCCTCTAATATGTCTGGAAGTGTTTTCGAAATAAAGTACATGTAGACAGCTCCAGTAACACATGCTAGGGGAACATATGGACCAACCAGACAGTCATCAACAATGACAGACCTCACATTCGTCGTAAAATGATGCTAGTGCCTAGCCTGTTTTTACCATAGAGATTCCGATCCGCCTACAAATGCTGGTTGTGTAATTTTTTTTATTCCATCCCTTCCAAATGTTGTCTAATCTCATCCGTAAATATGATTGAAGAGACAAACAACGCATCAGTAGTTTGTCCAATAAACCACAGGCAAAAGTTATCTCGTAGTGAGAGATTAGAGGGCGAAAGACCCTGCACACGCTGCAATTGATACGGATGCAGAAGGTGCCATTTAAGTACCCTCCATTCGGTATTATGACATGTACGGCATGTTAGGGCCACTTGAAATGTACCGATACCTGACTCGCCTCCGACAGCCTGTAGAATGTGTTCTCCGTGGTCAGGCATAAGAGCAGATCTCTGTCTCCTTCGATCCATGTCTAAGCAACACGACGACAAAAACCGGGAATGGGTGAATGAATCGACTCCCTTTGGTCTGGAAATGCAATCTGATACAGTCGTACGGCCTCCGGGCCATTACTATTCCCGCAGCCGTATGTAAAATTCAGATCTGCCTGACACAATATGAATTTATTGCTATGGTTAAACGGAACACTTCTTAGTTCTCGCTACTACACACGTTAAACGTTGAAGACAGATTAGCCACAAATATACACGAATGATAAATGTAACCTCGTCTACATGGCAACACCGCGGAATCTACTATAAATTTTCTTTAAACTTAACTCAAAAACGAAGGATTTTTGGATATATTTTTGTTCATAGTGACTTTCGTTCTTGTTTGCTTTGAGGAAACCGCTATATATATATATATATATATATATATATATATATGTGTGTGTGTGTGTGTGTGTGTGTATTACTTGGTCATCATACAATAAAGTACTCTTATTATAAGGTCGATAGCTAATACGAACACGAAAAGTTCAGGAATATATTACACTAATAATTAATTTAAAAAGAAGGAAAAAATCGAAAAAATGTCGACAGTTAATTGCTTATATCCCTGAAGTTTGTACGGACAGGTCCGTCTACGAAACTCTGGAGTCGGAATAGTGAAGGTAATATCAACCAGCTAAGTGGCAAAACCTTTACTCCTATTAGTCCTATTAATGCCTTACCTTTGATATAGCGCAGTATATATATATGTATATATATATATATATAGTCATCCACAGACAGACCATAACTGAGCATTACTAAAATAAAAAACTGGGCGATGTCCATAGATATGAGCAGTGGAAGGAGATAAGTTTACAGCCGTTGATTAAATAAAGGGGTTCAGTTCAGATTTCCCTTAAATGGATGTATGTCTGAAGAAGGCTGGATGAGACAGCGTCCGAAACTTTGTCATAATAAAAACAAGGACGAGAACACTAATCTAAATATAAATAATGTATAAAATGATAATTCCTCATCTTAGAAATTCAGATAGAAATGTTTAAGATGTCGTAAAACCAGCCAACTAATAATAATTCCTAGAAAGGCAAAAAAAAAAGAATTTGTTTGGGGCAAATTTACGTCGAATAATAAAAGAAATTCTAATCAGAGTTGAAGGAACTGACAAAAACGATAAGCAAAAGTGTTTTGTTTAAAACCTGGAGTTGAGATTAAAAGAAAAACCGTATCCTGGATGTCGCAAAATGTTTTCAGTCTGCTGCACGGTTTTATAGAAACTGAAAAGTTTAATCTGAATAAAATCTATCCCGGGAAATGTGCTTGGACAAAAGTTTGATCTTCTATTTGGAACACAAAACCTCTACTTGTATTACATTCAGTGAATCCATTAATTTCTCTTAATTAAGTCCCTCTCCTCGTCGTTTGGTATTAATGAAAAGCTTACGGTTTCACTCACTTGTTATTATATATCTTTTTCTTTTGCTTTTATTTCCATTATTTTGAAACCGATTTATTTTTCTTCACACTATAGGCGCAGATTGGGAAAATATTTCATCGCAGTGAAACTAATAGAAAAACACACACACATATACATATATTTAATTTTTTTTAAATTTTCCTATTAGTTTCTCGAAGTCGTCTGCTTCTTAATCAATTTTCACTTGACTCTTCCATGCCGTCATTTAAAATACTAGCATTTATTTATTTTCGGTTTTTAATATATTATTACTTGGGTACCAGGTGTGGGTAGGAACCTTCAGCGTTCTCATAGACTTCGGTATTGTTGTTGCCTGAATAGGGAAGCGCGTTGGAGTAAAGGATAGTAGCTCGGAATCGGAGAGCCGAGTTCGAATTTCAGTCGAATCCATTATAGTCACTTACGTGCTAATACCCTTGGCCAATATATGAATCCTCATCTTCTCCATCCACCTATGGATAAATAGCAGGACACACCGGGTTCTATAGCATTGGATGGCAACTGGTCTACTGCAGAAAGATTATTTTTTTTTGGAAAAAATCTGCCTCGTCAGTTATGTATCTGTTGTGGAGTTATTTCGCCGTGGAGGCTCGTTTTTGTACTAAATTGGTCCTAAAATAGGTTCGACGTACAAAACGTTAGGAACTTGAAATAATAGGTATTACGCAGAGTAATCTTGTGGTCGCTGACTACTTTCGTATTCGACTAACTGTCGACTACTGTCATCCGTCATCCACTAGTATTTAGTCACCCCCCCACGAGGGTATCATGTGGCACAAGGCCGGTTTAACGTGAGATCTCCGAGCCCGTAGGATCTCCGAGCCCGTGGGCTCTGCCAAAAATATACCCTTTGAACCCGTATGTACGGGTTCAGGGTTGGTTTACCTCCCCGAACGAGACTCTGCCCTTCGGCATAGCCTCGTTCAGGTAACTCCCGGCCCAAAGGCAAAGAGTTCAACCGTGCAGCCGGTCGTCCGACTGCGACTAGTATTTAGTCACCCCCCCCGCCACGAGGGTATCGTGTGGCACAAGGCCGGTTTAACGTGGTATCTCCGATCCCGTGGGCTGGGCCAAAAATATACCCTTTGAACCCGTATAAACGGATTCAGGGTCGGTTTACCTCCCCGAACGCGACTCCGCCCTTCGGCATAGAGTTCAACCGTTCAGCCGGTCGACCGACATCGACTGACCTTTGTTTCTCTTTCTACTCCTACTAATATTAGGTGGGAGAGTCTATTAACTATAGAATAGGTGTGTTTCACCATAACAGTATCGAAAAATAAATGATCCCTTAAGTCTGTTTCACGCATACCACATAACTAACTGTTGTTTGAATAGTTTTTGTTCTGCCTTGTATTTAAACTTTTTGATGCTCTGTAAAAAAAGTCCAGATACGTTCTAAATCTCCATGTAATTATATAACTCTTTCGTGACTACCGCATTCCACACTTTTTGTAAACTATCCCGAATTCAGATATTAAATAGCGCCCGCCTCCCGTCCACTCTACACTAAACGCTAAAATAGAATCATATTTTTTTCCAATGCACCAAGATTCTTCAGGACTTTTCATCCTCATTCGTATTATTATTATTATTTTATTTTCTTTGCTTTCTGGTGTGTACTCATTTCTTTCCGGGTCCCGCAAGGAGACCTAAGCTCAGAAATGGCAGCATGACAATCTCTATTGGGCAATTTAAAAAAAATACATATACATATTTTACATAGATAAATCCCTTCATAAAGTGTGGGTTGTACTCGTCAGAACAATTTTATATTATTATTTTTTTTTTTCTTGATTTCTCTTGCATACACATTTCCTGGCGGGTCCCAATCAGAAGCCTAATGTCAGAAATTAATTCATGACATTTTCCCATGATAATTTTCTTAAAAAAACACACAAAGAAAACTATGATCACACACATTTTACATGGATAAAACATTTCGTAATGTGCGAGCTCGACATGTGAGTACATTTTTAAAAATGTTCTTAATGTATAGACTACCAGGAATTCTTTCAGTGAGTCTATCGTGACATTTTCCAATCATTCCGAAAGTTCCAACTATAATTGGAATTATGATTTTTATCGTGATATTATTAGGATTATTATTGAAAAAATATATATCTACATGATATAACCTCGGATTATTGTTCTCATCTTTATTGTTATCACAATGTTTCGGCCATTTTCACCTCTAGTCTTCGTTCAAGGAGTTATGAACTGAACACTTTATTCAATCGACATGTAGGAGTTGTTCTCTTTTTCCCTCCATGTCAATGGATAGCACGCCTTGGTCTTAAAGAGTATTTCTCATATATTTCTCGCCCTTTTTCCACTCTGATTAAGCCCCAATTTCCTGCCCAGGGATTGAATTAGCAATTGATATAACACGACCCCCGCTTTAATCCACTAGGAAGTTGCCCCGGGCAAACAAGACATGGTCTAACTCTGCTGAACTAAATAAGAAAAAAAAAACGAATTTTTCCTAAAAACGGACAATAAAATACGAAAAATCCACCCATGTAGATTAAAGGTTACTCAGCTCAACAAGATCTTAATGAAGTCCGTAGAGGCTAACGGCCGAAACGTTGACATAATAAAGAAAGTTTTAGACCCACTAGATTGACAGGGTATAATCGATTATTATATTTATTCAGATTATGTCATTTGCAGTGGTATGCAGTAATATGAATCTATTTTTGGTGTTTATAATGAAATTTTTTTAGCCTTGAAAAATATTGAATCATGAGGGATTGGATCAGAATTTTATCACACCCAGACACTGTTGCCTCGGCTGTCGATTAGTTGTCCTACGGCTATTGTCTGCGATGGACGTTACTCCAAGGAAGCGTGCGAAAATTGTAATGCTGCACGAACACACTAGCAAGCCTTACCAGTGCGCAAATCAAAGTACAAATTCAGTCAAAAATCTGTGGCCAATCTGCAAGAAACGACTTCGTGGAATGATTATAGGAGCTACTAACAATGTGCAATGGGTCGTGTTTCATTGGCAAAATAGAAAAAATGTAAATAACGGTATAATTCGTGTCGTTTGAATTAATTTGCACAAGGGGGCATATTTAAGGTGAAGCTACCCAAGATTCACTTTCCAGCCTTGAATTACTTCAGAAGTTGTTACACGACCTTGCGGTTGATGAATTATATTTCACACTACAACCCTATGTCCGCAGCCACTCGCTACTCAATCACTATTTCCATGGAAGATGTTAAGGCGAGCTACAGTCCTCAATTCTACCAGTCCCAAAATTCACAATTTAGACATGCCATACCACGTACAAAATGTCGACAATTCTTATTTCATTCATATTCCATTTATAAGGAGAACGTTCAACGAAGATAGCTTCTACCTCAGAACGCTGTTTGGATAAACTCCCAAAAGTTTGCTTCCCCTATAAATACAATTTGAACTTTTTTTGAGTCTTGAATAAACATTCATCTATCCTACATGTCATCATATGAACCCTTAATTCCCCCACCACCTTGTACGACTTTACAACAACATAATTCAGGAAACCTCACATTGAGCGGGTTTTGAGACTTGTATTGTTTGATTGGTTCGTCATTTACGACTTATCGACACTCTGATGGTTATTTAAAGCCATAATTTTTATTTTTAGATTGCAAGAGATTTTTTTATTTATTTCTGATGATTTAGCGACGCATGACTTAGTAATCATTCCATAGGTGGCGAGTGAAGAGTAATATTCTTAACTTTTCCAAGGGTATTTGCGTGTAATTGAATATAACGAACCCGGTTGGAATAGGAACACGACTCTCCGATTAACAATTCCGGGACATTATGCATTACACCAATCACACATCCTAGTTTACAGCACCAGGCATTCACAAGCGGTCACCCATCTAAGTACTGACAAGGATCGACCTCGCTTTTCGGTGATCGTACTGGAACTGTGTTTCAATGCGATATGACTAAAATTATTATTCATGCAGTAATTCCTTTGATTTCTGTGGTACACTCATTTTTTCGCGGATCCCAACCAGAGACCTAAGCTCAAAATTGGCATCATGGTATTTTTCATTGGACATTTGTCTAAAAAGCAACAACTAAAAAAAACAAAACAAAACAAAAAACCCCTTTGATAAGCCGTAGACAATAAATTAATCAATGATGCTCTTCATAACAGATGGCTGATGTGTGTAAGTTGAATTAATGTCTGACACTTCAGATTTCCAGCATCTATCCAAATATCAACAAGTGTCGGACTAGATATGGGCTTGCTATGTTTTGGCGTGGCCCATTTGGCGTCGATGATTCGGCGTGGCTGATTCGGCGTCAGAAAAATAATTAGACTATTCGGCACAGCCGTTTAGGCGTCAGACCCTTTTGACGGCATTGTCTTTGACCGGATACATCCCCACTCAAGAAAAGGATAAAAACATTGAAATGACCCTACTTTCAATATGACTTTTTATTAATTTAGGGAATTAAGGATCTTATTCAAACACTAATGGAATAATCTAATTTAAAAGCTTAAATTAAAAATGCTGCATTTCAAAAAATATTAAACATACTTAGTAAATCTTAGAGATTATTTCTTCTTTTTGTAATTATGAGCAACACCCTCCAGGAATTCTGTAGGATCTAATGATTTAAAATCCATTATGGCTTTTTTTTCGTTCATCAGCATCTTTATATTTTTTAGCTTTTTTTTTTTTTTTTTTTGGTGGCGGAGATATCTCCAACCACTCTTTTTCTTAAATTTAAAAATGCCCCCAACTGCACTTTTTCTTATATTTTAGCATATAAGAACGAAGTAGTAATCTGACCCCTAATCGCCCCTCTGCCGAAAAATTCCTATGTTGAGCCGGCTATGCCGAATCAGCCACGCCGAATCAGAGACGCCAAATGGGCAAAGCCGCAACATCCCATCTCCACTAAATATTATTTAGTAGTTATTTGTAGCCAATAAGTTGTACCAAATTAGATGAAACAATTTTTGCCGATACTTGTTCCCACGAATGTTCTAAGATTGACGAAATCCACTTTAAATAGAGATAAACAATGATTTTGAAAATAACTTGATGCAAATATATTCAGACAATTTAAAAAATGAACGTCATCTTGGAGTAAACAAATTATATGATAGCAAAATGATTTTTAAACAAGGATTCACACAGACGATGGCTGGTTTAGATAAAGTGTTGAGACTGTAGGAAAAAGACTTTTGTTTCTCTTCATTTTGATTTCATGTTAATGATAAAGATAATGACAAACGTTGTCTTTATAAGGACACATTCGGCATTCTTTGACCAAGAAACCATGATTCCTTAGCCAAAGCTGCTCTTAACATGACACGCGACCAAAACATCAAAATACCATACACTGACCTAAAACATAAAATCAAGACAGCAATAACACTAAAATGGCAAAAACTATGGGACAGAAATACCAATAATAAACTATACCAAATAGCACCAATTCTAAAGGAAAGGCAACTGAATCTTAAAACAAGAAAAGAACAAATCACCATTGCCCGACTACGCATTGAACACACAAGACTGACTCATTCTTTCATACTAAAACAAGAACCTACTCCTAAATGTTCCTGTGGAAAACAATACACTGTAAAACATATACTAATAGAATGTACAAATCTCGTACATATCCGTAGAAAATTCTATGACACTAAGAACATGAAGAAATTATTTGCAAAAACTGAACCAAAAAATATATTGGATTTTTTAAAAAGAATTGGTCTCTTATCAAAGATGTAGACTGATGTATAAACATCATATCCTACCTTTTACCATTTTGCAAATAAATTGTCCTTATCAAATGGAAATTCTTCACTTAAACAAAAATACCTAGGATTATTTAGCAGTGTGCAAGCAAATAAGCTCTAGCTTGCTAAAAATGTTCAATACAAAATAGGCATTTAAAATTGATATATTTGGCATATATATATAAACTGGATCTGGCATTAAATAACCCACAGTGGTTGATATGCCATAAAACCCAACCAACCAACCAACCAAGAAACCAATACTTCTGATGGTTGAAAATTATAAAATACTTTTGTTAAAAACAATTTTTCAGGAAAACCAAGAGAACTTATCCCTCTTTTCCTGTATTACTTCTGACCTAACGTTTTGTGCGCAGAGTCAAAATTTATGTTATTTCTCCTAGAGTTACATATTCTATCCATTTTTATTTTTGCTGCTGTTGAAAGTCCTCAAGTAATGTGGTTTCTCTCATTTGTTAAAGTTATTTTATTGGGATTATGCAGGACCAACCAACAACGTTTGAAGAAGAATGGTTCTTGCTAAAAGCGCCAGTCTTCTTTCGGTGTAAGCCATTTTAAAAACATGATCTAAGAAAGCAGTTTAATAAAACTGGCAGTTTAGGTATACATTAATGGGTTTATCACCATAGATAGTATCCATATAAAAATCTTGATATGCCGAGGTAATTCAAGAGAAATACTTGTGGTTCAAGTTTGGATTACACTACCTACAATTTCCATAAATTATGGATTTGAATAAAATATAAACTTTCTAACAAATTCTCGAAAAATAGCTGAATATAATCAGTGTAAAACAGTTATTTTTACTTACATTATTTACATTATTCGGACCTTTATCCTCATCTTCATTGTCATATTCACAACGTTTCGGGCGTTGTACACTCCGGCCTTCTTCAGGAGATGCAATTTCGATCTGAAACCTTTATTTCCTCCAACAAGATAGATCGTTCTAGTGCCATGCCTCTTCTACATATCTCAGTTAACTAAACTTTCCAAGTTTGGTTCACCACTGCTGTCGCCTGATATTGAGCTCATAACTCTTTGGAGCTAGTCAAGGACAACTGGCCTAGTGGATAAAGATGTTGCTTAGATTCAGTGACTAGACCCAAATAGATGTGAATTCAATACAAAGCCACAGCAGTGGTGGACCAAATTTGTAGAGTTGAGTTAAATGTTTAATCTGGAAGAGGTATGGGACGTGAAACTAGAAAAATCTATCTTATTAGAATAAAGGATTCGGTTCGAAATTCCAATCACCTGAAGAAGGCTGGAGCATACAACGGCGGAAACGAGAATATTGCAATGAAGATGAGGATAACAGCCCGAATAATGCAAATAGTGTAAGTATCATAATGCCTCATCTCAGTGATATAGACTCTTTTTTTTACATCCGAAACAATTATTAAAATTTGTAGTTGCAGTATTAGCCGTTTTCTTATGAGAAAGCATTTGGCATTCATTGACCAAGCAACCAATACTGTTGAATTTTTTGAGATCGTTATGTCAAAAAGATTTTCCGGAAAATAGGTTTCTCAGGTTTGCTAGCAGTTATCCTTCTTTCCAATATCAATGGGAGTTTCCTTCCTAAACTTGTTTGAATAAGCATGGAACATAAACATCTCCCGGTGTTATTTTCTCTTCGAATAACACGTGATATACATTTCAGTTGCTTCCCTAATGGATGTCCTCAAATAATATGTTTTTGTTATTTTATACAGTTCTTTGTGATTCTGTAGCGCCAGCCTACACTGTTCGAAGAAGGGTGGTCTTCGCAAATGCCCACATACTTCATTTCGCTCCAAACCATTTTCAACCATTTTCAAACATTGATCTGGAAAGCGGTTGTATACACGTGAGAGTTTATATATTTCTGAGCGCGTTTGGCAACAAGCATGACATCCAGATGAAAGTTTCGAATTGACAAGAATATTTAAGAATATTACTCGTGTTTTTAGGTTAATGTTTTGATTTTTACTAAATTTCGGACTTGCTGGAACTACCTCTAGCACAGCTGAATTTAGGTGAGATTTTCTTTGCTCCTATGCTATATTCGTTAAAACTGATCTATAAATTATAATATTTGTACTTTTTGCATTTCCTAATTCCATATCCTGTTCTTTTATCAAGCAATCTAGTTGCATGCCATCCCTGCTTTCTTTCCAGTTCCATGTCATATCTTGAGTGCTATTTCTCAGAATACATTTTCCGTTCAAGATAATTCTCATACCAGATATGCATATCTATAACCTCTCTCATCATCAATATATTGGCGTCGAGAGAATAAGAAGAATTATTATTTTCTTCTATTAGAATCGTTTGAGATTCGCTATGAAATACATAAATGCCCATCTCTGCACATATGTGCTTGTCATATTTATGCTGTGTCCAAAAATGGCCGAAATGTGTGGCGGCTTGGAAAATTGCGTGAAAAAAAAGGGAATACTTGACAAAAATGAAGTAGGGAAAACTAGTCTCTTTTGTCTTTATTTTCGATGAGAGTTCTACTGTTTTTAAATCACATTATGTCCATTTATACAGACTAGGCTTCGAGTAGGATGTAATTTAAATGCAAATGGAGCTGCGTTTCAAAGTCTGTGTTGTACAATCGTTTCAATCATCTCTTTCTCTTTTTATTTCTGTCTTTTTGTATGCCTATCTCCCCTCCTATCTACCCCAACCCCTCTCTCCTTCTATCTATCTCTCTATCTATCTATCTCTCATTCCCCCTCTTCATCATTTACAAACAAGAAAACCGAATGATATAAGCAACGCCTATATCCACTATGCCATGTTTCTTTGAGGACACATGGCACAGTGGGTAAAGGCGTTGGTTAGATCCAGTGACAGACCCAAAATAGTATGAGTTCAATATCCGGTTAAGGCAGTGGAGAACTTTCAGAGGGAAAATTAGCAGGAGATAACTGATAACTGACATCCGTCAAACATGGCACGTGGAACTAGAACCGTCTACCCCAGTGATCGAAATAAAGGGTTCAGTTCGAAATTCCATCCACCTGAAGAAGGCGGGAGCGTACAACGGCCGAAACGTTGTGATAAATATGGCGACAAAGATGAGGACAATAGTCCCAATAATGTAAATACTGTATTTTTTTTTTCATTTTAAACTTCACTGAAAAAAAATATTATTTTCATTTTGAAAAAAATAAATATTTTTAGAACCTGTCTATTTCGAAAGTGGAAAATTTTTAAATAAATAAATATTTTTTTTTAAATAAATGAATAAATTTTTAAAATAAATAAATTTTGAACTAAATGAGGATATCCCCATAGAAACAGAAATCCCAGAATCGAGTGCAGATCTCAGGTTCGTCTCTTGTGTTCACTTTAGTAAAAATCCCCTTGGATAAAATAAGAATCGCTCTCTTTGCATCTCTCTAGATATGCTTAAATCGTAGTGTAGACTGAGGTTTGTAGCCTTAACTGATAACAGGTTTCCAAAATGGAAAATGTTAACTTCCAAACCGTAGATAAAGCAACACAAATCCATCGCCTAACATTCTCAAGAAATATGGCGATTCACAGATAATAAAAAAAGGAGTCTGTGAAGGGCCATGATCGCCTACATCCTGAAGTTGCATAGCATTATTTTGTTTATAGATTGGAATGAAACTAACCATGTCCTCAGCAAAATATTTAGAGAAAATTTTCGGTAATTGTTTCTTAGATTTCTCTTTATTTCTTTCACAATTCTCATATCAAAAGACTGAAAAAAATCAATATGTCTGTTTTATGATATAAAAGTTTTTTATAATATTTTCGCGCCAACGATCCTACAGTGAAGTTATATAGTAAGCAAAGCAAATAGCAAATTTTTCTGCTTGATTTTTTTTTCCATATTATTATAGATTAAGTACAACTGGTGAGGAATATTAAGGAAATGTACACACACACACACACATATACAGATAGATAGATATATATATAGATAGATAGATAGATAATATTAGTTGTTAATATACACACACACAGACACACACACACACATATATATATATATATATAAAATATATAAATATATATATACATACATACATACACATACATATACATGTGTGTGTGTGTTTGTATACGGACTCATTTTCTATATTAATGTATTTTCTGTTTATATATTTTCTATTTAAATTAATAACGTATAGAGAGAATATATATATATATATATATATATATATATATATATATATATATATATATATATATATATATATATATATATATATAAAACAAGAACAGTACTGGGGAAATTTTATGACAAAATGAAAAAGGTTTACCTACGACGCGTTTCGTCCTTTAGGACTTCATCGGACTAAATTTTTTTATGTTGGTAGTACTACACATGCGCACGTCAGAGTAGGGCCAGGAATTTTAGAAATTTATTTTTTTATAATATATAAATAAATGTATATTGGAAAACAGTAAATTGAGTAGATTTTTAAATCATCTGTGTCGCCCTTAGGAATTTCCGAATTTCCGTGGTTCTTTGGAAATTAAAATCATGCAATAAATTTTTAAAGGCCTGTCAACTTAAAAAAACTAGCATTTTAAATCTGTCTTTTAATCAAGAATACAACACTAACGTTGACACTGAATAAAAACTGGTTACTGGTTCATCCTGTTAACATAGATAGATAGATAGATAGATAGATAGATAGAAACATTTTCAGAAACATAGATATAAACAGACAAAGAAAGAAAGAAATAATGAAAGAAAGAATGAATGAAAGAAAGAAAGAAAGAAAGAAAGAAAGCAACAGTTTCAGGTATATAGATATGAACAGACTAAGATAGATAGATAAATAGATAGAAAGAAATAAAGAAAGACGCAAACAAATTGTTTGAGATACATAGACCTGACCTGACTGAGATATATCGATAGATAAAGATGATATGTAGATAGATAGATAATTTATGGAGGTGTATGAGTGATAGGAAAGACCGAGGATAAATTCCCCGCTTAAATAAGTGCATTCAATTTCTCACATTTTCAGAAAATATAATTAGAAAGAACGGGACTATAGGAAAGAAATATCTATACAAATCCTCGAAATGAAAAACATTTAAACATTTCCAAATAACAAACAACTTCTTTTTTTTCACCGTATAAAGACACACTTTTATTTTTCTTTCTTGCATATTCGCGCCTGCGTCGGTCTCCGCATTTATCTATTGATGCACATGTTGCAGCACAAAAAGTAAGGTAAATAACACTGATGTCTCTGATTTAAATAATGCCCCTTAAAAGAAACTGTTAAATCTACATGTATACGTAACGTACGCTATTGATTTCCATTGTTTTCAAACTGAGGCCATAGTCATTCGTGTTGCATCTGCCATTGTCTTTGCATTCAAACCAGGACTGCAATTAAACAAGGTATAATCGTATTGAATGGAACAATTTGATAGATAAATAGAAACCCGACACCACGACAATTACCTATCAAATACAAACACTCAGTATACGTAAACATACTCGTTCAATTATCTACGCCTACTGTACATATATATATATATATATATATATATATATATATATATATAGAGAGAGAGAGAGAGAGAGAGTATTATGTACATATGTGTGTATGTATGTTATAAACTAAATACAACAAAGAAGAAGCCTAAAAAGTCGTACGTTTGCAGACAAATACAAGAGGTTTTAGTAACAGTGTAACAATAGAATTGAGGACGAATTAAACTGTAGCCGCCATATTGTCAGTTCCTCGACGCCTTAAACCAGATGAGATAATGATTTTCTGAGCAGCGGTAGAAAAAGAAATTAAGAAGTAAGTAAGGACAGGGTTGGAATAGAGTGGGTAAAGCTGTGTCGAGTCAATCAAAATTGATGTCATTTGGTACTGGTGGACTTTAAATATTATGTAGCCAGGCGGTCTGCCGAAATTCGACTTGGTTATTGTTCCTTTGCACTATCTACAAGATATGCGCCTCAGATATATAACAAAAATAATTAAAAAAAAAACCTAAAATTTATAAATGTTCACCTGACATTGCTGAAATAAACTAATGTATAAACGACTTTTTACAATTTTCACTTTCATTCTTTTTCAAATTTACCATTTTTTTTTATCTCGTTCAAGATCGCCTTCCATTTGTTGATTTCCCTTAAAGTTTTATTTTCTCTGTCTTGATTTCTTCCTTAGTTTTCTTCTTTCTTCACCCTTTTTGCATAAAAAAATCTGTTAAATTGCATGACTGAACTGGAATAAAATGTCTTAGACGAATTCAAGGAATAAAATCTGAAATGGAATACTTTTCATATTCCCATCAAATAACTTACATGTTAATTTGCTTCTTTGCACGGATTCACTTGGCATTAACAATATTGCAAAGATATTCAGTTCTGCGATACAACGGAAAGCCTTGGGCATTGTTTCTATCAATTCTACTTGTCGATGTTATTATTCCGATCAGCAATCGAATGAATCAGATTACTTTTCATGCTTCAGGTTTTAGTTCTAAGCAAACTTACTCAAAGCTGTATATTTTCAAATTAAAAATAAATCTATTTAGAACACAAGTATGATAAGTAACACTACCTCCTTATCATGATATCTACAGGACGCTATCCAGGCAACGAGAGGAACAAGAAGGATATCCGCTCTGTTATTTCTCCTCGCCATTTATGCTAGATAATTTTTTCCAAAACTTGTTATGAGTTAATGATAACTGAGCTTCTCTACTAGAGTGAGTTCAATCTTCACTGGGTGCTCTAAAATATTAGCCGTGTGCTAAACTAGGGTACGTGTATTATTTTGCGTTCTTTGAAATAAGGTGATGATTAGCGAAATACACAAGTACACCACAATTACTATTTAATAATTTTTACCTTTCCTCCTTAGCTTGTCTCAGATTAAGTTAACCAAGAAAGTATTTATCGGAAGACAAATAACTCTTCTTCTTCTTCTTGTAACGGCATTTACTTGAGGTGGGTTGAGCCGGCTCCATATTGAAGTTTCATGGGAATTTCGAATTCACAAGCGGTCCCCAACCCACATGTATAGCACATGAGATTTGATTATAGTGGTGAAGGTTTCGTGCAGGACCATCCACACTTTTTGAAGGACGGAATACTGAGACCTGGTGCACTACGTGCCACAAGGTCCCCAAATTACCCTCCGCAGGTTTTGAATTCAGAGTTGTCCTTTTCCTAAACCAGTTGCAATCCAAGGCTATAGAACCCAGACTGTTCTGCTATTTACCCATAGCTGGAGGGAGAAGAGGATTCACACCTTTCCCAAGGGTATTAGCACGTAAGTGAATGTAATGGATTCGAATGGAATTCTAACTCGGCTCTCCGATTCCTCAATCCAAGCCGCTACTCCACCGTGCCTCCTCCAAGACAAATGACCAAAAGCAAAACAATTTCCATGTCTGAAGAAGACTGAATGTACAGTCGAAAGAACTTGTCTATTAAAGAAAGACGTTATAGAGTTTATAATTTTTTTTAAAAACAAGGATCATAACATTCATCGAGTAATTTGTAGGTTAATGCACCTTTAAAATTTTGTTTGCGAAGGGATTTCGACATTTTATATCATTTAATAGCATTAACTTTACTAATCTAATTTTTGTATGAATGATCCATTGTAATATAAATTGAAGTGCTCACATATTTCTATATTATATATATATATATATATATATATATATATATATATATATATATATATATATATATATATAAACCAGCTTACCCTGAATATTCATTTAGTGAAAGTTCCTGGCTCTTTAGGATTTATTTTATTTACCTTTTGTCTACTTACTCTATTGATCACTCTACGTTTTATCTTAGTTACTCGCTTGGTTTCTTTTTTCTTTGTACTGGGAATTTAAGGCACTGGACGATTTGTTTCGCCCTGTTCGGATGTTTCTTGTTCTTTCTTTTCCAATTATTTCCTCGGATACCACTTTGTCTTGACATACTTGCAAATTGTGCCATCCGATTTTCTTTCAAAAAACGAGTATAATATATATATATATATATATATATATATATATATATATATATATATATATATATATATATATATATATATACTATGTTACTTAAAAATCGAAAACCGAAAAGAGAAAATATAAATTCCCAAACCAAAACAAAACTGTTAAATAAGTGATATAAACAAATTTTTACTCCGTTAATAAATAAATAAATAAATAAATAAAATAAGAAACAAAAATATAAACAAGCAATATAATTTGACCTAAATAGATAAACAAACGACTTCCGGTGAAATAACCGCCATAACAGAATACCCACAATGCACCACTAACCCGTATATATATAAATAGCCGAGAAAAATAACAGCACAGGTGGCCTGACGATTGCATATAGCATGAAACAGACTGTCGCCTCTAAGTGTTTATTTCTATGTTCACTTTTATATTTACACACGCTCTATCTCTGATATTGAGCACTTTATTCCATAAATATAGCACACCGTAAGACTATATTTCTTCATATATATATATATATATATATATATATATATATATATATATGTTAGTGCGTGTATACACACACATACACGCACACACACACACACACACACACATATATATATATATATATATATATATATTAATGCATATTTCATTAAATAATATAGACAAGTTTTGTCTATTTATTTTAAGTAAGTTCTTTTCATCTTGTCTGATAAGCTTAATCACATTATCGTTGAAAGAGGAATAAAAAAATATATGGACACAATGTAGAATAAAGCAAATTAAAATCCAAGTTTATTAAACCCACATTGCTGCTGTAAGTTTGAAAACGATATTGAATTCCAAAGACAGTTTCAGAGGTAGTTTTAAACATAAACCTATGCGGCTTACCATCACTCGAATTTAATTTAAGTTCAAAGCAGACGAAACTTAGAATGTTCAAAAGAAACTTTCTAGAAAACTGCAGCATCGACGAGTCTCACAATGAAATAACGGGATCTAGAAATAGTTGAAGAAAATATGTGTGTCAAGAGATGTCGTCCGGTTACGATGAATTATCCAGGATGTGAGTTAACCTGAAACGAGCACCGTGATCTAAGGGCCTATATAGGTGAGATTTTGAGAAAATGATCGTTTGCATGAAAAGGTGCATTAGAATACAACCAGCGTTCACCAAACTTTTTATACCACTAAAATTTTTATGAGGAAACATTTGATGAAGATAGATAAGCTTTACACTATAAAACTGGCAAACATCGGCGATTTTATGGCAGCCATTGAAGGAAAATAGGTACAAATATCAAATGAATTGTTTTGTAATGTTTACAATTTCATCGCTTCATTCGATCATTCTTCCAGGATATCCTGAAAATAGGCGTTGGCAGAAAAATTAAATCATGTCTCTGGTTTATAGTAATTTTTTAAAAGGAAATTTATTATAATAAACAATGATTTTATACTCATTTAACGTATGTGCGTATGTATATATGTATATATGAAGAAAAATATACGGAAAAAACAAACAAAAATCCTTATATGCAATTATGCTGTTTTAATGTTAATATGTCAACGTCGGACGTTTCGGTCTAATAAACCATCTTCAGGACATATTCATGAAATATAATTAACATTATCAATTGAACATGACAAAGACGATGGACATAAGAACAAGACCTATCCAAACAGATAAATGAAAGATGGTTTATTAGACCGAAATACCCGACGTTGATATATTAACATTAAAACAACATAATTGCATATAAGGATTTTTGTTTGTATTTTCCGTATATTTTTCTTCATACTGTCGGATCTATATCCATATATTTGCTTACATATGTATATATATATATATATATATATATATATATATATATATATATATATATATATATATATATATATATGTGTGTGTGTGTGTGTGTGTGTGTATATATATATATATATATATATATATATAGATAGAGAGGGAGAGTATTTAGGCAGAAATTCTTCTTTCATGCAAGCTTCATTGAATATGACAGACAAAGTTTTAAGTTTTTTATACAATTTCTCATATGATCTTACAACTGTTCTTTTCATGAGATAAATTATACAAAAACTGTTGACTACATTTTAAAAATAAAACATTCTATAATATTAAATACACAGATGAAACAATTTATTTCCAGTTAACAATTAATATATTTCATCTTTGAAAATGGCTAAATACATAACCGAAAGCGGTCGGATAAATATAACGTTTCAACAGTTTTTGTATAATTTATCTCTTGAAAAGAAAAAAGAATTATAAGATCCTATGAGGAATTATATAGAAAAGTTAATCAAAGCACCTTGTCTGGCATATCTAACCAACGCCTTTATCCACTGTACCATGTGTCTTTCATAGACAGATGTCCTCAAGGACACATAGCACAGAGGATAAAGGCGTTGGTTAGATCCAATGAAAAGACCTAAAGAGTGTGAGTTCAATACCTTGTTAAGGCGGTGGAGAACTTGGAGAGGGGAATTAACAGGAGAATACTGACATCCATTAGACATGGCACGTGCAACTAGAACAGTTTACCCCAGCGAGCGAAATAAAGGGTTCAGTTCGACATTCCAAACACCTGAAGAACGCCGGAGCGTACAACGGCCGAAACGTTGTAATAAATATGGCGACAAAGATGAGGACAATAGTCCGTATAATGTAAACAGTTTACATAATACTTCATCTCAGAAATATAGACAGATACTGAAGGGCCGAAACGTTGTAATAAATATGGCGACAAAGATGAGGACAATAGTCCGTATAATGTAAACAGTTTACATAATACTTCATCTCAGAAATATAGACAGATACTGAAGGGCCGAAACGTTGTAATAAATATGGCGACAAAGATGAGGACAATAGTTCGAATAATTGTTATTGTCTGTATGTAAAAATTATAATATATATATATATATATATATATATATATATATATATATATATATATATGCGTGCGTGTTTGTATGTGTTGTGTGTAGTTTTTGATATCTTTAAAATCTTCTAATAAAGAGATACTGCTAAAAATTGTTAAAAAATAAAGTTTATGGTAAAGAGTGATTTAAAGATAATATTGCCAAAATTTTGAACAGACACCACAAAACAGCCCAGATAAGAAATGAAAACAGGCGCTGACAGAAAAATAAAACTGTGTATAGATTCTATTTAAATGTATTTTGTCTTTTAAAGAAAACAATCAAGAAAGAAATTGTAAACCTAGGCAAAGTAAGAACCAGAAATGTGTTTACTTGAATAATATGAGAAAATTAAATTCTAGGAAGATTAATAGGATAATAAACAAAAGAAAAAAATGGAAGTGACGCGGAAGAAAATATTCGAAGAAACAGACGATGCAAATATAAGCAGACAAAATACGAATATTGAACTTACTGACCAAAATTACATCACTAAAAGTTAACATCACAAAGAGAAAGAAGAAAGTTGGAAAACAAAAGGTATGATAATTCGTTTCCCAATAGAGATGTTTTTCTGATGAATGTCGAGCTACATTGAATGGCATGAAGGCATGTTCGTTCAAGCAAATAGAGATCGAAAAAATACTTACAAGACAACAGTGTAGCGTTGGATTAATCCTTTCGGTATGTATGATAAGTAGTGGTATTATTAGTGTGAACACTTATATTATGTAATTTATTTGACAAGACGCATTTTGAGAGTTACGGGTTGCAGCTAAAAAATCTTCTAGGATTCTTCACAACCTGGAATACAGACAATTACATATTTTGCTAACAAAAAGTATCAAAGTTGCTAAATTAATTAAATGCTCCCACAGCCACTGCAGTTATTGATTCGACAAAGAACATATTGCTGATCATTAAAAAGCATTCATATTAGAAGTGATAACCATATTCCAGACCTCTAGAAATCTGTAAAAGTCTGTAATTATTTTTAAAGCGGAAATGAGTAATTTCTTATTTCATCCTATACAAGGTAAGGGTTACTGGAAATGAAGCAGAATAATAAGACATTTGTGGAGAGAAAGGACAATAAAAGAACAATTTTCAGGAAGAGAGAATTACATTTAATTTGTTGAAGAATTATAGGTGGCTGGCAAGGAACAAAATGGAAGAGATTTACACAATCGCGAATTGCGAGAAAAGAAACTATGAAAATAGGACCTATGTTTACATCTAGCAAATTCAGCAGTAACAGGATGGGACCTAACTGCCAAATTTGTAGTAAGCTTAGATTCATTGGGTCGAGTTATAAAGGAGGAGAAATCATAAGATCAATTTCATAAAAAAGACATATATAGGGAAACCTCATTACGGCGGTGTGAAATGAAATCGGAATGCCTGCTATCAACTGATAATGCTGGAGACAAATCTGTGTATTTTGTCGTGAATTTCGATATTTTTTTTTCAAAGCCAGTGGATGAATACTTGGTAAATCAGCCAACACCATTATCTATAATTTAAATAGAAATAAATAGTACAAGTGACACATTATATTGAATATACGAGCAGAGTTTCAAAATGAAATTTGTTTGGTCAATGCGAATGTTAGTACTGAAAATAAACGAGATTTAAATAATAATAATAATAATAATAATAATAATAATAATAATAATAAAAATAATAATAATTTCAGGGTGCTGAAAAATGTTGCATTTCATTCATGAGTAACAGCAAAATTGTCCAACTTTCAGGTTTTCACCTAAGACATTAAACCATCTTCACAATATTTTTCGTAAGAATCGCTGTAAAACCCTTTGGGTTATTCAGCCAAAAAGAGAACTGGTAAAATTGTTTTGTGTCAGACCCAATGTCTTCGCAAGCAATGCTGAGTGGAAAAAACACCATTCACGACTTCATTGATCGTACTAACATTCATACTCTGGCATCCATCTTCAAAGTCCATTCTTGAAGCATCAAGAGATCGGTGAATAAGTTAAAAAACAGAGGAAACAGTAGAGAGGTAAACTGCATCAAGAAGGCACAACAAGATAGATCATCATTTCAACTTAGAGCTTCAATTAGAGATCAATTAGAAAAGATCCAACTCAATCTATAAGTCATTTGTCACGCCAGAGAGGAGTTTCAGCTATGAGAGCCGAAAGGGCAGTGAAAAAAGACTTGAAAATGAACTCCTACGTGAAACCTGTGAGGAACCTTGAGGACAGAAAGTTAGTAGGGTAGATCATCCGGAATAAGTTTGAAAATGCTACTTGAATAATATATATATATATATATATATATATATATATATATATATATATATATATATATATATATATGAAGTTTATTTCAATAATTCGATACATTAGCTTCCAATCCTTAGCTATGATCCTTAATATGAACATGTCTTTTTCGTTCATGATCGATTTCATCACGATTTTTCTGTAAATCTTTGAAACTAATTATTACTCAAAGTAGAATCCAACAATGTTATAAAAACCTCTGAGACTTCCGGTAAGATATCTAAGGATTTCTAAGATATAACGGTTCCGACAAATGGACAATTTTGCTGTAACACTCTTTGGACAATTATGCTGTTTCACCCGGCATATTAAAGAAACTGAACCCTGAGTAAAGAAATGTGTTCTTTAATCTTTTTTTAAATTATTTCTCTCCAAAGAAGATAGACCAGATAGACTAAGTCGCAAGGGGTTACTGAGTGTTAGACAATACACGAACAAATACTATTAAGGAGAGAGAACAATAAAGACACAAGAATTGAAAAGACAGAGCATAAAATTTGGCATTGCGTGTAAGCCGGAAGAGAGTTCCACAAGAACTGAGTTTCATTACATCGTTGACTTACAGACACGCACACATGCGTTCGCTAGCGCACACACACACATCTATCTATCTATTTATGTATCTATCCACACACACACACAAACACACACACACATACACAACACACACACACACACATATATATATATATATATATATATATATATATATATATATATATATATATATGCACATTTTATTGAATACCACAGAAAGTTACTTTTATTTAGTATTTTATACAATTTCTTATGCGACCTAATATTTTTTTTTCTTTTCAGATTATAAAATATAAAAACTGTCCGAAAGTTCATTTATCCGAGCACTTTCGGCTATACATTTAGCCATCTTTATTAGATCGCATGAGAAATTGTATAAAAACTAAATAAAAGCACCTTGTACGTCGTATTCAATGAAATGTTTATGAACGAAGGATTACTGCCTAAATACACACACACGCGCGCACACACACACGCACACACACACACATATATATATATATATGTGTGTGTGTGTGCGTGTGTTAGTAGATTTAAAGTGTGATGACGACTGCGTCTAGCATGAAACAGCCTATCGCCTCTGAGTGTTGACTTCTATGTTCACTTATATATATATATATATATATATACATATATATATATATATATATATATATATATATATATATATATAAGTGAATATAGAAGTCAACACTTAGAAGTGACAGCCTGTTTCATGATAGATACAATTGTCAGGCCACTCTATGTCCACTTCTATGTTCACTTTATATTTACACACGCTCTATCTGAGATTGAGCAATTTATCCCATAAATAAAGCACATCTTAAGACTATATTTCTTTATATATATATATATATATATATATATATATATATATATATATATATATATGATGTTGATCGACTCTCCCGTCGAGATTCGACGTATGAGGGTCAACCAGATCAGTTTCCAGGAAACCGACAGCCCGACACCGGCACATGAGATTTGATTATAGTGGTGAATGCCTAGTGCAGGACCATCCACACTTTTTGGAGGGACGAATACAGAGAGCTGGTGCACCGAATGCCACAAGGTTCCCAAACGAACCTCCGCAGGTTTTGAATTCAGAGTTGTTCTTCTCCTAGACCAGTTGCCATCCAAGGCTATAAAACCCAGTCTGTCCTCCTATTTTACCCCATAGCTGGAGGGAGAAGAAGAGGATTCATACCTTTCCCAAGGCTATTAGCACGTAAGTGAATGTAATGGATTCGACTGGAATTCGAACTCGGCTCTGCGATTCCTCAATCCAAGCCGATATATATATATATATATATATATATATATATATATATATATATATATATATATATATATATATATATATATATATATATATATTGTCATAGGTGAACGTAAGCTAAGGTAATGAAATAATTGTTTTCAGTGTTTTTTATACTAAATATTCTCACTATACAAGGTCCTTAAAATATTCCAAATAGGCGTTTACTTAATGAGTTTGTTCTATGAAAGTAAGAAGAGGAAGTAAAATGTAAGATTGATGACGGTTGATCATCAACCTGAAGACGGTAACTCTGTAGTGATGGGGAAATGGCGTTTGTGAGCGAATGGGAATAAGTTGATCCTGTGTAATATGAGCGTCACCCCTCACCAGCTCTAAAAGTCTGAACTGGTTTAAATAAGAAATAAAGGTCTTCTGAATATCTGAGTTAGGAATAGCGATTGGCAAGTAAAATTTCGTCTGTAAGCAATGGTTTATACAATTCATCACCAACTAGATTTTGTAAAAATATTTTAAGATTGTGAATCCGGAAAGTTAGGTATGTGTAGCTCCAGCCCTGGTCTGATCTGACTCTTTTAAAGATTAATCATAGCAGGTGGTGTCAGTTACTTTCTGCTGGGTTACAAAGAAACAAAAATCATTTTCCAGCATCTAGCGGTGGATCGTATATATATATATATGTTGCACTTGAGGTCTGGTTTGAACTTTAGTTATAGTAAAGACTCAAGGCAAAGAGCCAAGTAACCTTTTGTTTCATCTGCTGTTCTTGTTATTTGTACTGCCTAGAATTTATTCATCGGTTCTATGTTATAATCTTATTCGTTCTGTATACCAAAGAGCGCAGTTGATTAAATGGTAAGGCAAAATTCGAATCTTAATTTCTTAGAATTCACTCGAATTTTTCGTCATTTACTCTCACCTAATATGCGAGGGACCTGAAGCTCTCATATATACATGCATTCTCCTCTGAAGTCTGAGAGGGGCGTCCTGGGGTTTTTGTTTAGTTAACTGAGTGAATTACAAACACTTTTCCAAATGTAGCAAACCGGAAGAAAGTTTGTGGTCACCTACTCCTGCATTCGGTGGCTTGGTGTTGTAGCAAAACGGGACTGTTTTTTGGAGTACAAGTTGTAACCCGTCTTCTTTTCAATCACGCTCTTCTCGGCTCATCTCATCTCTGTTCATCTCATCTCATCTAATCTCATCTCCTCTCATCTCATCTCAGTTCAGCTCAGGTCATTTCTTCTCATCTCATCTCTGCTCAGCTCATATCATTTTATATCATTTCAGCTCAGCTCATCTCATCTCATCTCATCTCATCTCAGCTCTGCTCATATCATTTCATCCCATCGCATCTCAGCTCAGCTCGTCATTTCATATTATCTCAGCTCAGAACATCTCATCTCATCTCATCCTATTTCAATAAGCTCAGGTCATTTCCTCTCATCTCATCTCATCAGAGCTCATATCATTCATCTCAGCTCCTCTCATCTTAGCTCAGAGCAGCTCAGTTTGGCTCAGCTGCCCCTGATATTCATAAGCTACAAATTTTTCTCAACAAATCTCAGAGATAGGAGATAGGAGATCAAGTTGTTCTTAAATTGTAGTTTATTGGAAAAACGATGTTATTTCATCACGTAATTTGCACGTAAGACACGTACGAGAGCGCGTTTTTTTTCCAGGACGTAAGCCATCTTTCTTTCTACAGGTTTAACACCAGCTCAAGACTGCAAATATCTTCTAGCGACGGTCTGCTTTGAGATTTGAATGTGAAATTGATTTTTTCATAAAACCACATTATGTTTTATTTATATTATTCGGACTATTGTCCTCATCTTTGTTGCCATATTTATTACAACGTTTCAGCCGTTGTACGCTCTGGCCTTCTTCAAGTGGTTGGAATGTCGAACTTAACACTTTATTTCGCTCAATGGGGTAGACTCTTCTAGTTCGACGTTCCATGTTTAATGGATGTCAGCGACCAGTTATTTCTGTTAATTTCCCTCTGAAAGTTCTCCACTGCCTTGACCGGGTATTGAACTCACAGTCTTTGGGTGCTGTCACTGGACCTTTATCCACTGCGCCATGTGTCCTAATATTAATTTCTGGGTATTATAAACATAATATCATTAAGACATTAGGTTTATAATACCCAGAAATTCGTACTTTGTAATAATAAATATGGCGACAAAGATGAGGGCAATAGTCCGAATAATGTAAATAATGTACATAATACCTCATCACAGAGATATAGACAGATACAGTATGTTTTGTTATTTCTTTTCTTAGATTTTTCCCATGTATTGTTATTTCCATGTGTTACCAACAATTTAGAAACAGATCTATGAAAATAAAATATGATGATGTAAAGCGGTTTATTTGGAAATTGTTTAATAAAAATTGTCACCCTGAAAAGAACTTTGCTAATATGCATAAAGGCTAAGATGTCTAATGAATAGATGATATCCAGGTTTTGTTTTTTCAGAATCAATTATAATTTCAGTCCAGGGTAATAGATTAGGTGTTTTGCTCAAATTCTCTTTCATCTTTCATGATTAAATTCCATACTTGAGCTAATCTTTCTTCTTAGGACGATACAGATTACAAAAACATCGAGGGACTGAATTGATGCAAGTAGAGTGAACAGATCAGTACAAGGGTAATCGGGTGTTCATGCGTTTTGTTTTAATTTATTTATTTAAAGCTCTCAGGTTTTAGGATTAAATGAAATCAAATTTCAAAATGTCTGCAGCTTCATATTGAGAAAATAGCGCATACATCTGGAATGCTTTATACAGTTTTCATAAAGACAGTCGTTCAGCATGGATCCAATTTACACTGAAAATAATGCTAATCAGTTTTCAGCCAGTCACAATTTTCGAAATAGATTTCGTTTTAGTCGTAGGGGCAAAACATGTACTGAAACCGTCGTAGAAGTAACGTGTCTTGGGCAAGCCTGAGGAAGCCAAACCCTCTTCAGACTAGTTTGAATTCAGTTTTGCTTCTCCAAGACTAGTCGGCATCAAGTATTCAGCACCTGTCAGTCCTGATATTTACCCATAGCTACTGGAGAAGAGATGGATTCATACCGTACACAAGATAAGTTCATTACATTCACTTAAGTAAATATAATAAATTTGGCTGGAATTCGAAATCAGCTCAACGATTCCTCTGCTCGAGCCAATATCCATTACTCCACCGTGTCTCCATTTGATTTATAAGTGCCAAAATCCATCTCTTCTTTGACTGGTTTGAGTCTATATAAATACTTCACTGTGACTCACAAGAAAAAAACAGGAAATTTGTTAAAATTTATTAAATTGTTGGAATTTTTGTTACAGTTATTTGAAAGAAAAGTGAATGATAAAAATTTAGAAGCTTAAAACCAAACAAAAACACAAACTTTTGATATGGTGCTCAAATTGCTTTCCGTGGGCAGTTGTACAAAAACGTATAGGGTCTAACAAACCTCTAACCGCCCTTTGGATAATTTTAAGCAGATTATTGTTCAAAGCTTCTGTCAGCAGAGGTTTTAAGGGTTGCATGTCTGTGATCTCCCTTTCTTTTGTAATTGAAGTTGATGTAACAGAAAACCCCACATGTTAAAACATCATACATTAAATCTAAAATATCTAGTATAACGATGATGCAATGTCAGGGGAGACTAAGAGCATTCAAGAGTTTGCGATAGGAACAAGATGTGTCTGGAAATAAGCTCTAAATCTTTGTAAGCATTACGACTGGTGACAAAAATTTCCGGTATCTACCGACACCATAAGTGTATAACGTAGTCATTAAATGTGTCAAGAGAGAGTGTATACCAGTAGGGTGACTGAATTTGTTTTGTCCGATCACAGAAGATAAGCAATGCTGACCCTTGTCAGTTCTACGATGGGTGACCGCTTGGAAATACCAAATGCTAGAAGCTTACATATAATGAAAAACGGCTCGGAATTGGATATCTGAGGGTCGAGTTCCAATTCCACTCGAGTTCGTTATATTACCTTAAGTGCAAATATCCTTGGGTAAGGCATGAATTCACCTCTTCAACTCCCACATATAAACTAAATATTTGGACTTCTGCTACAAAATCATAATATTCTCAAAATATTCTTCCAACCTACATAATATGTTTCGGCTTGAAATAAACTTTAAGAAGGTTAATAAGAAAGAAAAAAAAAACAATCAATTTTGTGAATGTCGTGTATATAAATTCGATGATTATATTTTACAAACATCCGATTTGGATTAGTAGGACTCCGACAAATAATTAGCCGAGTGTTTACGTTTCCACTGCGTAAGTGTGTAAATATGCATTGTGCGCAGTAACTCCGTGCAGGATTTCTGGTCTTGTAAGAGAATAAATTGATAAAATCACGCTTTTTCTTGTCCCATTCATTTTTAGGGCGATTATTACAGCATCTGTGGTGTGGTGTAATGGCTAACGGCTGCGAATAAGAAACGGGAGTGTCGAGTTCGAATTTTGGTCGGGTCCGTTACATTCACTTACGTGGAAAATACACTACAAAAGTTATCTCAATCTTTTCTTTCCCTTTTCCCTGCTTCGTTTAGGAGGAGAACCGCCTCGTCCTAAAGCCAATGTTAGCAATCAGTAGAAAGAAATGGCAATCTGCTACAGGAAAATCTTCCGCCTAGTTAGGTATCAATCGAATGTGACATGATCGCTCAAATGTGTATCACGTATGGTGGATGACTGAAGTGTATCTGCATTTATTTTTGTCGTTTTTTCTCTCTGTTTAAACAGTGTCACCTTCTACTCATGTATCAAAACATATTGTTCGCAGATTATTAATTGCTTTGGTCAATTAGAAAAATTAAGTAAGGAAAGAATAATCCGAAGGAAATATTTTCTTAGGTTTTAGTGCAGTACAATCAGACCACTAATATCTAAAGAGAAAAACGCAAGTGTATTTTTTATATGTTTAAGAATAGACGGTATGCCTGTTGAAGATTCACCAGTTCCAGACATATCTGAACCGCTAGGAAAGACATACATATTAAGAACATTCATCAGGCAACCTCGGCCTATCGTCAGTCTTGTTCTGATAATCTAGCAGAATGCATAGAATCCAGTTAAATAGAATGAGTCACACCATCTTGATATGTCCTGAATTTCGAAAATGCTTTTTCTCAATTAAACGTAACATGAGTTACCTTCTCCTTCTCTATGAATATTTTCATGATAACTCTGCAAACTCGACTTCAGAAAATTAAGCGGCAAGGTCTCATCCTTTTAAAGCTGAAATTGCGAGATGTCAACATATCTTCTATGCTAAAATTCTTATCGCTTGTAGAACTCTCTTTTGGCTTCTTGCTTTCTAGTCAACTTTGATCTTCAAAAATTTAACTGAAATTTCAATCGCCATCTTGTGTCTCCTTGAATTATGTTCTTTTATTGTCTGAATAATATTTTTTCTCAGATACTTTTCTCACTCTGTAGCCGCTGTGTCTTAGTGGATTTATTGACTTGATTGGGGAGAAATGATTAATTTTTTTTTTTATTCGTTTTTTTTATTATTTATTGTAGACGTATGGAAATTGCCAAGGAAGCATTCCAAAAGCTGGACAGTGTATTTTGAGATATGAAGATCTCTTTGGTAACAAAAAAAAAAAAAGAGTACTGAGCTGTTACGTGACATCTGTCCTCCTTTACGGCAGCGAATGTTGGACGGTCTCCTCAAAGATGAAGAAGAGACTCGAGGCGGCGAAGATGTGTTTCTACAGAAGGATGCTAAGGATATTATGGGCCGAGCGTTTGACCAACGATGAGGTGTTGGAAAAGATCCGAGCAAGGAGAAGCCTTATACTTAACATCAAGAAGAGGAAGATGAAGTTTCTGGGAGAGGTAATGAGAAAGGAGGGCCAGGAGAATGTAATACTCACAGGTCGAATAGAGGGAAAGAGAGACAAAGGAAAACAATGCATGACATACCTGGCAGGCAGGTGGATGACAGAACGTGGTCTGTGGGAGGGAGCAGAGGGAAGAAACTTGTTGAGAGCTGCACGAGATAGAAGGAGGTGGAGAGCCATGATCGCCTACGTCTTGAAATTACACATGAACATGAACCAGCAATAAAAACACATTAGTACCCTGTTCAATGAAAGTATACTTGGGAAATAATTTCGAATTTCTGACAAAGTCAGTACCAGTGACTAAATTTGTATTTGTAATGATGATACAAAATCAGGAATATTTTAGTTTTGTTAAACATCCTTGATTTATATCGGAAAAAAAAGCATTACTTTATTTTCAAGACTTGGTATTTCCGTAAAGTTACCAAAACCATTAATTCATTATCTTTTCTCTACTTTTGAAGAGTATTATTATTTTTTTCTTTAATATAGTAGTTGCTTACTCACAATGCCAAACTCAACAGTAAAATCTGAAATAAAGGTTTAGCTTTTGGGGAGATTCATCCGAATCTCACTTTGCCCCGAGCATCCGGCTGCTTTAACACTACAAATTCAAATGAATAATTTTTTCTTTCGATTCATTCTTCCATTTATCACAGTGATTTTATAGTTTCTTTTTTTAAAACTAAGCATAATTACTGTCTATATCTCTGAGATGATGTATTATGATTTCTCGGGCTGTTATCCTCATTTTCATTGCCATATTCACAACGTTTCGGCCTTTATATCTCTGAGATGAGGTATTATGATTAGTTACATTATTTAAATTATTCAGATTGTTATCCTCATTTTCATTGCCATATTCACAACTTTTCTGCCTCTATATCTCTGAGATGAGGTATTATGATTACTTTATTTACATTATTCGGACTGTTATCCTCGTCTTCATTGCCATATTCACAACGTTTCGGCCTCTATATCTCTGAGATGAGGTATTGTGATTAGTTACATTATTTACATTATTCAGATTGTTATCCTCATTTTCATTGCCATATTCACAACTTTTCTGCCTCTATATCTCTGAGATGAGGTATTATGATTACTTTATTTACATTATTCGGACT
>OZ010581.1:25644570-25789570 GCA_963932145.1 Acanthosepion lycidas
CTGGGCGATTTGATTGTATTGTCTATGTGTATTGTGTAACCCCACTGGGATACAGAAGAAGTTCATATACTTGCAATGATCAACGACTGATAAACAAAATGATACCTGGAAAACTGCAGGAGACGATGTAGAAGTCTTAGCGCATCGTGGATTGATATTTGTAAAGCCTTTTATACTGTGCAACACTCTTGGATCTTTAAGACTTTGGAAATGCACAAAGTCTCCCCCGTGGTCGTAAATTTCCTTAAGCACGGCATGGGAATGTGGAACCCCACACTATACCTAAGTCGAAACTGAAGCACTGAATATCCGACGTTAAATATTTCCAGGGGATTCCTTGTCACCCCTTCTCTTTTGTCTGCCCTTAATCCCCTTTATGCATGAACTAAACACCAGTAGCTATGGTTACAAAATAAACTAGAAAGTATTCAATCACCTATTCTAAATGAATGATCTCAAACTCTGTGCCAAAGACGACAATGAGTTCAAGGGCTTCCTCAATATTGTAAAATGTTTCAGTGACGACATAGGTATTGACTTCGCATTAGATAAATATGCAAAAATAACATTCAAGAAAGGGAGAATTGTCACAAAGATTAGAGATCTGGAACAATATGAAGTCTATAAGTACCTAGGAATTAGCGAACGAGTTGGTATATAAGATACCCAAATGAAGGTGAAAGTAAGAAAAGAGGGGCGGGCGTCTGGATTTAAAAACAGAACTGAATTAAAAAAAACAGAATATCAGCAATAAGGACCTTGGCTCTCCATGTGGTGAAATACAAAATCCTTATCTGGACCATAGCTGACATTAAGCGAATGGAAGCCAAAACAATAAAGCTCCGTTCGGGTGTCGCCGCTCCAAATCTGACGTTCTAACCTTTTGGTGATTCGGGTGGGAATCTGGTTAGATTTGATATCAGCCTCGTCGTTCCCAACTCGCTTCCAACGCCTGGTTACCAAGGTAACTGCACTGATCCCCCAGTCCGCCTACCCACGTTGTGAATTGATCTTAGGTAGACGAGATCAAACAGTGGTTGGGGCCTTACTGCAAACGGGTTCAACGGGGGTGATACCACACAAATATGCATGAAAGACAATAAAATGAAAACTCAAAAGTTCAAAGTATCAAAGAAAAAGGTAACAAACTTTATGTCTAGTTGTTCGATACATAGGACTGCATCTATCTCCCGACCCGTTCTATCGTCGTTTTCCACTAGGCAAGTTTTAATACTTCAAGTCGTCTGTTCTCTAAGAAATTGGTGTTTCAGTGGGTCTTTGGACGAAAGTCAAAAAAAAACTTATTTCGGTGATTTGGATCTAAGTCGCTCTTCAAAATAATTGTTCTTGGTTTGAAGATGTGGGTCTGGAAAATGCGCGGGAATCTTGGTCAGCTATCTGCGAGGCTTGCCTCAACCGGAGACTGACTCTGCGAATTGCCGGGTCTCGACTCATTTCTGCTCGTTGTGGCTTCGTTTATATGGGCGCCGACCAAAACCGGGGTGGGTTTGTCGGCGCCGGGGGGTTCCTCGATAATTCTAAATACATATCCACCTCTCTGGTTAGGAATTTCCACCTTTTTCCATTTTTGGGAACCTTTCCTCACTCCCACCTTCTCATCATATTTCCCCACATCTTCGTAGCAACCTCCTTTACTCATCCTCCAGATGGGCTGCAACAGCCTCCCTCGTGCGTTACGTGATCACCACTCGACCAATGTTGTCTTAGTTGGGCGTGGACGAATCCGCGGCTTTGTTTCAGGAAGAAAAAAATATCTTGCTTAACTAAAAAAAAAAATGATCTCTTCTCTTTCCCTTTTCTTCCTCTTAATCGCCGTTATCATTTCTCTGGCCGCGAACGGGACAATATGACAATGGCGGTCATAACTCTTGTTCTACACGTGGTTTACGTCAAGTATTTTATCGCTAATTATCAGAATGGGTGGTCTTCCTAACACGGTCTCAAAAAGAAACTTCTCCAAAGTTTCAGTCAGTCTGTCGCCTCGAAGAAAGAAAAAAAAACACTTCTAGGTTCCCATTCATTTTCCTTCGGTACATATTTCTGATAACATAATTTTATTATCGCAGGCCAAGGTTGTTCCGTCGAAGGAAAATCGGTCAACGGACACTCGTAGGTGGTCCTTAATTTTTCATATCTGTCCAAAGTCCCTTTAGTTGCCTGTTTTTCGTCACTTATCGAAATAACATTTTCATTTGATTTTTTTTTTCTTTGGCCAGCCGGTCTGTAGTTGATAATAAGATGTCTTCCCGTACCAATAGTTTGTTTTCATATCCTTAGATAACACAGCCGATGCCAAAACATATCTGATTCTTTCTTTCTTTCCCTTTCTTTTTACTCAGAATTTCCCTGTCATTGTAATGACACTCTTTCGCCATTTGTTACTTATCAAAATATCCTTTTATCCATTGTCTCTTAGCCGTGTGTGTGTTCTTGCTTATCACCAACGATTCGGTCCTTAGCCTCTCCTTTTCCTCTTTTCTTTCTTTTCCCTTTCTGCCTCGTTAAATGGTGCCACACTACCACATGATGTTAATCGTCTCTATGTGCCCAGATCCAAAGGAGGCAGAGAATTAGTTCAACTAGAAATGTCTTACAAAACTACAGTTAGCTTTCAAAAGTACCTGGAGCATAAAGAAGACTGGATGATGATATGTGTCAAAGAATATGAAGTTAATAAGCGTCTTTATTCCGTAACAAAAGAAAGCAACAAATTCAAAATGGAGTTTCAAATGTGTGTGGGAATACAAGTAAAGCACAATATACCGACTGAAGCTGCAAAATACTTCAAAAAGAAAGGAAAAGCAAAGGCAGCCGACCTGATACAGAAACGATGGCAAAACAAACAGATTCACGGTCAATACTCGGCCCAGACTAAACCTCAGTGACTACGTAGCGCAAGGTTTAAAGCTGAAACCGGATGTTTTATCTTTGCTGCACAGGGCAAATACTTGTTAAGTAGAAATTATCAAGCTCGCATACTAAAAAACATTGTTAGCCCAAAATGCAGATTTTGGGATAAACATCTAGAAAAAAATTGATCATCTGTTATCAGGTTGCAAGGTATTGGCACCCACTGAATATAAACCTGGCACAACTGAGTGAGCCAATATCCGCACTGGAAAATCTGCAATTTCTACGGAAAGGGAACTAAACGTAATTGGTATGAACACCACAAAGACCCGTTTACGGAGATAGGACCTGTAACAATTTTATGGGGTTACACATTACACATAGACAATACAATCAAATCGCCCAGACATCATTATTAGGGACCCCAAAAATTAATTGCCTCCCTATTTGTATGACAGTCCCTGCTGATTGCAATGTATATTTGAAGATCTTCAAAAAGCTATCAAAATGCAATGACGAAATCTAAATATCAAAAATATTGCACATCAACAGTTCTTGTTGGAGTTGGAGCCCTCGGACTGAATTGAAAATATTTCAATAGACTCATTGAAGGGATTCCTAGTAGCACATGCCTTAAAGAAATACAAAAGATTCTTCTCACGAGTACAGTATAACTCCCACCTTACGAAAGGCTTTATCTACGTAAAATGTGTGTCTGTGTTTTTAATTGCTCAATGGAAAATGTCATGATGCCATTTCTTAGTTTATGTCCCTGGGCGGGAGCCGGAAACAAATGAGTACACATTAGAAATAAAAGGAAATAAAATAATAATAATATCGTCATTGGGAGTGAAAGAATTTTTCAGAAATCTGGTGACTCAGATATTGATTGATGAAGAACAACTAAGTCGTCTTCATATTATATCTGATCTTTTGAATAATGCAGAAAGCTTTGACAGGGGCTATGGCCGATGATGAAACACATTTTTTTTGTTTTTAATACAACTCAGAAACAAAATCTACGATATATAAAAATATGGAAGGAACTGTGATATTAAAATATGAGATATGACAGGCACGGGCCAAAGAAAGCAAAACAAAATAAGAGAACGATATAGAATTCTAACAGAGATCGAAAGTTTTACTGAAATAAGAAATGAAATGTAAAACTTCAACGATATAACAAATGAACTCAGTCCGCCTAACTTCATAGCGCGGCAAAAATGTCGATAGCAATTAAATGCAAGCCACATTCTCAAATTGGCTTAATGGGTCACATAACTTTTAATGAAAATTCTAATAAATAGATCTAATAGGCAACTTGGGTGGGATTAGAGCAATAATTTTATGGTCTTTCTCCTGACACTCGAAGAAGATATCTTATCTCTAGGATCGCAGTTCTTGTTCAGATCGACCACATCAAATGCAAAGATTACTTTATATATAATTTTAGTAGGCACAATGGAATGATTAATAGCGTCTCGGATTGAGGAATCGGAGATCCGAGTTCGAATTCCAGTTAAATCCATTAAATTCACTTATATTGAGAAAGGCATGAATCCTCTTCTCCTCCCAGTTATGGAAGGAGAAGAGATTTTGGTTTAATCATCTTCCGTGTTTGCGTTACTCTCAGTATGATCCACAGGCTCATCTTCTGTTGCATTGTCCTGATCTGAAGAACTCATCCTTTCTTCTCTGTGAACGTCTTCTTCCATCACGGCGTCTTCCTCTTCAATCAACTGTAACTAAATCAATTCATCCTCAGTAGTCAAACCTGAATTCCAAGTATCTCAAATTCGCGGAATTTGCTAGTTTCTCTCAATTTGTAAAGATGTCGCATAATTTCTGTTTAATGGACATAAATTTGGTTCTTTCCGCTATGACAAGTTTCTTTTTAGGTCGTGAACGGGTTTATATAATTTCTGAAATTTCAACAGACGTCATATCCAGTTTTCTGGGGTATGCCATAACATAAATTTTCATTATAGCTTCATAACCTTTCGAAGTTAGAAAGAGGCCAGTTATTTAATTTTCTTCCCCTCTTGCTTGGTTTCTCTCAATTTTTTTAGCTCTAACCTGGGCTGTAGAACAACGGATCAAAGGCTCGACAAATTCTAGTTCATCCAAGCGACTTAAACATCCTATCGGCAACACAATATTGTTGTGTTGAGTTGATATAAAGCACATGATTAGTAGTCAACATTCTGCTTGTCTCTTTGTTTACTATACACTTTAGATCTTGTCTACTTAACATATGCAAATACGTACAATCCTACTTACCAATCCACTACAGTTATATATTACAGTAGTTTACTCTAGGTACGGTAGAGTAATGGAGAGCAACTCTGATTCAGGAGATCGGAGAGCCGAGTTTGAATTACAGTCGAATCAGCTTACGTGCCAATACTATTCTCCCGCAGCTATGGGTAAATAGCAAGACAGGGTGGTTGTTTCGTCTTGGATGGCAACTCGTCTATCGCAGAAAGAAATTGCAACCTCCTGCGGAAAAAAAAAAACTCGTCAGTCATGTATCGAAAGATACATGATCGGCTACGCGTGTATCACGCATGGCACATAACTGACTGACTGGGTTTACAAAACGGTAAACATAAAAAAAATTAAAAAAATCAGATCTATAATCTCGATATTACTTCGGTTTATTTATTTTTCATTTTATTATATTTATTCAGAGAAGACAATTCCGATTAAAGTTGGTTTCACGCCAAGCAGCTGGTGATTTATTATAGAGACTGAGAGTGAGAACAAGTCTCGTCTATATTCCACGACTATCCCCAGTATTATCGCTAATAATTGAATAATATAAAAACTCTTTTCTAGGTGGTCTCGATTCTTATTTGGATTTTCGTTTCCTTTTCGTGGCTTCTTCCAAACGCCTCAACGATCAATCAGTAAATTCAACATCGTTTAATTCACATGCTGTACTCTTCCCATTTATTCAATGTTCATCTGATGCAAGGGTAGAACAGAAGCGCAAGATAGAGTTTTATTTAATAAAGTGTTTTATGTGAATTTAGAAAGGGAAGACAGTAAGTGAAGAATATTAAGAACTGGACGATAGATAACGATTGGACTTAATATTGTTGTGTTCGAGAAAAAAATCCGCGGGGGAATCTCGTGACTGTTAACTGTTTTGCCTACTGGAAGGATTTTCTGCCTTGTATGCGGTAAATCTATCTTGTATATTCCTATCTATAATTAAACTGCAATCGGCGAGCCAAGTGTGAATTCGGATCGAATCTTTTTCACTCACTTTCACACTAACGCCCATAGGAAATGTATTAATCAATCCTTTTCTTCTCATCCATCTATTAGTAAAATAGAAGAGTAGACTTAACATTCTATGGTTGGAAATTTTTTTAACAGAATTAAAATTAAGAGAATGGAATTCAAAAGCTAGAAGGTAAACCTGAAAGGACTCTATTCTTATTTCCAAGAATAAGAATGGTCATAGAATATTCCTTGTTAATAGTATAGTACTATGTCGTTTCGCATTCCACTTGAAGACCAGTAGAGAATCAGCAGGTAATTTTCAATATCCTTAGAAATTACGTACAGAGCATTTACTTAGCATGAAACCCCTATAATGATATGGACACAACTAACTGCGAGTGCGAGAGAATAAAAAAATAAAGAAAAACACTTATCTAGGAGAGAGAGGACAATAGAACAACAGTAATTAAGAAGACAGAAGATAACAGTCGACATTGTATTTAAATTTTTTGAGCATCAAAGTTAACTGGAAAAGAAAATTAAATGAAGTTCCACAAATGGAAAGACCGAGAGAAGACACTCTTAGCAAATAAGTTATGGTTGCATCTAGACGTTTCAACAGTAAAATGATGACACCTTGACGCCAATTTACTGTGCGTAAATTCATAAAGTCTACATAGGAAGGAGGAAAATTCATTAGAATGATTACTATGGAAATATCTATAGAACATTGAAAGGGGAAATTCTGAAGCGATATGCCATGTCAGGACCAATAAAATTGCTAATATTCTTTGGATTTTAACTAGAAATTCTAAATAGATAGCAGAAGCACCTGATCTAAAAATAAATCTATCTGTTATTTCTATATTATTATCTTTATTATTTATTTAATATCTTTTATTCTTATTTCTTTATTATCATCTTTATTATTATTATTATTATCTTTATTATTTATTTAACATTATTTTGTATTGTTATTTCTTTAGTATTATCTTTATTATTATTATCTTTATTATTATTTATTTTTTATTTATTGTTATTTATCTACTTTAGATTTTTTTTATTATTTCTTTATTATTATATAATATATGCTATTATTTATCTACTATTAATGCCGCCTGCACATATGACTAGAATTACATATTTTTGTCGTTCTTTTTTCCGCAACTTTTAGTTGCCATACATCTTTTTTACCTATTGTAATTAGTCTCTTCTTGGTCTACTTTGTGCGGGCTTCTTAGATTCAACGTACTTGACGATTTTGCTAAATCATATTTTCTCTGCCCGTATCTACACATAGTTTTTCAGTGTTGTCTCTTTGATTCAAAGCTTTATACATTGCTATTAGTTTTCTTTTCTTTTTTAGCAGTCCAGTTAAAAAAAAAAAGAATCATTTATATCGTACTGGACTGATATTTATTTCTTTGATCAAGTTTCTGCTCTAGATTTTGGATTCCAACATTGAATTTCTTATTCTTAGCTTTTCTTTGATATTTTTTTTCTTTTTTCTTCTTTTTTTTTTCTTTTTCATTTATATTGTTTTGTTCGTTTCCGCTTTCAGAATATTCAGATACTTGTGGGATTCTTTCCTGTTTGGCTTTCGAATCATTTTGCGGTTGCGCAGTTCGTTAACTTCCGATATTCTTCATTATAATTTTTCTTTTCCATGTGCATCGTTGCACATTTCTTGATTTCAAACTCCGTTCCGACATAAATGCTTCTTAAAATTGTCCCCAATTCTCTTTTGATGGTTGACATAAATTTTGATTTCATCTATATACAAGAAGTGGTTCATTCTCCTGGTAATTTTATAAGTTTACATGTTCCATTATATTTTCAGAACATGCAGTCAAACCGTCTCATACTGGAATATATTGGGCACAAGTGACCTCTTGGAGGAGACCATTTTTTTTACCTCAACAGTTTCTGTGCTAATTTTGTTTTCTGCTTTTGTTTGGCATTTTAAAAATGAATTCCATGTTTGAGACTTTAAATCTCTCTAGCCTTTTGAGAAATTCTTCAAATGAAACAATATAATTTATAAACTCTTTCTTTATCTGAAATTATATACGTAGAATAAGTTAGAGACATTTGGAATGTCTGAGTTTTATCATACGGAATTTAATAAGTATTTCCCGTTCAGATGGCCTCTAGATATCAAGTGTTCCAGGGGGAACAAAGAATCGGCTATGTAATGTGCTTTTGTAGCATAACAGGAACTTCAAGAGTAACATTAAGGGAATAAACATTGTGTAAAACTATAACCGATTGGGTGATGTGGAGAGCCATGTTCACCCATTTCTTGAAGGATACATAAAAGAAAAAGTATTGGCAAATTTTGATTTAGGTCGATTTTATTATTATTATTATTATTATTATTATTATTATTATTATTATTATTATTATTATTATTATTTCCTTTTATTTTTGCTGTGTACACATTACTTTCCGGGTCAGGCCCACAGCCTTAAGGTCTGAAATGGTATAATGACATTTTCCACTGAGCAATTAAAAAAAAGAAGACAACAACGCACATATAAAGCCCTTCGTAAGGTGTGTAATGTACTCGTGAGAATTTTGTTGTATTTATTTAAGGCATGAGCTTTCAGGAATCCTTTCAATGGGTCTACTGAAATCTTTTCCAAACAATCCGAGGGATCCAACTGTAACGGAGATTGTTGATGTTCCCATGAGCTACACTTTTGAGATTTCGATTTTAAGAGCCTTGCATTTTGAAATAATAATAATAATAATTATTATTATTATTATTATTATTATTATTATTATTATTATTATTATTAATATTAATATTTCCTTTGATATCTGTTGTATTCACATTTCCTTCCGGGTTTCAAGTAGAAATCTAAATCAGAAATGGTTTCATAATATTTTCCGCTGATGAGTTTTTTGTAAAAAAAAGAAAAAAAGACAACACATGTTTTGCACAAATAAAGCACTTCGTAATGTGTGAGCTGTATCTTTAAGTGCATTTTTTTTTCTTTAAAACATTGGCTACCAGGAATACCTTCAATGAGTTAATCGAAACATTTCCAATAAATACGAGGGCTCCCACCACACTCTGAATTATTGATGACCTCAGGTGTCGCATTTTTGTGATTTACATTACAAGATCCTTGTATTTTGATAGTTTTTTTTTTTTAAATATCTTCAAAGATACATTATAATCTGCAGTGACTGCTCTCTCAATACGAAAACACATTATTATTATTATTATTATTATTATTATTATTATTATCTTTCCGGATCCCAAACAGAGACCTAAGGCCAGAGATTGCATTATGACATTTTCCATTGAACATTTTTTGATGAAAAAACCCAAAACAAAACAAAACCTAAGATCACACATACTTAAAGCCCTTGGTAAGTTTTTTGTATTTCTTTAAGGCAAGGGCTGCCAGGACTCACTTCAGGGAATCTATTAGAATTTTTCCAATCAATATGGAGGGGTCGAACTACAATTGGAGTTGTTGATGTCCTCATGTAAAAAATTTTTGAGATTTCGATTTCAAGGTCCCTGTATTTTGATAGTTTTTGAAGATCTTTATAAATACAATACAGTCTGTAGGGAATGCCATGTCAATCAGAAGACACATTTTGCTTTTGTGGTCTGCTATGACGATGTAAGATCTATTGGCTTTGATTGTGCTTATCTGTGTATATTGTAAAGTCGCCTAAAATTGTTACAGGTCCTATCTTCTTGCAGTTTTCTTTCCGTAAAAGACGATATTGGCCCACTTTATGTTCAGTGGGTGCAAAGGACTTGCAACTTGATATAAGATGGTCAATTGCTTTATATTAATCATAGATTTTGCATTTGGGGCTGACATATTTTTTCAGGATGTGTGCTTGGTAATTCCTTACTAGCACCCATTGTTCCTGTACAGCAATAATATGAACCTTTGTTTTCAGCATTTAACCCTGCACTGCGTAGCCACTGCTAGGTACAGGGTTTGCATATATTATCTTGTCTTGTACAAGAAGAATATTAAGCGTCAAGAGTTTTATATTGTCATCGTTTCTATATCTAGTCGATTGTATTTCCCTTTGTTTTCTTTTTAAGTTTTTTTTTTATTTGCAGTTGCAATAGGTGTGTTATATTTTACTTTCATTGCTTCACCCAATAAGAAACTCTATTTTGAATTATTTGACATCCTTTATAACTCAATAAAGCTTCATATTTATTTCATGTTCTTTGACACAAATCATCTTCCAGTCATCTGTAGTTTCTAGGTATCTTTTAGGCTGACTGTTGTAGTTTTGTATGATATTTCTAGTTGATCTAATCCCCTGTGTCTTTGGATCTGGATACATACAGAAGATCAACCATGGGATTATGCATGCGGTGGGAAGTGAGAAGCATTCTTGTTTTGGCGTCCATTCTTATAATATCAGGTATAGTCTACTTAAAGATGTTGAAACTGTATTTCACCACAGGGAAAGTCCAAATATGTATGGCACATATGCTTTTTTTTTTTTTAATACTTGGTATTCAATACCAGACTGACATACTTGTAGTATTCTTTTGTAACTTTCTCCTTTATTTTCGTATGCTGTATCTAATCTACTTCGCCAATTCCTGGGTACCTGTATGCTTCTTCTTGTTCCAGTTCTTTAATGTTTGACACAATGTCTAGATCTATTGATGGTGTTTCTGTAATTCTCTCTTTCTTGAATGTTAATTTTTTGCATTTATCTAATCCGAAATCCATAACTATTATGTTGGTGCAAAAATAATGACGTAATAATGTCGTTTTTTGACGTTAAAAAATACGTCCAAGAACGACATTATTACGTCATTATTTTTTGCACCAACCTAATATTAGGTTGGTGCAAAAATAATGACGTAACAATGTCGTTTTTTGACGTTAAAAAATACGTCAAAAAACGTCATTATTACGTCATTATTTTCGCACCCACCTAATATATTGTCACTGAAACATTTTACAGTGTTGAAGAGACGCTTCAACTGAGTTGTCGTATTTGGCAAAGATTTTGAGATGATTCATATAGAGTAGGTGATTGCATACTTTATTGTATCCATAGCTATTATTGTTTAGTTGATGCGTATGTAGGCTTGAAGACAGAGAAAACAGGAGAGACAGGTTGTCTCCTTGAAAATTCCCCTTCGGATATTTAGGCAGTTGGAGGTGGTAGGGCATCTGGTGTGATTTATGCATCATGTGGTTTTCCATATTCTTATGCTGTGTTTAAAAAAATTAACTATCACTGAGGAGACTTTGTACATTTCCTAGGTCTTAAGGATCTTTAAAAACTAGGAATTTATTGATTTTTATTTTATTAGTCTCTAAGGCACTTTCAACCAACATCTCATCAGGAGACAATCGTTGGATCATTAATTAACGAAAAAAACAGTAACGAAAATGAAGAGCAAAAAAAGGGGGAAACACGCTAGAATAACAAACAAGTGTATATACTTGTAACGAGGGGAGGGGAAATAACGTGTAAATGAATTAGCGAGGGACAGTTAATATAAAATATCCCCCAACAGATTAAGGGACTTTACAAATTCTTTCTGCCGGTAGAGAGAAGGTTTCCTTAATCCTATAACAGACTGATTCCAAAATCTTCCAATGATTGTTGGAACCAACCAATATTTATCGATCCACCCACGAGGATAGAATGTGGCACAAGGCCGGTTTAATGTGGGTATCTCCGAGCCCGTAGGCTCTGCCAAAAATATAGCCTTTTTGAACCGGCCTAGACGGGTTCAGGCCCTGTCAACCTCCCTGGAGGAAACCTTGCCCTTCGGCAAAGCCTCGTCCGGGTTCCTCTCTGCTAATGCAGGGAGTTCGACAGATGCCGATTGTTGGAATCAGCCAATATTTATCGATCCACCCACGAGGATAGAATGTGGCACAAGGCCGGTTTAATGTGGGTATCTCCGAGCCCCTAGGATCAGCCAAAAATATAGCCTTTTTGAACCTGCCTAGACGGGTTAAGGCCCTGTCAACCTCCCCGGACGAAACCTTGCCCTTCGGCAAAGTCTCGTCCGGGTTCCTCTCTGCTAATGCAGGGAGTTCGACAGATGCCGATTGTTGGAATCAGCCGTATGAATGATTTTAAACCACTCTTTTTTATACGACTTGGCACAGGCTATATTCTCAAGTAAGTGCTGAGCAATAGCCTATTCCATATTTTTGGGAGGGGGAGATAACACATTTTCTCTATCTTACCAAGTCTTACTTTGGAAGGTACATGCTGATTGATTCTAGTTTCCAAATGCAAGGTTGTACGCCCCACATAACCAGCAGCACACTGGTAATTAAACTCATATACTAAATTACTCAATTTGATGTAGGGCAAACGAAACGACGAAAACGCAGACCTAGTTCGAAAAATGAAACGTAAAGCATCAGAGGGAAAACAACCAGAAACCGACTTGGTAACTTGCTTAATTAAGTTTTGGCCTTTATCCCCAATCCAGGGAATCTTCAAATACACCGGACATTTAGAAGGCTCGTGGACTTTAGGGGAATGAAATTCCATAGTCTTCTTACTAATAATATAATCAATAAGGGCCTCCGGATAGCAATTACTGAGGAAAATCTGCCTAATGTTCTCAAATTCAAGGTCCAATCTAGCAGGAGAACAAATTTTGAGCGCCCTGTACACCAAGGTTTTAACAAGATTGATTTTCCTTGATGTAGGTGCAAACGAACGCCAATTCAAATAGAGGCCCGTAAAGTTAGGTTTGCGATAGATATTAGGTTGGTGCAAAAATAATGACGTAATAATGTCGTTTTTTGACGTATTTTTAACGCCAAAAACGGCATTATTACTTCATTATTTTTGCACCAACCTAATACTTGTAAGAAATCCCCCTCTACTCCGCTCAACAAAAACGACCAAAAAGGGCAGAGAGTTGTCCTTCTTCCCTTATATATATATATATATATATATATATATATATATATATATGCATCTCATCAAACTTTTGCAGGTTTTCCAAATCCGGAAGATTTTAAGATTTTTTTTTCGAGATAATAATTAATTAGTGATACAAGTTCTACTAATTGATCTATTATTTGTAACTTTACCTCGGTTATTTGCACCTAAGTGTATATATAACGAAACCGACTGTAATCGGAATTCGGCTCTCCGATTCCGAACTTCGAGTCGTCAATCAAGTTTACCTGGCATTCATAAGCGGTCACCCACCCAGGCTCGACGTTGGTTAACTTCAGCGACAGAAAATTATATTTACAATTAAGTAATCATCGAGTCTAGAAGAATCCCCATAGAATAAACTGGAGAGCCGTTTCTACTCATCAGCAATGCGTATCCACTACCAAGAATCTAGCCGGACTGTTATGAGACGACGCAACGGGCCTCGCTACCGAAGATGCAACCAGATACACTCGATATAACGCCGCTCTTCACAAATACCGTCCTGTAACTCATCCGGACTGTAGCCCCACGATTCAAGTCATCTATCTATAAACCACTCCATTCAGAGCATTAGACGGTTCAAGAAAGTATATTCAAATGACAGAAATTATTAGGGGAATTTGAATAATCCGGATTAAGTAATTCATCGAGTCTAGAGGAATTCTTAACAAAATGCAGAAAGTAATGAACAATAATATTTATTTTGACAGTATTTTTTTTAGGGATTTTTCAACTGACAAAATCTCTGCCTTGGGCAGAGAGGCACCCGGAAGTGCAAAGTTTCGTCCGGGGAAATAGATAGATAGGACCTGAACTCGTTTATGCTGGTTCTAAGAAAACATTTTGGGCCGAGCCTACATATAACAGTAATAAACAAGGCTAAAAAATACTGTTATATTAGGTTGGTGCAAAAATAATGTCGTTTTTTGACGTTCAACTTTATATGAGAGAATGACATTATTTTTGCACCACCCTAATATAACAGTATTTTTTTTTATTGCGCGAATATCACTACCTAATCTGATATATGAATTGCTCAAGTCCCTCAACAACTTCATATTATGAGGACAGTTTGGGCTCCAGGAAATTACCCCTAGACCCCTATCGTATCAGAGATACTGCGCGTGATGGTCCTTCGGGGCTTGAGCTAATATTATTTTGAAACATTCCTGATCTAAGTTAGGGAATAAACGATTGATTAGATGTGGCACAAGGCTGAAAGTGTGGAGCATCCAGTGAGAATCGAACTCACTTTTCATTCGTAACTGACCTCTTTAAACATTACGCCATGACGAAGGGGCCCGCCTTCGTTTTGACAATAGGGTGCATCGGAAATCGAAGTTTGCATTATATTGTAACATGCAATCCGATTAGCCCGTTTACCGCACATCAACGTACCTGCCTCGCTTTTCCATTTGCATCTGTATTTCTATTTTTATTTTTCTATAATTTTCTAGAATTCATAACCTACATTAATAAATAAATAAGTAAATAAGCAAAATAATAGAAAAACAAAATGAATATTCCTCTATATTTACGCAATGCAAATGATTCTACCAACCCAATTTAAAAAAGAAAAAACGGTAATTATATTTTCCAATCTTGAATTGCGTTTTACATATATATATATATATATATATATATATATATATATATATATATATATATATATATAGTTCTTCATAACTTAACTATATATATATATATATATATATATATATATATATATATTTGATCGTTATGCATCAGATTAGCTATCCCCGTGTAGTTTCGTGTGCTTAAGTGTTTGTATACGTCTTTGATTAAAAAAAAATAATGCCAAATACGAAGTAACTACCTTCGCCAATGCATTTCCGCATAATGATGGTGTTAAAGCAATCTTTTCAGTTAATTGCAGTCCCATTTCTCAGAAACGGTCTGCTGAAACGGTTAACACGTGCTAAATATTTTAAACAAGTTATCGCGCATCCCTTTTGGGAAAAAGAATGCTTTGTCAGATTAAATTCTATACATTTCTTTCAAGAGATGCCAGCATACGTTCTTTCTTGCCCCGGGAAAAACACTCATTAACTGTTCCTTAAGACTGAATGAGTATTATCATGTCTGTATCTCCACTACCCCAACGGCTACCATTACAATCATTATCATCATATTTTTTTTAAAATTATAATCACAAAGCACTATTCGGTATGTTGTTATTGTTTTGTTATTGGTTTTAATTCATTTTCTTGGAAAAGTTTAATATTAACATTATTTGTATTAAGGTTTCTATCCGATTGTTTTATTAAACTTGTTATCGTTATTATTTTTATTACGTTTCTTTTGCACTTGCGTTTTTCGCACCTTAATGGCACTCTCTCAGGAGCGAGTGACAGCATGCCTTTTTCAAGTACTTAGCTCTCTTCTAGCCCTGCATCAACTGTGTTGTCGTCTGTTCATAGCCTGTTCAACTGTCGAACAGTCTGTCTTTGGCAGATAGGAATCCGGACCAGGCTTTGCCGAAGGGCAAAGTTTCGTCCGAAGAGGCAGTCAGACACTGAACCCGTTTATGCGGTTTCTAAGGGAATATTTTTGGTCGAGTCTACAGGCTCGCAGAACCTACGGTAAATTCGGCCTTGTGCCACATACATTCTTCGTGGTGGGGCTGTTAAATATTAAATGTGTTGGCGTCTGGATGTTCTCAGACCATTCTCGAATCCCAAACACCTTCATTCCTTCCATTTCTGCGAGTGGTTCTAATGGCTTGAGGCATCAAATATAATTTTAATACTCTAATCAATTAATGAGCATTTACATCCTTATTTTATGTTTGACGTTCTTTTGTTTCTAAACCGCAATTATTTTAAAAGGTTCATCGACAAGTTGGCAGAAGATATGTTCCTTTTAACTTCCTTCAAGATATGGCTCTTCCGTCGCTTTATTACATATGATATACATAACCTGCTAGGAGAGATAGTAGAGTAGTATAAGAGGAGTAGAAAGGTTCGCCTATAGTCCGGTTCACACTTCTCCTGGTCTTTTGAAAAGAGTAGATGTTAATTACTCATTCCCGGTTTAGGATTGGGTTTCCGATTTAATCTAATTTTGTTTTTCATTCTCTTTCCCTCCCAGTAGCTTTTTGCGTCTTAGTGACATTATCGCCTTGTGATGAGTTGATAAAGAAGGTTAACCGTTATCTACTCTATAGATTTAAATTTAAAATTTCCCAGGACTAGCCGCCATCCGAAACTAAAGATCCCATTCTTCCCTGTTTTATTTAATTCATATCTCGGTGGAATGATAATGTAATGGCTTCATGATTTTCCCAAACTCCGCTGCTCGCAAATTTCACTTTGTGCCTCCATAATAGTTACTATACTATTTAGGATACCATACCAATTAATATAACTCAATAATATTCGCTTTTCTGATATGTGATCTATTATTTATTTTAATATATATATATATATATATATATATATATATATATATATATATATATATATATATTATTCGGACAATTGTCCTCATTTTTGTCGCCATATTTATAACAACGTTTCAGCCGTTGTACGCTCCGGCTTTCTTCGGGTGGTTGGATTGTCGAACTGAACCCTTTATTTCGCTCACTGGAGTAGACTGTTCTAGTTCCACGTGCCATGTTTAATTGTGTCAGTTATCAGTTATCTCCTGTTAATTCCCCTCTGAATGTTCTCCACTGCCTTAACCCACACTCTTTGGGTCCTGTCACTGGATCTAACTAGCGCCTTTATCCACTCTGCCATGTGCCCTGACGGTTAAATGGTTAAAATATATTTTTTTTTAAATCGCATGTGTTATAGGCGAGGTGATATTTTATTGGCACTGTTCTGACTTGTGATAATCAAAATTAAATCAACCCTATCGACGGTTACTTGAATAAACCGACTGCGTCGATAGCAGAAGGGTAAAATCACTAACACAGGACATTTAACACATAAATGTACCCTATATGCCGATCCCCAAAGTCTATAGTTAGAGACAAAAATATAACAGACGGTGTGCGTTTATGCGAAATTGAATGAAACAGACTAGACTGGAGTTTGAACTCGACACGCCGATAACCGTTATTATAATTAGGTGTCTGAAAAATTGACGGATGACTCCACTTCCAAAACTGTGACCAATTTAACTTCTGTCCGCTTTTTGTAGCGGAAATGTTTCTTCATGAGATATAAACCCTCATTATTATTATTATTAGTAGTAGTAATAGTAGCAGCAGCAGTAGTATCTGTAATATTAGTAGTACTAGTAGTAGCACTGTCTTTTTTATTTATTCAGTACAATAACTTACAGTATCATTATCCGAGACCGAGGAAGTAAATATATGAATTCTTTTAACATAAGTTCATATGTTAACTGATAGTGCCCGGTGCGATGAGTGAATTGCCGCTATTTTATATTTTAATGTCACGCATGCGTGTTGTTTGTTTTTCTTTTTAATTCGTCGAATGCACTATATCGTAGGGTTAGTTGGGCGAAAAAAAAGCACCATTTCACAATTCACTCCGTCAGAAATTTGGAAACGGATATTTGTACTACTTGGCATTTGCGCCGAAAGCTCCAATACGAACATTTCCGAATATTCGATCTCAACCTGCAGACAATGAAGAGAATTCGGAAAGAGTTGGCTGAGTCTAATGGTGATTACGAAGGTGCGGCAGCACCGAAAACTCACCGATTGTTCTGATAAGAAAAAAAAACTCCCGAATTTGTTAGTGAGGGCCTTGGATTCAACACGGTGGCCTAGATCAAGGGCTTTGAAGAGGTAGAGCTGCTTTGGGTCAAGAGAATGGCTGCTGGAAAAAAAACTATGACTGGCAACAGAACTCTACACCATCCCACACAAGCAGGAGAACCCAGACAATTTCTGCAACCAAATCAGTCCTTACTTCTAAACATCTAACTCTCCAGATTGCAAACCGATTGATTATTATGTGTGAGACGCAGTTGAACAAGAGGACACCCCCCCCAAAAAAAAAACTCCTTTTAACACCAAAGATGCCCTGAAGATGAGAATTATGGAAGCATTCATCAACTTAAACAAAGTTACCGTCCAGAAGAGCTGTAGGTGATTCCGACCTTGTCTGGAGGTCGTAGCTGAAGCCAATGACAATTATATTGCATAAATTTACTCTTTAGTATTTCAAGATATATTTGCGTAATTTTGGTATATATATATATATATGCTAAAATGAGACATCAGTGTTATTTTCCTTTTTGCTTTATTTAGACAGAACTTTATCTATCGCAGCGTGTACAGTGTTTATATCTTCTTTACATCGATAATTCACTTCTAATCATATTAGCAGTTCCACTCAAGGTGATTTTCTTTGTTTCTTAAAACAAGAGCAACTATGTATTTTGTTAATGTCCTTCTGTACATTTTAGATCACCCCTAGGGTTCCAGTTATTAATATTAATATTTTAAAAATATTTTTTTTTGCATTTGTTTAATAATCACATGCCCAATGATAACCAATGACAAAGCGAAACGTGTAATTTCTTTATTGTTTTCACTTAATTTTTATAGAAGAAAAACTATTAAAAAATAAAACAACTTAAATGAACAGACCTCTTCGTAGGATATGGGCTGTTCTTGTTAGGACTATTTTGAGAGATTTCCTGGCTAGATGATACGGCAAGGATTGTGTCGATTTATTCTTGATTTAATTTTTATGTGCCTCGCTTTTCTTTATTTTTCCATCTCCAAGCCATTCTATTTGCTAAATCTTTACAAAGCTTTCGCAGAAATATGTTTGTCACTTGGCGCGCTCATTTTAACCAGTGTGAAAACTTTTTGCCACATGGTTTTAATTATTATTATTATTATTATTATTATTATTATTATTATTATTATTATTATTATTATTATTATTATTATTTTCTTTGATTTCTGGCGTTTACACATTTCTTTCCGGGTCCCGCCCAGGGACCTAAGTTTAGAAATGGAATCATGACACTTTCCACTGACAAAAAAAAAAAATACATAGATAAAGCCCTTCGTAAAGTGTGGGCTGTACTTGTCAGAACAATTGTTTGTATCTCTTTCAGGCATGGACTTCCAGGAATCTCTTCAATTAGTCTACTGGAATTATTTCCAGCCAATCTTAGGACTCCAGGATTGTTGATGTTCCCATATACCACATTTCTGAGATTTCTATTTCAAGGTCCTTGTATTTTGACAGCTTTTATCGCTTTTATTATTATTATTATTATTATTATTATTATTATTATTATTATTATTATTATTATTTTTAAGCGTTTCACCCCAAAGAAGGCAATAAATCCACTATGACTAAAGGGGTTAATGAGTGTGAAATAATATGAGAAAAATAAAAACATTATGAAGAAACGAGACAAAAATGGACAGGAATTAAGAAGATATAAAATAACAATTGACATTGCATTTAAATTTTTGTAGATCAAACTTGACTGATAAACCAAACGCTGCTATAGAGATCCACAACCGAAATAGTGTGGGAGTAGAAATTGTTAGCATAGAATATACGGTTTCATGTAGCCATTTCAAATGTAAAAGGATGTGATCTTGCTGCCAATGTAGTCCCGTGCTTAAATTCATCAAGTCTAAGTACCGTAAGAAATAATTCATTAGAACAATTGCCGTGAAAGTATTTATAAAAAAAAATCAAAGAGAAAATACATTACGGCTTTGAGAAAATGACTGAACTTTTTTCTTATTTTTATGAGAGTTGCCTCAAGAAACCGCATATCCGTTAATCATGATTGGTGTTAGTTAATATTTCCAATCAGTTTTTTTTCATTTGTCTGAGGATGTTGGAAAGTTTATAATAGGTTAAATTCTCCTGGGAATATATATGTACAAAAAGAAATTATATGAAGTCAGAACGTGTAAATAGATGAAATATAGGGCCTCAAACAATAAAATTATGTCATGAGAGTAAAATTCAGTAAAAGCATTAAATATTCAAAATTATTGTAAAATATGTACAATTCTGTTACTCTATGAGTACGTGGATACCAATTCCAGTAATATAAGTTTTATAAATAGTCAACCACTCGGTTATCACAGTGACAAAAATTTACCCACGATGTGGGAAGTACACATGTTTTAGTTTGTGCATATCATTCAAAGTTTCTTCTCCAAGTTGTTGCGATTCATTTGTTCATTATTTTTAGCATGGTTACTTATAATAGTAACAATAATAATAATAATAAGAAGAAGAAGAAGAAAAAGAATGATAATAATAATGATGATAAAACTAATTCTACTACTTCTACTACAAATACTGCTACTACTACTACTACTAATAATAATAATAATAAGAAGAAGAATGATAATAATAATGATGATAAAACTACTTCTACTACTTCTACTACTACTACTACTACTAATAATAATAATAATAATAATAGTAAGAAGAAGAAGAAAAAGAAATACAAAAAATATTCTCAGAAGTATAGTCTATCCTTTACGAAAGTTTTATCTATGTAAAATATGTGATCTGTTTTTCAAAACTGTTTAGTGGAAAATGTCATAATGCCATTTCTGACCTTAGGTCTTTGGTCGGCTCCTGAAAAGTAATGAGAATATACACCATAAATCAAAGTAAATAATAATAATAATAATAATAATAATAATAATAATAATAATAATAATTATTATTATTATTATTATTATTATTATTATTATTATTATTATTATTATTATTGCGTGTGAGAGCAGTACGATAAAGTCAAGCTAAGATAAAAAATAAATAAATGAAATCCAATATAGCCATCAAGTTACACGGGAAAAAAAAAGGGTAACCAGGCACAGACACCACAGCCAAATGTGTGTGATGTGTTGGTAGGTGATTATAAGAAAGTGCATGAACTTGTAAGTGTGGCTCCTTTAGAAATGACTTCAGGCCAAATACATCAATCCTCTAAGTCGAACTCGGATTAAAGGTTTTCAAAAATAGGTCCTTTTTCATCTACAAGTTAACTTGACATAATCATGCCGCAAATTTAAAACAAACAACCATGTTGGCACTCGAACAGATGCTTCCCAACTACTCCCGCTCATGAACAGACATACATAGTATGTCTGTTTTTCATATATGCAGCTGGATAAGCTCAGGCTATTAGCAAGCAAACGATATTATATGTTATCAGAGCCATATTTGCTATAGCAACACGACTTCTTCGTCTTCTTTTTCTTCTTCTTCTTTTCTATGATTTCTCAAGATACTTGGTGGTTTTCTCTCGAGATCGAATGAAAACAATCTAATAAGCCAATTCTAATAATGATAATTTAGCGCAGTTTGAATAGCGTCAATAAGAGAATCCCTGACCTTCGCACCCCCCCAGGATTTTTAGTTTCCCGTTAAGGTCCTGTTATTCTAAGAATGTTTATTTTTTATTTATTTTATTTCATTAATTTATTTTTTGCTTTCTTTTATCTTAAACTAGTCATCTGTTGGAAAAATTCTCGGTGAACGTGTGTGTGTAAAAATAGTTCAGAGCAGATAACATTAGAAAAATTTTAGAGTCCCATGAAAATAAGTGGATACAACGTCTAAAAACAAAATATCCAGCCGGGCTAAACCATAAATTTAACAATATATAGATAGTAGTACGAATATATAACTCAACAAATCAAAACCTACCCACATTTCTCATCCACACAAGACAGACATGCTTTGTGGAGGCCTCACACTTATACACTCACCCACACGAATATACACACTTACACACATCATACTCACTCACTCCCCAATGAGCCAAAGGATAACACACACACACCCACAGCAATACACACGCTTACACACATCATACTCACCCACTCCCTAAGAACCAAATGACACACACGCAAACACTAAACAGAGACACATCCCCTCACCAGGTCCAATAAAACTGCCAAACTGACCAGAGAATTCATAGCAGCATGTATCTATCCAGCTCTTATCTCAAATAACAACTTAAAAGAGACTGTTCGACCAACACAAGGAATGTTAAAAGATTCATGTTAAAAAGATAAAAAAAATACTAAAAAACAAATGAAAACTACAGACAAAAGTTCATTTTCTCCATCAAGACATTTATTTCTGTAGTTCACTGCTAGCAGAAAGCAGACATATTTCTTCTCCTGATGATGGCCATTTTGGTCGAAACTAGTCGAGGAATCAAAATGAAATAATAATAAAAAAAAAAAACGAAAGAATATTAATCTACAACCCAGTGTGTCTAAAGATTTTTAGATATTAATTTTTTTATTTTTTTATAGTTCAATATATATATATATATATATATATATATATATATATATATATATATATATTATAACATGATTTATTTAAAATATGGTTTTTGTCGCTACACAGTTCTAATAAGCATGTTTCAAAAATGAAAGCTAAAAGCTACGAATTTAATTTTGTAATTAAATTAAAGACATTAGTTCCATTTCCTCCTCAAGCGAATTTTGGAGTAACTTTTTAAAATTACTGGGTTTTAAAGACACAGCTAAAATCATAATTCACGTTTCCAAGGTCACAGATAAATCTACTTCAACTAGACAAGGGGTGTCTGGGTGTTCATTATGTCTATATTTTGATGTATCCGTTATTAGTTACGTTTTGGTAGGGGTAGGGATGTATTTTTCAATGAAATCTGACACCCGTTGAATGCATGACGTCTGGATTGTTTTTTTCTTTTGTTTTTTTTTTTTAATTTATTGTTAACGGCAAAAATTCTTACGGCATTTTGGGGGTGGTTTAGGTTAGAATACGTTTTATTTAACTACGATTTGAAATATTTTCATTTTTAATTTTTATTTTTAATATACTATATTTTTTTAAGAACATTTAAATGTATTAGAATCCCTTATAGTATGTAGAATTATTTTTACATCAAGTATAATTATGTATATTAGGTTTCAATTTTTTTTTCTTTTAAATATTATTTAAGTAAAAATTATGACAGTGACGGCAAAAATAGTTACTTAATTTCACTGATTTAGTAAATTTTTATTTCTTATATTTTTTATATATAAATCTAGAAAAATATTGTTTCTCATGTAAGTACAAAGGACATGGGTCATTCGAAATCTTACATCTTCTGGCATTTCATATTAATTTTATTTTACTGTAGGTGTTTTATTGGATTCTTTTAGTGGGGTATAGTACTAAGTAAAAGAAGTTTAGGTGAGAATTCATTTTATTTAACTACAATTTTAATTACAACTTTAAAATATTTTCATTTTTAGTTTAATAGACTATATTACTTTATAATAGAAGGAAATGTATTAGAATTACTTATAATAATTAAAATTATTTTTCCATATCAAGTATATTTATATTACGATTTTTAAACTTTTATATTTAAAATATTATTTAAGTAATATTTATGGCACTTACGGCAAAAATGGCTAATAATTCATTTCTCTGATTTAGTAAACTTCAATTATTTATTTAATTTTTCATAAAGAAAAAACAAATGGAATAGAATTACAGTGTAACCCGGATATAAGAGAGTCGTCGGGACCGGATAAGGAGTCTCTTATATCCGGGTTTATCTTATATCCGGGTTAGGTCTATTTTGTATACATTAACACAAGCTCTAATTTTGGACCAGAGAAAATCTCTCTTATATCCGGTTTCTCTTATATCCGGGTCTCTTATATCCGGGTTACACTGACAGTATATAAAATTATTTTTCCATGTTCAATATAAGTATGTATATTACCTGATCGCACGGTTTTAAATTTATTTTTATTTTTAAATTTTAAATATTATTTAAGGAAAATTTTTGACAATGACGGCATAAAATAGCTATTTCATTTCTCTGATTCAGTAAATTTTTTATTTTTTATAATACAGAAGGAGAAAGCCAGACGATAGAGGCCAGATTGGAAGATCATTGAGCAATACTGAACTGCATCATTGTTCTCCACAAATTATAACAATATTTTAATACCAATGATCATTTTCTTACAAAAATTGTGTGACACGCAACAAGATGCGAATAATTCTGTTAATATACATATATATATATATAAATATACATATACATATGTATGTGTGTGTGTGTGTGTGTGTGTATAAACCTAAAGAACCAGGTAAACTTACCTAGGTCTCACCTACACGATCGTCAGGGTATATTGGTTTATATTAGGTTTGCTCTACTTAGTGTATTGAGCAATTTAAGTAGTTATTTTTACTCGTTTTAAAGCTTTTTTTCCTTTGTACTCTGGGCGATTGTTTTCCCCCTCAATTTCATGTTTTTAGTTCTTTCTTTTCTTTATCTTTCATTTTTCCTTCGGCATTGGTTCGTTCAATCAAAAGAGGAAATACCTAAGGTGTTTTCCAAACGAGTTCCACTTCATATATATATATATATATATATATATATATATGTGTGTGTGTGTGTGTGTGTGTGTGTATAATATACATCTATCTATCTATCTGTCTATCTATCTAACTATCTCTCTCTCTCTCTCTCTCTATATATATATATATATATATATATATATATATATATATATATATATATATATAAATAAAAAGAAAGAACAGTAAGATATATTATCCGTTGTTCTCATAGATATTTTTTTTCATTTTTACAGAATAGTGCTCAATGTAAATTTACAGAGCATTAATATTATAAATTAATTGATTTAAAATATGTCTTTTGGCTACACAGTTCTAAGCCTGTTTCATTTTTGAAACAGGGTTAGAACTGTGTAGCGAAAAAAACATATTTTAAATCAATTAATTTATAATATGTATATACACACACACACACACATATGTGTATATGCAGTAGCGTCCAAAACTAAGGGACCAAATTTTAAAACCTAATATTTGTTAGAAATAACAACTGTGAAAAGCTGAAATTTTGACAACTGGTAGTTGTTATCATCCATAATAACATACTAAAATTTGAATCATTTACAAAATATAGAAAAAGAATTATAACAATTATTTATTTATTTTCAAAATAGGATCGTCCAAAAGTAAGGGACAAAATTGAGAAAAACAATGTAAACAGCAAAAAAACAATAAAAACACATGTACAATCAATATTTAGTAAATCAGCCCTTGCTCTCAATGACAGCTGCACATCTTCGACTACAGGAACGAATCAGTTCTTGACAATCCTCGATACTAATTTTAGACCATTATTCTTGAAGCTTCACCCACAAATCCCCCGTGTTAGTGGGATTTCATTCCATAACTTTCACTCCTAAGGTCTTCCAAAGGTTTTCTATTGGATTTAAGTCAGGACTTTGCGGTGGCCGATCCATAATTTCCAAATCTTGCTCGCTAAGGTAACTCATTACCACCTTTTGTAAGGGACAAAATTGAGAAAAACAATGTAAACAGTATGCTATATTCAAATTTTTGATTTCCTCTAAAGAATAAGTCTTACTTAGTCATTTGTAAGCGTTGCATCAGGCGGCACCATGGCGAAACGCCAAAAACTTGATTACTCTGTGAGACAAGCTATTGTGAAGCTACACAAGGAAAAGCACACCATTAGAGAGATTTCAGAGAAAGTGGAACGTTCCAAGAGTGTTGTAGGCAGGGTTGTTAAATCCTACAATGATACTGGCAAAATAGTTAGTGCTTTTAAAACCGGCAGACCCCGCAAAACTTCGGCAAGAGAAGATCGAATAATGCAGCGTATGTCATTAAAGGACCGTTTTAAGTCTTGCACAGAAATTAAAAGGGTTATGAATAGTATCTCATGTGTTAATGTGTCAAGACAGACTGTTTGTAGACGACTGCAAGAAATAGGGCTGTTTAATCGAACCCCAGGGAAGAAACACTTGTTAGTTCGAAGAATAAGAAGAAGAGATTAGAGTTTGCAAACAGGTATGCAATTTGGACATATGAAAATTGGGCAAAAGTATTTGTCAGTGATGAAAGCAAGTTTAATTTATTTGGAAATGATGGTAAAAAACAATGTAAAGAGACGTATTGATGAAAGATTAAGTGCAAAGTGTACTAAGAAAACTGTCAAGTTTGGGGGCGGAAGTGTCATGCTATTTGGAATGTTTTCTAGCCAAGGTACAACGCCTCTTGTCCGGTTACAAACTCGTGTAAACGCGCAGATCTATAAAAAACATTGTTCAAGATCATGTTGTGCCAATCATACAGAATTCAGGTTTCGATAGGGCTACCTTTATGCAAGATAATGCCCTATGTCACAAGGCAAAGGTGGTAATGAGTTACCTTAGCGAGCAAGATTTGGAAATTATGAATTGGCCACCGCAAAGTCCTGACTTAAATCCAATAGAAAATCTTTGGAAGACCTTAGGAGTGAAAGTTATGGAATGAAATCCCACTAACACGGGGGATTTGTGGGTGAAGCTTCAAGAATAATGGTCTAAAATTAGTATCGAGGATTGTCAAGAACTGATTCGTTCCTGTAGTCGAAGATGTGCAGCTGTCATTGAGAGCAAGGGCTGATTTACTAAATATTGATTGTACATGTATTTTTATTGTTTTTTTGCTGTTTACATTGTTTTTCTCAATTTTGTCCCTTACTTTTGGACGATCCTATTTTGAAAATAAATAAATAATTGTTATAATTCTTTTTCTATCATTTGTAAATGATTCAAATTTTAGTATGTTATTATGGATGATAACGACTACCAGTTGTCAAAATTTCAGCTTTTCACAGTTGTTATTTCTAACAAATATTAGGTTTTAAAAATTTTTCCCTTAGTTTTGGACGCTACTGTATATATATATATATATATATATATATATATATATATATATATATATATGCAATTTTTATATATATTATTTATGCCTAATATATTATAAATGCGCGGTACTCATTGAACTCACACTCAATATCAGTGATAGTGCTAACATATTTAGTTGCGTTGATGTGAGTTTCTGACCGTGGGTTTCACGCACTTTGCGATCGTCAGATAAACTGATTGAAATTTTTGATCTATATATGCTTGTGTATATCGGTGTTTGAGAGTAGTGGGAGGAAACATTCTTCTCCTCGGGACGATGCCTAAAAACCCGGATATACTCAACTATAAACTGATCCGAATCAGTTTGTCTCATGGTAATCACATTTAACGGAATCTTTCTTGAGGAGAAAGAAAGCAATAAACTCAGCGATCAGGCTTCTATGTATTACTTTCTCACAATAAGGAACATAGATCATCTACACAAGATTCATTTCTTTTCGATGTGATTCATTCAATTTCAGCAAAAAATAAATCTTTTAAATTCTAAGATAGGATCTCTTGCATGTGCAAGTCAACCATTTCATTAAGTGATCGAACCTGAACCGTTTTTTTCAATAAAGAACAGGGGGCTCATTTTTTTTTTTTTTTAATTCCGATCAAGAACTATTTGATGTTGTCTAGTCATTTGTTCAAATTTGGGAAAGCGGTGGCATAAAAGCGACAATCGAATTCTATAAATGATGCGACAAAAAGTAACACGTAGATGACTGAAACTTATTTCGAATCAAATTATCAAGCTATATATATATATATATATATATATATATATATATATATATATATATATATATGAATCATTTGAATATATAGTATTTTTTCAAATTTGGGGAAGCGAGTCGTGTCACTAACAACACATCCTCGTACTTGCTGCGTGCATGATATATATATATATATATATATATGTGTGTGTGTGTGTGTGTGTGTGTGTGTGTGTGTGTGTGTGTGTGTGTATTGATATTTTGATTCCAAAGAACTCTCACTGATCTACATATTCCTTTGTGTCGCATCCTTTTTAGATTTCGATTGTCGCTTTTATGTCACCGGTTTACTTACAGCAGAAGTGGAGCAAAGAATTTCCAGACATCATTGGAGTCAATCATCCATTGGCAATTTGCCTTATCACAAATATATATATACATATATATATATATATATGTGTGTGTGTGTGTGTGTGTGTATGTATGTATGATATGAAAAAATTATTCTTATATACATAGAAAATATTATGAAATTCAAAATACAAGTTTAATAAAATTTCATCGTACCCTCACTATAATATATATATATATATATATATATATATATATATATATATAATCAGTGATGTATGCATACGTGTGTATATATGCCTGTCTCTGTTATTTTTCTCTATAGTTTTCCCGAGTTTTTATCGGAGTCGTTTACTTTCTCTCTTTTTACACACACACTTCATATATATATATATATATATATATATATATATATATATATATATATATATATATATATTACATAGAATAGAAATACATATTTACCTCATTTGAATAGCTATTTCAACTAACAAGTCCTATGTTAACAATGTCAACTTAGAAGTGTGAAAGAATAAAACAGCCACTTAAAAGTTAATCATTTAAAAGAAAATTAAATGAAAGTAAGAATTAGAAGAAGAAGCGAAAAAGGAAAAGCAAAAATATAAATGAAAAAAGAAGAGAAAGAAGAAAAGAAAAGAAGTAGCTGATGAAAATTCAGACATTGAGTTAATCTAACTCCCCGTATCATTGTAAGTCGGTAGGTGGAAGTATCTGGCTTAAAGTGTCATTTAATATTAACCTTAACATATATTTTAAATAATCTCATGTCAGGTTCAAAATGAATCACAAAATGAAAGACAGGAGTTCAAATAATTTTAAAAATTAATATAAAAAAATGGCAATTATTACTTATAAAGCTAAGAACATAAATATAGTTTCTCCTTTTTTAGGAAAAAAATTCCCAACTCTATACTAGCGAAAAATAAGAAAAATAGTAACCATAAATTGATATTTTATATAAAGAAAAAAATAATTTCAAAATATTTAAAATTTAAGATTTTTTGAAAAATATATGTAAAACGGTAAAATCTAAAATTAAAAAATATATAATACAAATGATAATAACATTTTTTTTTCTTAAATTTTAAATACTTTTAATTAGTAGGGATAATTCCAAAGAGTGAACAAAAACGTTTTATTGAAATTACAAAGGGTATGATTGATGACGTAAAATCACTACATGATTTAATAGACAACTTATGAAGATGTCACTTTTTGTAAATTTTATACCCTATTCCTTGCCATGTCCTATTCAGCCCTTTTCTTTTTTTTTCTCTTTCTTTTTTTTTTTCATGTGTTCCTTTTTTAATATATTCTCACTATTTTACTTGGCACATGCGATGAAAAGATGTCAACCCGTTGCTCTTTCTCTACACTTGCTCCCTTCCCTATCTTATTCTCCTTCATCTTATCTTTCTCTAGACATATATATCTCCCTCACTTCCCCCTTCCTTTCTCTCTCTCTCTCTCTCTCTCTCTCTCTCTCTCTCTCTCTCGATTTCCCTTTTCCCTATATTAAAACGTTGTTTTAAAATCCAGACTTTCCGATCTTTTGTTTGAAAAATTTTTTTTATTTCACTTGTGCCTGGATAGATTTAAAATTAATCTATTGCTGTAAAATTGTTTGGTCTCATGAGACCAGACCTTTTGGATTACTCGAAATAAATTATTACCACGGATTTCTAAAATCTCCTCTTTCATTATTATATATAATATTTATATGTAACCTTAATCGTATATTCTCATTAATTCAAAATTACTAACTTAATATAAACTTACCTCTTACGTGAGTAACGAAGCCGAGGTAAGGTACCTTTTCTCGTATACCTAATCGCTAAACTTTTAATTATCACGGGATGCACCGAATCCAAGGCCTTGTACCGTAACTGAAATGATTGTTTAGGAAATCATCACAGATAAACCTTGTATTATTCGCTAAGTTTAAAATACTTAGCGAATAACAAATGGTTTATTTCTGAGGGCGATTTCCTAAACAATCATTTCCGCCGAGACTGGCTCCTTCTGCCTCATATACTGTACAGAGACTTTATACTTAAACGACTCTGACCTGGTTTTACCGCAATAAAAAAAGATCAATCCATATTCATCATCGAAGGAGACGTATGACAGTCGGTGCCATGCACCAAATTGATTTCATCAAAGAATCGTCTGTAGAAACTCACATCAGAAGAATGGGTTTTATTTCCCATTTGGCCTTTCGCGTTCTGCCTTACCAGCAAGAGTTATTGGCTAGTGCCAATATATTGAATAAAAAAAAATTCCTGGACGGTTAACGGACCGCCCACTTTGTATTCATAGGTTTTCATATGCACGGAGAACATTTTCCGCTTTCTGAACTGATTTGCAAGAGAAGAAAATTGCGGCTTTCCACAAGGGAACATCTCCATTGAGTTCTATCACACGTCTGATAAGCTAATTCGAGTTAGATTTCATTTTCAGAGGCGAGGGTAATGTTGCAAAAGGTCACAGTATTACAGAACTTAATAACGACCGAGCTTATGAATGCAAAACTAGCTTGATAAACTGGACACCTCGGTAAAGTGTCCTATTTTGCTGGGATACGGCATCAATCATTGAAGGGCGATGAAAATTGCACTCACTGAAATCATTATGACCTATAAAACGAACTCGATAAAGATTACTCTTTGGCAAAGGACCTTTTTATTATCTTATGAGACTATTAATCCAGAAAATAGGGTTAACCAGTGAGAAATGAACTCACTGGTACTGTAATGGTCTGTGAGACGCACATTGAAAGTGATTTTCGAAATGCCAAGTTTCTTCAGGGCCTAGTCGGTTATGCCAACTCCAAACTTTATTTTCATTATTACCTTTGAATTGTCATGCATTCTTTGGAAAAGGTAGTGCAGTGGTTCTTCTTCTCTGCTCCATGGTTTGGAATTCAAATCTCTCTCACTCTCTCTGGTTACTCTTCACTGCTACTTTACCAACAGTTTAGCCACCACAGAGAACTTTTTTCTGCCTGACATTAGCATGGCTGACGCTAGACTCCAGGTGAGCAATACACTACGCCTTCTTTGACTCACGTTTTCCGCTGAAGTTACGTCGGGCGACTATATCGAATCAATAGCTGCCGCTTCTGCAAAGAAAGTTGGGAGCAATGTGTCATGCCACAATTTTTTCTTGTACGAATCCATCTTGAACATTTAAGAATCTACCATTTGTCTGTATATTAAACACTTTTGTCATATGTGCTCTTGCTGTACATCGAGAGACTTTTGTCAAAATCTCAAGAAGGATCTGTAATGAAATCGAACTTGACCAGGCATACAATCATTTTCTTACACACGTAATGTATTTTCCCACTGTCTTTTCTACAAATATTTTCATGTCAACTAGAGCAGTTGCCATGAAAAAGCTTTTATTTTATTGGCCCGACTACATAAATTTAAGCATGTTACTAGTTTGGCATCAAGGTCCCACCTTTTAAATGTTGAAATAGTTAAATGCAACCGCCTCTTCTATTCTAACGGTTTATTTCCTAACACTTACCGCGTGTGGATCTCCCTCCCGTTTAACCGCTTCCATAATAACTTCAATCTTCAAAAGTTTAAATGTAACATCAATCACCATCTTCTATTTTCTTGAATCCCCTTCATCTTTTGTCCTACCCTCAATCTTCACTAGACTCAGCCTTCTCTTCCCCTTTCATTCGCTGTAACTACTTGCGTACTAGTGGTATCCCTGGCTTGCTTGATGTGAAATAATTTAAAAAAGAAGTAGCAGAACCTTGCTTTTCTCCAGAGCACAAGTGTGAACGCAATACACTAGCCGGGAAGTCACTTTTTTCCCGTTCTGTATATCTTCAAGGCATTGTCGATCTTTACAAGCTCATGTCTTTTACAGCTCTTAATATATATTTTTTAATTTTTTATTTTCTTTACCAAAACTTGCTCCGCTAGCTATTTAGTAAAGCTTTCCACGCAGGTCATACATTATTTTCCTCTGTCTATCTTGCCTTCAATCTGTCCTGTGAGTATCACAATTTCTAAACCCTCTTTTCTCATTATTTTCACTAGGAATATCAATTGATGTTACTGATGTTAAGTATATGTCGTGGAGTTATTTCGTAGTGGAGGCTTGTATTTGTACTAAATCTGTCCTAAAATAGGTTCGACGTACAAAATGTTGGGAACTTGATATAATAGGTATTACGCAGAGTAATCTTGTTCTGGTCGCTGACTACTTGTCCGACATCGACTAGTATTTAGTCACCCCCCCACGAGGGTATCACGTCGCACAAGGCTGGTTTAACGTGGGATCTCCGAGTCCGTGGGCTCAGCCAAAAATATACCCTTTGAACACGTATAAACGGGTTTAGGGTCGGTTTACCTCCCTGAACGAGACTCCGCCCTTCGGTGTATCCTCGTTCGGGTTCTTCCCCGCCCAAATGCAGAGAGTTCAACCGTTCAGCCGGTCGTCCGACATCGACTAGTATTTAGTCACCGCCACGAGGGTATCATGTGGCACAAGGCCTTTTTAACGTGGGTTTTCCGAGGCCGTGGGCTCGGCCAAAAATATATCCTTTGAACCCGTATAAAGGGGTTCATTGTCGGCTTACCTCCCCGAATGAGACTCCGCCCTTCGGCGTAGCCTCGTTCGGGTTCCTCCCCGCCCGAAGGGGAAGATTTCAACCGTTCAGCAGGTCGTCCGACATCGACTAGTATTTAGTCACCCTCCCACAAGGGTATCATGTGGCACAAGGCTGGTTTAATGTGGGATCTCCGAGACCGTGGGCTCGGCCAAAAATATGCCCTTTGAACCCGTATAAACGGGTTCAGGGTCAGGTTTACCTCCCCGAAAGAGAATCCGCCCTTCGGCGTAGCCTCGTTCGGGTTCCTCCCCGCCCGAAGGCAGAGAGTTCAACCGTTCAGCCGGTCGTCCGACATCGACTGACCCTTGTTTCTCTTACCACTCCTACTTATATTAGGAGGGAGAGTCTATGAACAATAGAATAGGTGTGTTTCACCATAGCTGTATGTATTCTTTTTGTTTTCATTTACTCTAAAACATCGTCTTAACTCACATGTTCGATCCATGGTATTAGCACTATCGCTTTCCTTTATTTATAGGGAGATTCGCAGTCATATAGAATGACTGATAGAGAGCGAATGCAAGTGATCGGGCATCTCGTCTGCAGCCTCTCTCTATTACAGACGTGCCGTTGCCTCCCTCTGTCTTTTACAAATACTTTCACGGTAACTTCTCCGATGAGCTGCTTTCGCTGGTTCCCAGACTTCATGAATTTAAGCGGTCAACTAGGCTGGCATCTCCCTCTCACCCTTTCACTGAAGAAAATGTTAAATGTAGCCGTCTCTTCTGCTCCAATAGCATAATGTCCATACATCTTGCCTGTGGAACTCCCTGACAATTTCTTGTTTCCCTGATAGCTATAATCTCCAACTATTCAAATTTAATGTCAATCGACGTCTCCAGATGCCCTCATCTATCCCTTATCTTTCTCTTCATCCTTTGCTCTCTGTAACCCTTGCGTGCTAGTGGCTTCCCGCCATGCTTGGGGTGAAATGTTTTTAAAAAAATACATAAATTTTCACTAATACACATATCTGTTTATAACGACGTATTTATGCTTCTTAATAGTTTGTTTAGGTATTGGAAATGATTTCAGCGTTATAGATTCCGTCCTCTGTTAAAATACTTCCCAGATATTAAACTTTTGTACTTTTTCTTTAAATTTTGGCATCTCCATTTTGTAATATTCTTTTCCGTTTGCTAAAAACCATGCATCCCCTCTTCTTACAATTGATGTTTAGTTCTTTCTTTCCATCACTTCTTTCTGTGGGAGCTTTCTTAGTTTACTTTCCGGGTCTGCTATTGACACTGCATCATCGTCATATCTTATGTTGCTAAGATTGTGTCCACCAATAATAAATCCTGGTAGGACTTCTAATTTTCTTAGAATTACATTCCCTATATATGTTGAATAAATGAAGTGAGAAAATATCCCATGTCTCACACCCCTTTCATATTTTTATATATACTAAATTTATTTTCTATTCGTTTGCATACGATTTGGTGCCAGTTTATGTTCTGGATTCTTCAAATATTTTTCCGAATATCTCATGGTTGCCTAGCAGTTACAACATTTCTTTGTGATATACTTCATGTAACCCTTTTGCATAATCTATAAGACACTGGTAAAAATCTATCTTTATTTCCATTGCCCTTTCTAATATAATCCTGAGCTTAAATATCGCATTCATTTTTTAATTTCATTTCATTTTTTAATGAACCCACACTGTTCTTGTTCTACCTGCGGTCTTCGTAAATAAAGGTTAGATTACCGACATGTCCACATTATGTTCTAAGTATTACACACGGTAAAACAAACTTAGTGTGTGTATAAGTTCAGGTATAATTTATAAAAAAGTTCATTCACTACAGTATTCAGGAGTCACTCGTGGTCGATACTTACTGAACTAAATGTATGAAATATCACACATGTATGTTTACCAATGATCCGAGAATGCTCCTTGGCAGATACTTGATTACAAAAAAGCTGAAATGGTGTAAGACCGGGGAAAGGCCCTCATTGGCTTCAGAAAACTGGCAACTTACAATGACTTCTGTGGAACTGAGAGAAATGACATGATTTGGGTTGTCTCTTCCAGAGATAGCACTACAGGAGAGTCTGCATCGCAATGTCATATGACACATCTTGTCTCTGAGATTATCCGCGACAACGGTTCTCACAATATAACTGACTGAGGGCACCTAATGAGGAATGAACTATAGATACATGACAAACTCGATAAGTCTTATTCCACCGTGAAATACCCTTTTGCATCTTGGGGGGTGGCGGGGAATTATACTAGTTATTGGTAATAGTAAAGGCCCACGATAGAAAAGACTTAGGAGTGTATACGGTGAGATATGCTTTATAATAAAGTTAATTCATTACACGACTCAAGAGTCACTCATGGTCGATAGATACTCAATGAAAAGTGTGAAATGAACTTAAAGGGTATGAAAGTGTGTGTAAATTGTGAGAACAAGGAGGATATGTTTCTATTGAATCTTCACTTGAAGAGGTTAATTTTGTAATGCTTAAAGAAAGGTCCGTGATGGAATCTGTCCCACAAAATAGAGTTTCTTAGGGAAACAAATCTGTCTGGGTGATGATGAAATATTAATATTTTGGTTTTAAAGGCGTTAAATATTACAAACCAGTTTTTACCCCATTGTTAGTTCTGGGTATGACTATGAACTACATCCGGCAGCAAGCCATGTGATCGGGAAATTGGAAGTTTTTTTTTTTTTTTTTTTTTTTTTTTTTTACGAGTGTGGAATCACATCTTAATTGCTGTTGTTCCCAGGTCCAACTTGACCAAGAGTCTTCACTCCTTTTAGGGTCCTAACTATAGGCAAGTAGTTCCCCCAAACAAAAACATATAAAATTATAAAAATACATTTTATAGTAGAAATACCGGCAATACATTTTTATATTAAAAAATTACCAAAAATATTCACTTCGGTATCCTGGAAATTCTTCGGTTAGCTTTTATTATGCACAGTGCAATAGGAAATTGTATTGACCTTTACTTATTTGAGAGGGGAAGCAGATCGATTTTTGCGAGGTTAAGAAGATTGAAACCTCGATAGAAATATGAACACTATCAAGATCATTCTGCGCATGCTATCAACGAGAAAAGAAACGTGACACTCAAATATATTAATTAAATTTATAAAGCATGATACCGTACGGATACAAAAGATGATTATCGCCATTTGGCGGATATAAGCCAAGTTGGTCACGTGACAGTCGCTAAATGACATTATTCTATGCAGTGTCAAAAGTGGCAGTCAATTTCATTTCGTTTTACAGAAGCTAAACCCAAATATTGCTGTCTTTAGAGACACAGGATAAATTCTGCCTCCCCAGCAAATTACAAGTCCGTGTTGACATTTCCTTTTGGGAATATATCTTTCGGAGATATAGAAACTCCAGCTTGCAGTATTCAATTTGGGAAAACCCACAACTCGCTGTTTGCCGTTTGTTGAGCATGTCATCGCCTGGGACATAAATGAATCCAGACCGTTTGAATCTGTAGTTCTAAACATGGCCTCTCCAGATACAGGACTATCCCCGTATTATATGAAATACCCTTTTTTTATTTCTCCTTACACTCTGCTTTGTTGTATGGATATATGTGATGTATTATTCTCTGGGTGGGACACGTGTATATATCTATATATAGTTTTGTGCATGCCTGTTTAATATAAAAGTCTATTTGAGAACAAGCCATGTTTGTCACTCTTTTTCTGTTCAGCTATTCCGTTCCATCCGTGAAATGCTGTGTTATTATATCACCGATATAATAATGTCCATAACAGGGAAATTACGAACGGGAGAATAAATCTTATCATAGCTCTCACCTGTTTATTAATTTTCATCCAATACATTCGCATAAACTTAGTAAGGTATATTATAATATACCAATGCATGTATATTCAAACATATTCGCACCGATGCTGAAAAAAGTAAATATTATCTGACTGTATATTTTATTGTTACAATAATGTTTCGTTAATTGTACTGCTTTAAAAAGTTAGATTTCTTCAAATTCATTTGCTGTTTGAGCATAGATGAGGGTATTAATACGTTCATGCTTTTATTGGGGAGCATGAATTATGTTCATTTTTTTAAGTCTTTATCTAAAAAGGTTAATAGCGAAAGGCAAACAACACGAGAAAGAATTATATCAGGAAGAGTTGAAAGGAAATCAAGTGACTTTCTTCTCGTATCATTTCTTATTCGTCAGTCGAAACAAGAGATTTGCCGATGGGAAAGTATCGGAGATCAACTTCGCCTTCTATTATTTATCTTCGACGCTCCCGCTGTTTGAATACATGAGGCTCAGACACATTCATTCAGAGGAAAAGAAAGTTCTGCAATACGTTTTTTTCTTTTTTTCTTTTTCTTACCACAGCCGTTCTCCAACCCGGTTCTGTTTGGTTTGAAAAGCAGAACAAAAGAGAAGGTCACCAAAGGTCAACGCTGTTTGCCGAATATTTAGCAACGCCAGAGGAAACAAGGTTAGCGTCTGTGTATCAATAAAACTTCTCCCAACTCTTGACGGTAGCTTATTTCCCCTTAAAGTTATTGTAAAAGGACAGATAAAGAAAAAATGGACTTATAGCAGACATACCTTCAGTTATTGAAGAACAAATCACGAAAAATCAAACGGATTATGGGCTTAAGACAGTAGCAGATAAAAAAAAAAGACAAATGAAATTGGTGAACGGAGTTCGAATTCAGGGACGGTCAGATATTACTTCGCAGTAATTCACTTGAGAAAATAATAGTAGGTGAATAGTATATATATTAGGTTGGTGCAAAAATAATGACGTAATAATGTCGTTTTTGACGTATTTTTAACGTCAAAAAACGACATTATTACGTCATTATTTTTGCACCGACCTAATAATTGCTATTAATCATGTTAAAGATAAGTAACTGAATGACAAAATATAAAAAATGTAACACTTTCGTCGTTCAAAAGGATTTCTTCAGAAGAAATATTTATTGATCAAATTTTTGTGATATAAGGGATGAAAATATATACAAGTATAATGTATAATTTTTACCGAGATTGCTTTACACTTCTGTTCGTTATTTCTTCGCATATTTAATTCTGTTAATGAAAAATGATTTAATCTAAAAATGTCCTTTTCAACGATGAAACAACTTCCATGATGTATTTAATTTCAGGTGATTTGACAATCACTCAACGTAATAAGCTAGTTATTTTCCCTCCAGAGATTGATAAAATAGCAAGGCAGACTGTACTTCATTCACTCAATTACCAACTCATCTATCAGAAGGAAAACTCTTAATAAAAACCATGGTAAGATGTTTCGAAGCAGCTGGACGAAAAATTTTATTCCTTTTCGGCAGTTTCTAGAGACAAACTGATGCATATATATATATATGTATATATATATATATATATATATATATATATATATATATATATATATATATATATATCAGTTTTTGGTTTGTACGGATGACGGTGTAATGGTAGAAGTTCGATTGGTCTAATTAACTTCAATTGGATCAAAGTGATCAAGTATAAAGTAATCTATTTAAATACCTTGTATTAAAATTAGATAAAAAATCACCATTTTAATTTAATGTCCAAAATGTGTACCCAATTAAAGGACAGATGTCGAGGGTTACTGTGAAAATGGGCATGAGCTGTGGTACCTAGTGAAAATTATGAGGATAGTGAGGATAGATAAGGATTGACCTTTGGTATGAAGACGTTAAGAATATTGTGTGTAGGTGAAGTATCTTAGAGAAGAGACTGAATAGAAGTTTCTCATTATGTGTGGAATAAAGCAGAATTTAAAAGGGATTAAGAATCGTCGCATGCTGTTACATACGCTTGAACGTCTAAACTGAATGGCTTAAAAAATTGAACTGAACCAAATACTTGACATAGAACCAGCAATACAGTTGCATCGGTTTGCTATGTTGCATCTTGGGGGAAAGAGGTTTCACAATGGAAAATATGTTTTCCCTCTCGAGATCGCTTAAATGCCGTAGCTTGAAAGTGAGATTTGATCGGCTTACGCCCAGATAGTGCATCTACCCTCTATTGATGGTTAGTAGTCAAGTACTTCCCAGAGCGATGGAATGTCCCGGCTATTTTTCCGCCATCTTTAGCAATAGATCATATATATGTGTTTAATTTGAGATTTAGTAGGGCAGATGGAAACAGTGACTAACCTATCAAAACTGCCTCTGTGAATGAATAGCAGAACAGTAAATAGGAGTTATGGTAAAAGTATAAGCAGGATGCTCTGGAGAGCTATTATCGCCAACGTCCTGAAAGAATACGCCATAAAATAGAATGCATTCTAAACACTTAATATTTGACTTCACTGGAAAGAGCAGACGAATTAAATAATTTGTAACAGAAGAGAGTTATGGAAGAAAGATTTATTCTCTCATTTCTATTTCTCTCGCTATGAGCATTATTATAACGATGGCATAATAACACCGTGCTTCACGGACGGAACAGAATAGCTTTGTTCTCAAAGAGACTTTTATACTACTAAGATATGCACAAAACTATATAAAGCAGAGAATAATATATCATATATGTATATCCACACAGCAAAGCGGAGTGTAAGGAGAAACAAAAAGGAAAGGTGTTACATATAATATGGAGATATTCCTGTCCCTGGAGAAGACATGTTTAGGGCACTATTTTCAAACGGGCCGGATTTATCTATGCCACAGATATTCCACGAGCAGGAAGCAGGGAGTCTTGGGTTTTCTCTAACTGACGTCTACGAGCTGGAGTTTCTTTTTATATTTGGGGAAATATTTTCCCAGATGGAAACGGCATCACGGACTTGTAAGCTGCTGAGAAGGTTGATTTAGCCTCTACCGGGGTCATAGGAGCCCGCTCCTAAGAAAGAAGCCTTAAGGTTTATCTGGCAATTTAGTACAGTTTCCGTATCCAGATTTTGGCAGTACTAGCATTCTGTCACACGTCTCAGGTTCAATGTTAAAGCCACAAGCAAGAACAACATTTTAATATGTCTTGTATGCATTTTCATACGTTCTGCAACTAAAATGTTTCTTGTTTTCTTTCACAGCTGCATTTTGGGATTCTATGTAGGGAGATGGTACAAATGCTACCAAGTATAAAGAAACGGTAACAAATGCAAAAAAAAAAATGCATTAATATCTAAAGAAAAATAGGCCGACATACAACCAGATCGCTTTACAGCCTGTTGCTCGTAACCAATCGTGGCCGTAAATCGACGACTACCTGTATTTTTTATTCTTCTTTGGTCGCTTTTTATGATGCACATATTTCCCTGCTGGCTTAAAGAAATGTTTTCTTTTTAATAGCTTTATTATGACTAGTGTTTTCTTTTACTTAAGTAATATTCTTGTGCAGTTTTCAGAGGGTTAATTAAATGTTGTGCTAAGACATATCAAGGTTCAACTGGTACAGATGAATATTGCCGGTACAATGTTACGATAGTTTCTTTTGCACTACCAATAATCATGATAATAATAACAATAAACTTCCAAATCTCAGGGCATGGAATAGAAATTCGAAACCAATGTCTGTTCCAATAATTATAGAACCATGAGGAATGATTTCAAAAGTATTGATACACACATCAAAATATCCCAGAAAGCCTACCACTATCTTGTGATAAAGAAAACATAGACCCAGAAAAGATTGGTCAATGTAATATGCTCAGGAACTTTCTAAGAAAAAATCTTTACCTCTGGTGTTATTTTTGGTAAAGGATTGTATCAGGCAGACTACACAATCAATTATCCTTCGTGTTCGAAGAAGGCTTTTGTCTAACAATTCTTCAGTGTATGCGGATGAATTTTCAAGAAATACCTCGACAGGAGAATTTGTCATTTCCGGTGGCACGAGCAATGGTTACAACTGGTCATTTCCAGGCCGCATTAAATGGATCTGTATCAGATCAAACCCGCCTATTCAGCTTGGAACAATTTTCCATCTGCAATAGGGTTGACAAACCTGAAGATATCGAGAGTTTGAAGCCGACAACTACACTCCTCCGATATGCCTGCAAATCGAAATGGTTTACTTTGGCGTGGCTGCTGTTACATAAAACAGCTATTTTGAATCGCAGGTAAGAGTTAGAGGCCGAGTGAGAACAATAAAACTTAAATACTATTATTATTAATAAAATAATAATAATAATAATAATAATAATAATAATAATAATATGACCTGTTACAATTCTATGGGACTACACAATACACACTGACTGATCAATAAAAGCCAACCGCCCAGGTATTGTTATTAAAGACCACAAACAAAAAAGTGCCTCCTTATTGATATGGCAGTCCCTGCTGACTGCAATGTATCTTTGAAGATATTCAAAAAGTTGTCGAAATACAAGGACCTTGAAATAGATATCTCGAAAATGTGGCATATGGGAACATCAACAATCCAATGTAGTTGGAGCCCTAGGACTGGTTGGAAAAGATTGCAGGAGACTAATTGAAGGGATTCCTGGAAATCCATGCCTCAATAGATACAAAAAATTGTTCTGACAAGTACAGCCCACACTTTACGAAGGGCTTTATCTATGTAATTTTTTTTTTTTTTTTTGTCCGTGGAAAGTGTCATGATGTCATTTCTAACCTTAGGTTCCCGGGCGGGACCCGGAAAGAAATGTGTAAACGCCAGAAATCAAAGAAAATAAAAATAATGTTGATTGCGGGAATTTATATGGAAGCGGGTTAGGTAGAAGTGAGAGTCTAAGGTGAAATTATGTAATGAGCTTCCCGTATTACGGTCATCAATTTGTCAGATAAAACAGAGGGCGACATTTTCGAGATATTTCTTTTTCCTTTTAAATATGTGTTTTAAAGGACATCAAATACAGTATCTGCTATTTTTTTCCTTATAAGACCATAACTTTGGCCAAAATTCAGATTCGACCAATAAAGATAGGAAGAGAACTTTTTATTGTTGTTAATGAAATCACTAATATTTGCCAGATTATTAATTGATTTATATCGTAAGCGCTATACGGGATTTAGAAAATAGTATATTCAGAAAACAGTAGTTAGATTAGCGTTTGAAAAAATTCTTCTAAACAATATCAAATGCATTCCCATAAAATTCTTCCTCAATGTGGTGAATCAATGCTTCTGCGTCTCTTTTCATTTCCAATACTTTTGAAATCTGAAGTCCCCTAAACCGTAGACTTATCAATATCCCATCGGCACATTCGTTCAACGCCATTATCTTCAGAAAGGAAATTATCTCCTATCGAATTTTTCGATTACATTTTGAGGAAACTGAAAACTCAATAAATCGATCGAGCTTAATCTAGGAAACTGCTACTGAGTTAAGCTGTATCATTTTTTTTTTTAATTATTTCACCCCAAGCAAAGTGACAAAGACACAAGTAGGATTGTTGAAATGAAAGAAACTTTATTCAGCAAAATGTAAAATAAATGAAAATGATTTTAAAAACGACAGATGACGACGATTGGCAGTTCGGAGTCGAGTGCAAAGCAAGAATCCGGAAGAGAGTTCCAATTTTGAGACGTGCCATAGAAGAAACTATTAATCTAGCACTTATGGTTACATATGACATTTGTATAAAATAATTAGTAATTAGTTTTAAAAAATAAATCGGAAATCATTCTTTTCCGTTTGTTTCTTTTTAATATTAGATTCTAAAACATTTATATATTTGGTATATGCTGATAAATGTGGTCGTATCGCAGAAAATGAGTACAACCTTAGAGACAGGCACGGCAAGACAAAGATATTTACTAAATAAAAGAAAATACATCAATTGAAGACTTCCAACAGCAAATACAAATAAAATGAATAGCACATTTAACTAGAAAGGAAAATAATAATATAATAAAGATATTAACTTTCCAGACGACATTAAACAAAGGGTAGAAAGTGTTGTGGATTCCGGGATGAAATCCGGTACCAATAAATAGCAAACGCCAAGAAGAAATATAGGAAAATAAATGTATTAATGTAATAATACAAACTGGTAATGCAGGTTAGTAGTTCCAGGAATGCGGGTTAGTAGCAAAATATATATACAGTCTTTGGTATCGACGTATCACTGTATGACTTCTTACTGAATCTACGTGCTTGCTCACTGTGATTCTTGCTCGTTCCGTCGCTCTTTCTCGTTCTTCTTTCTCGTTCTTCTCTCGGGTACTCACTAGCAGTAGTATATGTATACCCTGGGTGAGTCCATTTTTGTGAAAAGGGGAGAAGCCCTCAACAGAAATGAAACTCCCGTCACTGTAAAAACCGTAACAGATAGTGCACAGGAAAAACTTACTATACTGAAAGACTAAAAGCTTCAACCAACTAAATGTTTGGAGAATGAATGCCAAAGGCTTCTTGTATGGAAACTTAATCTCAACCATACCCTTAGCAAAAGACAAAGAGATATATTTAAAATCAAAGCAATACATATCCAGTGGGATAAAAAAATCTAATATAAGAGCTGTTCTTTTATGAGATCAGCTAAAAATTATAGAATCAGGAACCTTACAAACTTCATATGTGGTTTATCCCCCAAATTTCAACACTTGAATTAACCCAATTCTCTTTTTTTTTATTTTGCTAGCAATACTACTTTCATTTTTTCTCATAATTACAGTATTCAAGTTCACTCTAGAAACGAATCTTTTCTTCCTTTTTCGTTAAATCACTCTGGTTTCTCTAAGGTACGCCAATCCCTCTTATGATATAAATCTATTTGTAGGCTTACGAACGAAGAGATATGCTCAAAAAATTCTGTACGCAGCGGTTCTTTTATATTTATTTATTTATTCATTTGCAACCTGCAATGTGTTTATTGATGTCATCGGAAGGGCGGAAAGGGATGGCAAATATAGTTCGCTGAACGGATCCAGCGAAGCCGCACTAACCTTATATGCAGTAGAATAGCCTGAACAGAATTTCATTTTGCGTGAAAAAGCAGAGTCGGAAAAAAATCTAGAAGCAATTGTCCGTACAAAATATGCACTATGCAAATCCATACCGTGATTATTGGCCGTGCAATCCGATAATATAATTATCTATATTTCTGTGATCTTCCATCTGGAAATAACACAGATGTTTATCTGAGATTAACAAGGTTCCGTCAGTGGGTTTTAACGCATTCAATACTTTTTTTTTTTTAAATACATGAAAACTTAAATTTAGGATTAACTAAAATTTCCGTATTAATTCTTGTTCAGTCCAATGTAATAATTTTTGTAATATCACAACGTTTCGACCTCTATCTCATTCATCCGTCCTTCGGTTTTCTGTCGTTCTGAGAATCTTTTAGAACACGAAATGAATACTGAATTCAGTCGAAAGGAAAATAAAAGGATAGATTTGAAAAAGTTCCCGACGATTGACATTGCACTCATATATTTGAAGATTTTATTTACCAAGAAAGCAAGAAGCTAGAAGAGAGTTCCACAGGCGAGAAGTGCGAAAGAAGAAAATATTAGTATAGAATTTTTGATAGTCGTTGCTATAATTCACCATCTTAAAAATTCAAACTAAAATTTACGTTGATTTATAATTTGGTTTTCATTTATTCTACAAAAATATCGGTTACTCGTAAAGTTTCTTTTTTCTGAAACTACTATTTAAGATTTTTTTTTTTTATTTTAGTAATTTTGATCAACTATTATTTTAACGGATACACATGGTTTCATTGATAACTAAATTTTCCTAATTGGTCGGTAATATTTTGCTAGAAGCTTAATATCTTGAATTCAAAAGTCAATCATTAACTATAGTCTTTATCCTCATAATCTTAACATATTTTTCATTCATATCACTCACTTCGTAATAACCATCCTAAAAGCAACTCTCTAACTTAAATAGTAGGGGAACCTTGTAATACTAACTGAATGGTAATAAATATCACTGACGCTTCACAATCTTCCGAAAGGTAACTAAAAAGACTTCTAATTCAGACAAAACTTTACCAGCAGACATAAAACGAGAGATATATAACTTCAATGTAAAGTTAACTAAAACAGCCTTACATAATTTAACTTCAAGTTTTAATTAGCAAAAGTTGTTAAAAATCCAAATGGAAATTATCTGTTTGTTGCGAAAATAGCGTGTCTTATGTAATTCATCCATTTAAGGCAAGCGGGAATATTTTTCATAAATGTTTCACCCAAAGCAAGGCAATAAAGCCACTACGATGGAAGCTGAGCGTTAGAGAATATGAGAGAAAAAAACAACTAGTATTAATAAGAGAGGACACTAAAAGAACAATAATTAAGAAAATAGAGGATAGCGATTCGCAGTACATTTTAATTTTTGAAGTTTAATATGCCTGAGAAACAAAAGGACAGAATTGTTCGTACCCGCTTGGATATGAACATTTTTTTTAATTTAATTTTTAATTAATTTTAATTATTTTTTTTTAATTAAAACTTTTTTAACAACTTTTGCTAATTAAAACTTGAAGTTAAATTATGTAAGGTTGTTTTAGTTAACTTTACATTTAAGTCCAAATATACAAGGCTGTTCGAGTTAGTTTTGCATTTAAGAGAAATATCTATCATATGTCAGTTAGGAAAGTGTTATCTGAAGGTTGTGAGGTGTCATTGATATTTACTACCATTCGATTAGTGTTATAAGTTCCTGCTGCCATTCAAGGTAGTGATTTGCTGTTCAGATGATTATGATGAAGTGTGTGGTATGAATGAAAGAGGAGTTAGTAGGAAGTTAAGATCAAGCTAGATAATGACTAACTCTTGAATTCAAGAGGTTAAGTTTGTCGTAACATATCCGCGATCCGAATGCCTGTGCCTGAAGAATTGGCTTTAAATCATACAACAGGCCTCCATGGCATCTCCCCACGGTATCTATGAGAATCAGGCCCCTAGAAAGGTGCAAATAAAAGCACAGATACCTCAACAATAATGGATCTATTGTTAAAATAATACCGATGAAAAGAAGTACCGGAACTAACTTGTACTGTCGGAAACAAAAGTCAAGGGCTCTTTCAGAAGCATAGATCGAATACGAGTCATAGTCATTGCTATTTAAGTTGTGGCGGGAAAATGATGTCCCTTTTCTCTTAAAGGCTTTGAATAAGCGTAGATACAGATCTCTGCAACAAGACCTTGACATACCATGTTTTCGTTGGCTGAAAGCCAATTATCCAGAGAGTAATGACATGATAACTTAGAAGTGTCCTCGGCAAGATAGCCAATAAAGCGCAGTTCTTCAAAGCAGCGTGAATTAAGCAGTGTTAATTTCTGTCATGAGGATTCTGGCCTTACGCTCACAAGGTCTTGCATCTGTTGGACTACGTCGATTTAGGAGATTTTTAATATGACACCAAGACATCGTCTCTCGTCACAACATCGATACACTCAACGCTGCACTCAAATTGGAGGTGGTGATAATACGCAAGGAGTTCGTGGTTGTTTTGCGTCGTTTTCGAGGACGTGCTGACGCTGTCATTTAAAATGATTTATTGAATAAATTATTCATTTAGATATTATGCCCCAGTCTTATTGATCCCTTACCCGTTATAGACGTGTATTTACGTTTTTACCAAAGATGTCTTCTTTCAGATCCGAACGAATAAACACGTCCAAACCAAAAGGTCCAAAATCCAGTTACAGGCGTTTTTTAGTTGTGCGTCGTTTTCGAGGTCGTGTTGACGCTGTCATTAAAAATGATTTATTAAATAAACTATTCATTGAGATGTTATCTCTCAACTTGATTCCTTCCTCGGTATAGACGTGTATATACGTTTTTACCGAAAATGTATTCTATCAGATACGAACGAGTAAACACGTCCAAAACAAAAGGATCAAAATCCAGTTACAGACGTGTTTATATGTCAATTTCGATACTTTCTCTGTCCTTTTAAGCTTGCAACCTCTCCAATTGCCGATTCATATGTCTGGTAGATGTATTAGCCACCGTTCTGGTACCTCAACGTGCTTTTTCCAAAAATAATTAGCGGGAAGATGTTAAGAATCTTTATTTTATTCATACTACGGATGTATGCATAACGTATCGAATGTCGTCACAGAAAGGGTTTTCCGTGTACAGGGTTCGAATTCCCATTTAGTCATTTGCATTCATTTTCGCACAAATGACTTTGCAAAAAACACTAACACATTACTTGTCTTCGCATTGATAGTTTATTAGGTTGGTGCAAAAATAATGACGTAATAATGTCGTTTTTTGACGTATTTTTAACGTCAAAAAACGACATTATTACGTCATTATTGTTGCACCAACCTAATAATTGACAGGTTAGAATGGAATCTTTAGCCTTGGGTGGCTGCCACTCCAGGAGAATAATAAATGAATTCAAAACCGAAACAGGAATCCACAGAAATCGTGTCAATTCACATATAATAAAGAAGAGGAATCTGTGGAGAGCCATGATCGCCGATATCTTGAAAGGACATAGAATTTTTTTAAAATGGTCTTATTTTCTGCATATTAAGCTAGTGTGGAAGATTGTAGCAATTTTGTGAATTCCGAGTCCCCATATAATATTTCAATGTGCCTGGTTATTATAGAAGCGTAACAGAAAGGCAAGCGGGTTCTATTGATACAGTAATTAACTTGGATAATGTACTTGTGTAAAATGGTCACAGAACTTGGAGAGCAAGGTGTAGTAAGTGGGCAAACCTTGATTAGAGCAACAAATAGCTGATAGTTGTGGAGAGCCATGAACACCCATGTCCTCAATGGAAACGGGTCATAAAATGAGGCAGAGTAAAAAGATATACGAAAGGAAAACGTGAGAAATCTGTGTAGGAGAAAAAGGAAGACAATAAAACGAGAGAAGGAAAAGAAAGAGGTCTATGTGTAAAATAGAGGAAGAACAAAGAAAGACGAGATGTGAGAAGGAAAACGCAAGTTATTAAAAAGAAAAAAAAGTAAAGGGTGAAAGACTGAGAGGCTGTATGTATAAAAGAAAGGAAGTCAAATGGAAAGAGGTTTTGAAGAAAGAAAACAATACGATGGAGAAAAGGTGTCATAGATTCAGTGAATTTAATCAGTGAAATAATAATAACAGTCCTCAAATGGCGATGATGCTGTTAGAATAACGGACGGCTCACTCTGTTTTGCCGATATAGAAAGTTTCACTTCGCACCAGAGGCAAATATGCGCCGATAATAGATGAGGTGTGTTGTCAAGGCAACCAGTGCGAAAAGGGAGAGGGAAAATAGAAAGAAATATCTATATGAAAGAGCAAAGGAATATTCATGACTTGTTGAAGATGGATGCCAGAGCGATAGACTAACATCATTACCACCAACTCTATTAAACTGATTCAACGGGATATGATTTTCAGAAACTGGTTCGATACACTGGACAATAGAGTCCCAAATACCCGTCTCTCTAGCTTTCTCTCTCTATCGCTTCCACCCAGTTTCTTTATCTACCAACCACACCCATCCTGTGCATGACGATAAACGACATCCGCGTCCTGTGCATGACGATAAACGACATCCGCGTCCTGGGTAAGACGATAAACTACGTCCAACAGCAAGGCCTTTGATCAGGAGGTTTTGAGGAGGGTGGAACCACCTCTTAATTGCTGATGTTTCCAGGTCCGCCCTGACCCGGAGCGGTAGCACCTGTTAGGGTCCTAGCTATGGGCAAATAGTTAACACCCAAAATGGAGTAAAAACACTATGAAAGTGTAAAAACAGGTTTTAATACCAGAAATACTCTGTAAAAAATTATTTGCAGCAATAAATCTTTGAAGAAAAACTATTACAAGCAATATATTTTAGAGGTAAAAATATTACCAGCAATAGTTTTTTCGGAAAAAAATATTACCCGCAACACATATTTGAAAAAAAAAAAAACATTATTACCAGAAATGATTTTTGACAAAACAAAATATTTCAGCAATTAATATTTTGTCAGTATTAAATAACTGTTATAGTGTAACAATTCTATAATTAATAGACTCTCCCACCTATAATAAGAGGGTCGCTCAGTGGGTCGGTCTGAATTCAGTCTGAAGTCGGACGACCGGCTGACCGGTTGAACTCTCCGCCTTCGGGCGGTGAGTAACCCGAACGAGGCTACGCTGAAGGGCGGAGTCTCTTTCGGGGAGGTAAACCGACCCTGAACCCGTTTATACGGGTTTTAAAAGGGCTCGGAGATCCAACGGGCTCGGAGATCCCACGTTAAACCGGCCTTGTGCCACATGATCCTCTTGTGGGGGTGGGGGCGACTGAGTATCGCTCAGTGGTTCGGTCAGTCAGTCGATGCCGGACGACCGTTAGTCGGATACTAAAGAATCAGCGACCACAACTAGATTTTCTCTGCCTCATACCTATTATATGAAGTCCCTAAAGTTTTGTACGTCGAACCTATTTTAGGACCGACTTAGTACAAATACAATCCTCCACTGTGAAACCACTCCATAACAATAACCAAAGCAAAGCAAACCAAAGCAACCGAACCTACCAACCACTCTTCACAATATGTAAATAAACAGACACATCCGTGCATATTGACCCGTCTGTATCTATTAGGGGGTTCAGAAAGTAATTACGTATTTTACCGCCATGTTTTATGAAACAACCAACCAAGACAGAACAAAGGCTCAATTCTAGAAAACTGCACCTGTATTTTCTCTTTTGTCCGACAGTATATTGTTTATAATAGACTTAAGTTTCATTGACGAAACATTCAAACAGATGCGTATAAGTTTTTTAAGCAGGAATGTGAAACTATCGTTTGACGTCGCATTTTTACAGTTGATGAAAAATGTGTTTTGCATGATGACAGAAATCGATAAAGAGTTTTTTTTTTCTTTTTTTTTTTCTTTTACAATATGAAAAACCATTGATAATATCATAATAAGGAATCCGTCCATAGACGGCTTTGTTTTGTGTCTGATGAAACTGAAAGTCCACGCCCATTACGACCTATAGGTATATGGAAGGACCACGAATACATCCGTTTATTTCCAACAACCTGATTAGGTAAACAAAGCGTTATGTCGCAACTGTCCTACTTTGGTAAAAAGAAAATCAAAGAAAAAATAGCTTGATATCATGAGAGGTTCTTCTAAAATCTCCATAATTACCAAATATAGGACCCATAAATTTCCATCTGTTTCCATCTGTAGGACATTTCATAAGTTGGCCAGAATTCCAAAACAAAGATGTTGAATAGGGTTTTTGTTTAATATTTCTTATAAAAAGAAAAACTTTCCTATTAGACCGGCGTCTTTGAAAATGGTATAAAAGAAACGCTTATATATAACATCGGAAAGAGATCGTCGACATATCTAGGGTACTTAATGAGGAAAGAGAAAAGCGGCGCATAATCTACCTAAGTAGCTTGTGTCAATGGATGACCGAACAGGATTAGAAGAGATAGCGAAAACACGAAATTTATTAAGAGCTGCAAAGGACAGAAAATTTTGGAAAGCCATGATACCCGAATGTCAAGGCAAACGGTGCATAGAAAAATAATAGTATTTAATTCAAACTTATTTAACATATTTTTTTATATCCTATCTGGTAAAATGTAATTACGTACACCTGTGTAATATAAACGACCAAATTATATAACCATAATCTACCCAACATAATGAATTGGATATATTTATCTACTTTATTCGTTATATTGGCCAGGATTTGAACCCACGTAAAAGCCAGTTTTTTTAATATTCAACATGATAGGAGCAAGTCTCTCTCTCTCTCTCGCTCTATCTCTCTGTCTCTGTCTCACTCAAAGACTGACAGAAATAAATTACTTCAGTTTTTCTTATTGTCTGCCATTAGCCTTGTACTTGACATAGCTAATTTCCGGTAATCTCGATAAGATGGAAAACGCCAATGGTCAGATATATGAGTCTTCACTATTGGTGTAAAAGGCATGATTTGAAACTGATTTAAGTAAACCAGATTTTCTAATATAATTATCAAGGCAGAAATATCATGACTACTATCTCGAGCTGTATCTTACAATTATCTAGAAATAGTTTCACATTATGACGTATCTATTTTTCGAAACGGTATATTCATCTTGATTGGGTTGGATTGGTGGATTTTATGTCTTAGCTCCTGTTGGGTTATTTATACTTTATTTGAGTCTAGAGTATAACACATAGCGTCCATAATAATCCAGCCAAGAAGTTACGCATATTATGGCGGTCACACAACTTTGCAAATGAAGCAGTGGGCGTATTTTCGAGTCTGTGTAAAGGGCAGTTATCTTTAGTAATATAATATTAACGGTTCAGTCTTTGTAGTCTCTGTTTTTCTTTCAAATTCTATCATCTCATCGGATTTCTGAACCGAACACTTTATTCAATCCTTGAGCCCAGCCTGTTCCCATTCTGCTTCCTGTGGTAAGTGAACGTAATTCGGATCAATTAATTTTTAAAAGCATTTTTGTCTTTATGTCACTAATCCTTTCTCTCCACGGAAACTCATTATGAATTTTCTTCGCACTAAACGAGCTAGGGACTGAACCTAGGCCTACCATACAATCCAACTTTATCTCCAAATGTCATTTAAGCAACGACGAGCCTGGTCAGTACCAAAGTGGGTGAGCGCTTTGGATTATACCGGGTGACGTATGCTTGGATGAGCGGATAGTGTAATTAATAATGGTACGGCAATGTTAGTTGGGATAGCGAGTTCCAATTTTAGTTGGGTATATTATATTTATTTACGCGCAAATAACCTTGAGAGAGATATGAAATCACCTTTTCTCCTCGGCTATTTAGATTTCGGCATTAAATAACCCGTATATGTGGATGTAAATATACTGATAAAGAAGATCAACCAAATAAGGGCATTTTTCAAGCGTAAGAACCAAGATGAGCAGGTGTATATATATATATATATATATATATATATATATATATATATATATATATATATATATGTACATATATATGTATGTATATATGTGTGTGTTTGTGTGCGCGTGTGTGTGAGCGTGTGTGTGAGTGTGTGTGTGAGCGTGTGTGTGAGTGTGTGTGTGCGCGTGTGTGTGTGTGCGCGTGTGTGTGAGTGTGAGTGTGTGTGTGTGTGTGTGTGTGTGTGTGTTGCTAAATATAACAGACAACGAAATGAATTTGTAAACAGTGACTATTACTGCTGCTGATGCAAGACTCTTCGTTAAAACGAATCGAGTTCTCCGAATGTTTGATCATGAGCCGTTCTAAGTTTCGTATAGTGACTTTAGTTTAGTTTTTGTCTTAAAACAAAGCAACCCGCGCTTAACAAAATTACATTTCAAGCCAGCCACCACATATTACATTGCATCTAAAAACATGCTTCTCTTCTTTCTCTCACGTGGTCATGTACGACGTCATAGAACCGCATTACGAATTTACGACCTGTCTCTGCTATTCCGTGAGTGTTATTGTTGCATAACAAACCTCTGTGTAAACATATGAGGAAGCCATCTTTGATCGTGAATATCTGTGTTGTAATGTCCATATAATCACTCTAATGATGACTCATGTGAATCTGAAAGCTCAGGTCGATGAACAATATAATAAGAATAATATCCAAATGGTGAACAGTGTTTGTCTTTATTTTCTTCCGAAACAAAAGCTACTAAGCTTGGAACGGCTCATGACCACCATAATAGACATTGGTTTTCTCTTATACTTAACAATATGTTTGAATAATGATCTTCTGCCCAATTACACTATATATATATATATATATATATATATATATATATATATATACACCATAATTTTCCATGTACAAGGTAATCAAAAACTTTCTGTCCGTTTTTTGATTAGTCATTGAATGAAGTTTAAATATATACGAAATGCGTGTAGCAACTTTAAAATTCGGACAGCCGGAAGTAGGAACATCAGACGTTATAATAAAAAAAAGCGCGCACCGTGCCCGGCCATTAGTTATAAGCCGGGGAGCTGTGAGAAGGGTGGAAATGTCTAGAGATCTTGTTCGGGGCTGTTTGCTTTACGACTTCAAAGTAGGCTTATCAGCAGCTGCATCAAGTCGAAGCATATGTCAAGCGTTTGGAGATGGTGCTGTGGATGAACGTACTGCAAGGTGTTGGTTTTGAAAATTCAAGTCGAGAGATTTGTCTCCCCATGATGAGCCTCGCAGTGAATGACGGAGTCTTGAAGGCGGCCATTGAAGAGGACAGTAGTCTAACGTGTCGTGAACTTGCAAGACAGTTCAACGTTTCCGATGAAACAGTTAGACTTCACCTGCATCGCCTAGGTAAGACGTACAAACTGAGCAAGTGGGTACCGCAAATGCTGTTGGAGGTCCACAAGGGACAACGAGTGGCAGCTTGCGTATCGCTGCTTTCTCGCCACCGTACCGCATCCTTATTCAATCGACTGCTTACCAGTGATGAAAAATGGGTTCTGTACGAAACTCCCAAGCGTTCCAGACATTGGTTGTCTCCTCTGGATGCTGTCCCTCACATCGCAAGACCGCCTATGCACCCAAGATTATGCTTTGTGTCTGGTGGACAGGTCGTCAAGTGGTTCATTATGAACTGCTACCAACGGGCCAAACGGTCACTGTAGACCTATACTCGCAGCAATTGAAACGTGTGCAACAGACATTGTGCCAGAAGGAGCCAGGACTGGTGAATCGCAAAGGTCTACTTTTCCTCCATGGCAACGCCAGGTCGCATGTCGCGCGAGTGATCAGGGATACCATACAGCAACTTGGTGGGAGACTTTGTGCCATCCACCTTATTCACTTGACCCTGCGCCATCCGATTACCGTCTCTTCCACTCCCTGGATAATCATCTTCGTGGAAAATCCTTCACCAATGTAGCAGACATGCGCAAAGCCTTAACGGACTTCTTTGCGTCAACCCCCCGCCCCGAGTTCTACCGCGAGGGCATTGAACAGCTGGAGACACGTTGGCAGAAGATGCTGGATGCCGATGGCGATTACTTCGAAGACTAAATATAAGTTACACATATTGTAAAGCGTTTTCTTTTTTTCCTTTAAAAACGGACAGAACTTTTTTGGTTACCTTGTATAATACGCATTTTTTCTAAGAAATAATAAGCAAAACCAGGGATGCGCAGCTACAAAAAATTATTAAGATATACATACATATATACATATATGTCTTTGTGTGTTTGATTCTGTGCGTGTGTGTGTGTATAAACAAATATTCAACTTTTCTTTCTGATTCGGAATTTTACAACTGTCTTATACCAGTGCGCTTGTTCGAGAAAAAATACTATTGTTTTCATATTATATTAGTTTAACTCCTCTTCAAGAAGCTAAGTTAAACACATATTTGTTGCTATTAATCTTCTATTTCTTCTTAAAGCTTCACTTTCATTACAAAAGATTATCTTTTTAACTGTATTTAAGGCAGCATATTTATGATTTATATATTTTAATTAACCCATATGTATGTTTTCATTAAATTATACAACGTAGGTATGGGAGAATGCTATTAGGTTGGTGCAAAATTAATGTCGGTTTCTGACGTATTTTTTGCACCAACCTAATAATTTTACATATAAAAATATAAAAGTGGATACCACTTACCCAGCGGTGACAGTGTTTTTGATGCTTAAACACAATCTCCAGCCCATGTGTGTTATGTTTTTGCACACCGATTTAAATATGTTGTTAAATTATGAATTATGGGGAGAATGTCTATTGTATTATCCTAAAGGTTGTTGAGTTGAGTGAACAGCAAGAGTTATCTTTCAAATTATTCTAGTGGTTATCGAGTTGAAATGATTGTCAATCCAATGTGGTTATTTCTAGCAATGAGTAAAAAAAAAACGTTAGCAAACAACACCATAAAATATCTGCAAATAAATGCATTCGGATCCACAATTATTTCTACTCGATAGACTGATGAATAATTTGAAACATAGACATTATATTTACATACATGTCATCCCTGATAATAATTACATTAACCCATAAATATACTCTACTTGAAAACTATATTTTTATCTAACCATCGCCCGTAGTGGAACCATTATAGTTCCGAAACATCAAAGTTTTGTGTAGTGATGTAAAACGTAATTATTGTAATCTATTATAATGTCTAGCCACACTGATGAGCTGTGAAACAGCAAAACAGTCTGTCTGTGGATGACAATATATATATATATATATATATATATATATATATATATGCTCCTGAAAAATCATTTTAGTCGCGCTCTTCGGGAAGAAAAGTGAATTTGTAAAGAGTGACTATTACTGCTGCTGATGCAAGATTCTTGGTTAAAACGAATCGAGTTCTCCGGTCACTGGCATTACGTCTAAATTAACCTTCACCCCCGTGGCTTAGGTGTAAAATCTTCCACTGATACCAAATCAGTAAAGTTTCTATCCCGGCTTGAGGCAATTGGATGTCTAGCCACACTGATAAGTCTATCTCCGGATGACAATATATATATATATATATATATATATATATATATATATATATATATATATATATATATATATATATAAAATAGATGGCCACTCGTATTCGAGGATACCCATCTATTAGGGTGGATAGCCAATCCCCATTGCTGACTCTCGCTCAGGCACATTTGTCTTTGTTCAACACCCACAATGCCAAACTGTGATTTATACTGCAACCACTCTGACCAGACCTTAATTACAGTTTCTGAGAGAGCATGCTATCTAGCGTGATCAACAGTCTAAACAAAACTTGCACGCTCAAACCCTAGGTCACGATGACTTGTGACTTTTATATATATATATATATATATATATATATATATATATATATATATTGAACAATAAAAAATATTAAAACATTTAAATCTTCAGACACAATGGGTTGTAGATTAATATTCTTTCGTTTTTTTGTTTTTTTTATTCTTATTTCATTTAGATTCCTCGACTAGTTTCGGCCAAAATGGCCATCATCGGGAGGAGAAATATGCGATGGGTAAATTATCGCTATTTTATATTTTTAAATTCGTGACCTCGCAATGTTTGCTTTCTCATTTTGTCGACTACACATTATTATAGGGTTGGCTGGGCACTGTCTGCGTGAAAACGAGCACCATGACGCAATTTACTTCCCAAGAGATTTGGAAACATCCTGCTCTCCATTCGTAGTAGAGGCCCCAATACCAATATTTCAGCGAGTTTGGGTGTCAATCTGAAGCGAGAGCAGAGGATTCTGAAAGAGATGGATGATAGTGATAACGAAGATACGGTGTCTCGGAACACTCACACTGGTCTTTCCGATGAGAAAAGAACACCCGAATTTGTTGGTGAGGGTCTCAGATTCAACACGGAGGTCAACATCAAGCGCCTTGAGTGAATAGTGCTAACGTGGGTTAGGTTCACTACTGGAAGAACCTATGTCCAGCAATAGGGTGCTGTGCCACGACACACAACCAGGAGAACTCAGTCATGACTGTTAGACAATTTCTGCGGCCACATCACCCCTTACATCTGGCCACTGAACTGAAAGAAAGGCAATGGCGATTTTGGGGTCTGTTTATATTTCTCAGGTGAGGTATTATGTACAGTATTTACATTAGTCGGACTATTGTCCTCATCTTTGTCGCCATATTTGTCACAACGTTTCGGCCGTTGTACGCTCCGGCCTTCTTCAGGTGGTTGGAATTTCGAACTGAAGCCTTTATTTCGATCACTGGGGTAGACTGTTCTAGTTCCACGTGCCATGTTTGATGGATGTAATGTTTTCAGCAACTATTTTTTACCAGTGCTCATATTGCAATTTTGCTGTTATCATTTCATGTTTTTACCAGAGCTCATATTGCAACTTTGTTATCATTGCTTTTCTCTGGCACTCCTTATTACTGGTTCCCATATTGTATTTATTTCTATGCTTGGTCAGCTCAGGAGATTTTTTCTTAAGTTTACGAATTTTCCAATGGTGTTCTCTGTCTATGATCTCAACATGATCCCACAGGGGACGGTGATCTCTCTTCTCTCTCCATATGTGGTCAGCCACGCCTGATTTTTCTACTTCCCCTCGCGTTACAGCTTTCTGTTGTTCTTGAAGCCTTACCTTGAGGGGGCGGCCTGTCTCTCCTTTATATTCCTTTCCGCAGCTGCACGGGATAGCGTACACACAGTTTTAGTCATGTTCTCATCTATGGGGGGTCTCACTGAGACGCGAAGTGTTGTCATGCTTTTGAAGGTTGTCCTGATGTTATATGGACCGCAGATCCTTTGTATTTTCTCTGATAACCCCTTCACATAAGGCAGGCAGACTGTTTTCTGAGTGTTGTTGTCCTCCTCCTCCTCTTGTACCTGCCTATCCCAGTTTTTGTGGGCTGCTGCCATGTACCCAGGGTAGTTGTTACGTTGTAGGGTACTACTTATACTGACCAATTCTTTATCTAACGTCTCTGGTTCGCCACTTATGAGTTTTGCTCGGTGTTGTAAGCAACGGACGATCCCTTTCTTTACGCTGTATGGATGGTGGGAGTTGAAATTGAGGTACTGTCCGGTGAATGTTGGTTTACGGTATACGGATGTCTAGAACCCATGCTCTGTTCGAGATATTAGTACATCCAGGAAAGGGAGTGTGTTGTTACTCTCATTCTCCATTGTGAACTGTATCGAAGGTCTTATTAAGTTCACATGGTCCAGTAGAAGCTGTTTTTTTTGTGTAGATTTTCACTTTGCTGTAGCTACCATTGCTAATGAGGTCTTCCAATTTTCTTGTATACTCTGATTTGTCCATCACTACAGTCGCATTACCTTTGTCAGCCGGTAGTATGATGATAACTGACATCCATCAAACTAGAACAGTCTACCCCAGTGATCGAAATAAAGGGTTCAGTTCGAAATTCCAACCACCTGAAGAAGTCCGGAGCGTACAACGGCCGAAACGTTGTGACAAATATGGTGACAAAGATGAGGACAATAGTCCGACTAATGTGAATGGCGATTTTATTGAATAAATATACTCTTTAGTATGTAAAGATATTTTGTGTAATTTTGGTAAATATATCTGTTAAAATGGGATGTCATTATTATTTTCATTTACACAGCAATTTATACATCGCTCTCTCTCTCTCTCTGTCTATATATATATATATATATATATATATATATATAACATTAGACTATATTTAATTCAACATGAAAATTTAGTCTAATGTTAATTATGTTTTATGAATATGTCCTGAAGTTAGTCTACTAGACCGAAACGTGCGACGTTGACATTATATTATTAGGTTGGTGCAAAAATAATGACGTAGTAATGTCGTTTTTTGATGTATTTTTAACGTCAAAAACGACATTATTACGTCATTATTTTTGCACCAACCTAATAACATTAAAACAGCATAATTGCATATTAAGATTTTTGTTTGTTTTTTCCGTATATTTTTCTTTATGCATATATATTTATATCTATATATATATATATATATATATATATATATATGTATCTATATATATATATATATATATATATATATATATATATCTATATATATATATAACAGTCATTCACAATATTAATTAGATTTTTTTTTTAATATGATATTCGGCTTATATTAAACCCTAATTTATTTGTGGAGAAGTTGATTTTTAAATAGCTAACTAGCGTTAAATTTATTTTCTTTGTAGAGTTTTTTTTAAACATTTTTAAATATTTAAATTACTATCAAACGTTAAAATCTCTTTTTATCTTAATTGCTAAACCCGTCTCCTTCGTCCAAAAATCCTACGTAGATCTCTTATCTCTTTACTTCCCCCTTTTTTGCTTTTTCTCTTTTTCTTCTTTCTTTCGTTTTCCCATATCATTTCCGTTGACCGATTAAATATGTCAATGCCTGATCCTTACCTCCTCCTCCTTCCTCAATATTAAGTATTGTAATATAAAGAAATATCAAGATAAATTTTAAATTCTCCTTTCCCTCTCTAATTTCAACGATGGCTCTCACACCATTACTCATCACCCTCTAATTCAACTTATATAAGCTTAATACTACCCGTCAAAAGTGTAAATTTTAAAATCATTTCTTTTTCATTTCGTCTTTGGAGGTAAAGTGTGAGGATCCAGAGAAAAATTAAAATTTTCTGGTGAAATAAATAATCCTATGGAGCCTTAAAGTGGTCTGTTTTTCTTTTAAATTAAATTATTCGCTTTTAACTTTGAGCTCTCAGGATTTCATCCTCAGTTGGATTATCCATACTGATTAACAAGATTGTGTGTGTGTGTGTGTGTGTGTGTGTGTGTGTGTGTGTGTGTGTGTGTGTGTGTGTGTGAAAAGTGTCTGTATATAAGTATAAATAATTATATATATATATATATATATATATATATAATTATTTATATATTATATACGCGGTACTTGACGATCGCAAAAGCGTGAAAAACCAAGGGTCACAAACTCACATCAATCCAACCAAATATATATATATATATATATATATATATATATATATATAATATTGATATCGAAAATTATCCACTAATTCAATTCCTTCTCAGTACATGCACATGCTCTTATTTTCGAGACTCTGTTTCTCTCACGTGCACTTACATACATACACACAGACACTCTCTCTCTCTCTCCCGCTCGCTCGCTCGCTCACTCTCTGCTTATCTCTTATTTACATGCAGCAAAAGCAACATGCACTCACACATTGTTTTCCCTTTCTTTTTGTGAATTACTGACATTATATCTCTCTTACACTCTCCCTCCCTGCACACTCCCTAGCTATTTACAAAGCATACGTTAGATTTGACAAAAGGTCACCAGTTTCGAGCGCCTAGATTAGAACGCACTCACTACTCACTAGCTAATAATCTGCTAGAATGACTTGCTAACAGATCCAGCACGAACCGAAATGTATATAACATTTGTATATGTTAATCAACTTATGAAACTTAAGTATACAAGAAGCCTGGCACACCCACACTTACACACCCACACACAGTCAAATACCCTGCAAATATGTGTGTTGGGTGGAGTGACGTGGGCTTTCTCTTACTACTCTATCTCACAACCTAACTTCATTAGCGTTGAATTCAATTGTCCGGCCCAACTGAATGCTCTCAAATTCAATCAGCCCTTCGAAAGCGTGATCTTTAAATTGGCTTTTTGTTGTCTTCTTTCTCTCTTCCTCGTGTCGCTGATAAGCTGGCCTGGCTTCTTTAGCAGCCTACCAGACACTTTACGCCATAAGCGCCTCTTGCCGCACAGCTGATCGATTCGTCCGTTATCTCTGTCTTGTTTACCTGGGCCCTGCCCTGGATAGTTTTGCTTGAACAACAGCCACTTCATTCTTCCAAGACCCTACTCCCAGAAACTTGATGACTTTCATTGAAGTTTTAAAATATGAATAGTCATTTGCTACGGCCGATTTTACAAATATAGGTACAATCTATTCAGCCTGCCGTATATGAATGGTAAGTGTTTTATTCTGCTCTACACACCGAAAATTAGAACAAGAGGAAAGAAAGATATTTAGACAATCTGTTTCCTTGCGAAAATTAACGTTTTAACGAATGTGTCTGGCAAATTATTCTTTCAATATGCATCATCCTTTTCTTGAATTGGTGCAGGTCAGACAGATCAAATCAGGATCTCTACTCTTCTTGTGTGCCATGCCCCTTCAGGAGATTGGGGATCATGGCTCTCCACAATTTACTACAGTTTGTACTCAATATATTTCGTCTTTTTGTTATCTCTCCTAAAACTTTTTCCGCCATCCAATTACTGATGCTCGCTATATAGGTGATGGTGATTTTCCAAGCGTAGCTTAGATGTGGTACAATGCAAAAATTATCGGACACCCAGTGAGGATCGAACACACTATTCAGTTGTAAATGTTCTAGCAAGACAAGCCTGCTAGCTATTTCACCACCTCGAGGTGTTCCTTGCTAGGATTCATTAATTCCCGCTACCCAACTTGCCTTCAGAACGCCATGTGAGTATCAAATTTTTCAAGCCCTTTTTCCTCATTACGCGTCCTAGAAATTTCAATGGACTTTTCTTTATATTAATTATAAATGTCCTTTTTTTCTTTCCATTTTCTTTAAAACTTCGTCGCTGCACACATATTCTGTTTATGGTATTCTCAGCATCCTTCTGTAGAACCACGATTCTGTTGCTTCAAGTCTCTTCTTCATTTGTGAGGTGATTGTCTAGCATTCACTGCCGTATAGGAGGACTGATATTCCCATCATTCTACTATCACTGGTTCCCATAACAAAATCTCTCCGCTCAGCAATTAGGCGAACCAGGAAAATCTTGTTTAACGATTTTTATAATGAAATTATTCATCAAATTTGATTTGGATTTGTGCCCGTTCTCGAATCACAGATATTCCATCTGAAATTTAGCAATCTTCTTTCTTTTATGTGCCGAATTATTTCAGGATATTTGCTCTTCAAACTGTCCTGTCTTTTGTAATTCTGTGTAAATCTGTAAAAATTACAAGGCCTCTTTTTTATAGTTCCACTAGCCATTCACTCAAACTCTTTAAGAATATTTCCCAAGGTTTCTTTCTGCTCATCACAAAATAATATATATATATAAAACTGAGATTATTATTAGAAAAGAGATAACAGTGGAATACTTTACTGAAAAAAGAGTTTAAGAGAAATTGCTTATAAATTTCAGGAGATATTTATACAGAAATTCTGTTCAAAGTATGTCTAATGTTTCCGGTAAGAAAACACTTATTTTACCATTGTCATCATCACTATAATTATGCACTATAAATCCCTTTCTCATGAAAGAATCAAGGATGCTAAGTTATTATTTCGAACGATGGCAAGTTTCTTATGATATCTTCAAGCGGATAACGAAATTGTAAACATTTTTGCAGATACATCCTGGATCTATGTTACATTAATTCCTTATCTATCTATCTATCTATCTGTCTGTCTATCTGTCTGTCTATCTGTCTATCTATCTATCTGTCTGTCTATCTATCTATCTATCTGTCTATCTATCTATCTATCTGTCTATCTATCTATCTATCTGTCTGTCTATCACATTCGGTTCGTATCTATCAATCTATATATCTAACAAGCAAGATTGGAGTGAAGATAATTTCAAAGATATCTGGTGGCAATAAAATGCGAAATCAGAAGTGGTTACATAGTTTTCTCATATTGCCACTTGTATATAGAAAACTTCAGCATAAATTCGAATTCTTTTCACTGATTCTGGTTTAGATGTTTCAATAATTATGCACATCAGCATTTCATTAAAGATACATAGATAGATAGATAGAAAGAAAGAAAATAAACTGATAGATAGATAGATAGATAGATAGATAGATAGATATAAACCGAATAGGATAGATAGTTACAGAACGAATGTGACAGATCGATACATATATACGAACCGAATGTGACAGATAGACAAATACGAAGACAAATACGAACTGAATGTGATAAAAATAGTACACTCAAACCCTCGGTCACGATGCCTGGTGACTTTGTGCTATCACAGCTATCAACGGTCCCATGTGTTTCGTCTACAAAATGTCACTTACAATGAGCGGGCCGGAGTGAATACAACGTTGGTTTTCTAACCATGATACCCGGGTTCGAATCTTACTATGGCCGATTTTTCATGAAGTAGATCCCAGCGTGCGGCACCTTTGGAAAGTGGCTGAAAATCATAGCACGAGTTGACATACATACATACATACATACATACGAACATAATGTCATAGATAGATAGATAGATAGATAGATAGATAGATAGATAGATAGATAGATAGATAGATAGATAGATAGACATTGATATATGTTGAATAGACATAGATCTTGGAAAGACATAGTTATACACTGAAGAGACATAGATAGATAGATAGATAGATAGATAGATAGATAGATAGATAGATGTTGCATAGACATTGAAAGACGTTGAATAGACATAGATATACATTGAATAGAGACAGATAGATAATGAACAGACGATAGATAGATAGATAGATAGATAGACAGATAGATAGATAATAAACAGACGACAGATAGATAGATAATAAACAGACGACAGATAGATAGATAATAAACAGACGACAGATAGATAGATAATAAACAGACGACAGATAGATAGATAATAAACAGACGACAGATAGATAGATAGATAGATAGATAGATAGATAGATAGATAGATATTGAATAGACATTGATAGATGTTGAATAGGCATAGATATACAGTGAAAAGAGATAGATAGATAGATAGATAATAAACAGACGACAGATAGATAGATAATAAACAGACGACAGATAGATAGATAGATAGATAGATAGATAGATAGATAGATAAAGAACAAGCTTGGATTAACTTGAAAATTGAAATAGTTTAATAGACAGACTACTTCTGATATCGATGCTTGCAGTGGGTGATAATGTTTAGTACATCGAATATTTTAAGAAATACTGTGTGAAACACCAATATCATATTTGCTTCCACCACCAGGAGCATCAATTTTATAAAATATTTGTACTTATTAAAAATTCTAATACGCTTTACTGCATCAGCTAACTGCATCTACGAGCAAGGGTGGTGATCGTCATATTACTGGCAATCCCGTCGACATAAAAGGCTTAATTTTGTTTGTTTTTTTGTTTTATTTTCGTTCTTCAGGTTTTGCTATATTTAGAAATTTGTTTAGAGAGCAAATTAAAATTTGAACGAGGGATTATATTTCTCCTCTATTTCCATTGGCTAATTCCCATACGGCTGGGAATTTTAAGTGAAATATGAAACTCACGGATCTTTTCTTCTGGCATTGCCTGGTTCTACTCGTAATCGATGAATAGTAAGTGTTGTCTGGGGCAATATCTGAATAGTGGATAGTCAGATCAAGTAATAAACGTGATCCAATATTCTCTATTCATAACATCGACCGCCGAAATCACTTAATCATGCGTATTCTTGGTTGCACGTGATCTTATCACACCTTTGCCTTCATTAAACTATGTTTAAGATTGGTGCAGTGAACTTATGCGTACTACAATTGATTCCTAACATCAATGCATGTTACTGTTTGTATATTTAAGAAACTTGCAAATGAGCTAAATACCTAGAAGCCAAACATGAAGTCTTTAGATAAAAGAACCAATATCGAATGCTGTTTTTCAGGATAAGCAATCCTCAAAAATGTGTAAGTTTGTCGCAATGGAATATTCCTGCACACTTGCATGTTTAGACTCGAGCAATATATTAATAATTTGAGCCAATACTTTTCAGTATACCTAATTTTATTCCATTCTTATGCAACTCTCATTCACACACACACACATATATATATATGAACATGTGGATATGTATATATAGCTATAATAAAATAATATGTAATATATACAATAAAAAATAATTTTATATATTATATATCATATAATTAGATCCAATATCTATAATGGCATATAATATGTATAATATTTGATATAATATATATATATATATATATATATATATATATATATAATATAATCAGATATAAAAAGCACATAATTAGATATAATATTAGTATAAACTGATTCTTTAAATATATATGATATAATTATAATATATATATATATATATATATATATATATATATATATATATATATATATATATAGATATAGATATAATTACATAAAATATATAATATAAATATATATAATAGGATATTATATATATATATATATATATATATTGTGACACTATTTAACGTTTGGCTAGTTAGTTAAGCGTGAAAATTAAAAACGAGAAATACTTAAGGCAAGAAGAAGCTATCACGAAAGACATACTGAGCGATGATATTTTTTTTAACAAAAGAAAAGTGGTAAAGATTTTATTTTCATTTACGAAGAAAAGTAATTTTTTGCAGAAGATAGGAAATTCGTAAGATTTCGGATCTGTCAGGATTAATTTATACAATGATGCGGCGAATAAAAGTTAGCAATCTGCCCATGGCAATAATGAAAATTTCAAATTGGTCAAGTGGCTTACAAAGTGGAATGCTAGAAGATAATCAGAATTGGGTCGAGCATGCGACCGAGAAAAGGATCAGCTGAGACCACCCAAAAAAGGAAGGAAGAAGAAAAAAAAGGAAAAGAATAAACGATTAACTATCTTTCGGAGATATCATTTGGTTTTGGAAGAGAACCACCTGATTTTTGTCCAGACCGTGCCATGATGAAGGTTTGTTACCTGGACAGACTGTTGGCGACAGAAGTACGAAGATGTTGAGGATACAAACAGATTCACTTGACCACCCAGATAATCACTTGGCGAAAATCTCGTTGATGAATTCCAGATGACATTCAGTTAAGACAGAGATTTAATGACCGCACTACGAGTCGTGGGGGTTCTAGTCGGGGAAAAGAAAGAAAAGAAAAAGGAAGATTTTTTTCTTTGAGCGATAATTGTAAACTGTGGCCAGTCTAGCCACACCCACACTGCCGAGCGTTCATTGGCTGAATGGTGGCGTGAGCGATGGGCGAAGGTAAGCATATGAGAAAGAAGGGAGACCTGTTGACGCCTCTGAAGGGATTGGTGTGAGATACCAATATGAGAAAGAAGTGAAAACTGTTGACGCCCTCTAAGGGGATTGGTGTGAGATACCAATATGAGAAAGGAAGAATTTAGGAGGACAATTCCCTTAAGAACCCCTCTAAAACAGAAAGTAATTGACTTCCAAAAATGGGAAGTGATAAATTCTCCTGTCCGAAAACAAAGAAAATCCTTATTGCAGATTTGAAATTATCGAGGAACCCAAACCACGACAGACGCCCCCAACACCCGGTTTTTGTCGGCGTCTAAATATAAACGAACCTTCCAAGAGCAGTTGAGCAGACGGTAGCAGTTGGGCAGACGCAGACAGCAGAGAGAGCAGACAGAGTTTAGCTGTGAGCTCGGAGACCAGCCTCGCAGCAGCTGACTGAAAGATTCCATGCATTCCGACTTAGACTTCTAAAAAACATTTTTTTTAAGAACGACTTAGACTCACACCACCAAAACAAGTTTTACGAATATCGCCTGAAGATACCAAAAAACAGTTTATTGAAAAACAACTTAAGATATTAAGATTCGCCTAACAAACGCAAAGTGTCTCGTATCCATAGAAGCGGTTTGGGAGAAAGAATCAGTCCTGTATTCAGCAACCAGATATAAAAATACTTGTTATTCTTTTTTTTTTAACACATTTGAATCTTTCGAGTTTTTACTTTATTTTCTTTTACATATACTTGTGCGGTGTCACCTTTGCTCGAATTCGGCTTGCACTACGGCTCGACGACTAATTGATTTCGTCTATCTAAGATCAAATCATAACATGGGTAGGTTAGACTAGAAGCCAAAGCAGTTACTTCTGTAACCAGACGTTGGAGGCCAGCTGGGAACGAGAAAGCTGATGCCGAATCTAACTAGATTCCATCTGAATCAGCCAAGGGTTAGAACGTCACATTTGGCGCCGCGACCAGTCCAACGTCACATTGATCGTCACAGGATAGCACGGCGGTAGAGGCCCAGAGTGACGTCACAATATTCTGGTTCTAACATATGTAACATAATTTGATATAAATTATATAATATAATTAGATATAATAATTATAATTTAAATAAATCATATACATATATATATATAGTAGGATAATTATATATATATATATATATATATATATATATATATATATATATATATATATATATATATATATATATATATAATAAGATATAATGTATATCATTATATGGACTATAATTAGATATAATATACACAGGAGATATAATTAGATTTAATATATATATATATATATGTGTGTGTGTGTGTGTGTGATATAATAAGACATAATGTATACAATATAATTAGAATCTATATAATATAAGTAAATATAATATCAGATATAACATACATGTATCATATATAATATATAATATAAAATATAATTATTAGTTATATATATGGAAAATATTAATTATATATAATATACATAATTAGATATGATATATATTTATAATATAATTAAGTATAATGTACACATGTATAATAAAATTTAGAAATAATATATATATATATATATATATTATTATATATGTACTATATAATATATATATATTATTAAATATATGTTATACATATTATATATGTCATATCATATATATTATATAACATATATATATATATATATATTATATATACTTTATTATATATATATATATATATATATATATATATATATATATATATATTCATGATTAAATGAATTAAAGGAAAAAGTAGGAGATGAATCTCACTAACTTTAATTAAGGCTTCTTTAGATATTGAGGATATAAATGAAAAAGAAAAGACAGGTATATAAAGTACTGCCTGTGAGTGTAGTTATACACACATACGCACACGCGCACATACACGCACATATATATTAGTATAATATTTTTATTATAATAAATTAGAATAAAAACATTTTACTTCGCTACACAAAAAAGCTTTCATGTTTTAGTACTACTCTGAGAGTGAGCACTTTATTTAAAAATAAATCCTGCGAACTGTGGAATTTACTCCATCTGTTTTTTTCCTCTAAATACGGTCCCATAGGTCATTTTTTTCTGTCTTTTGACATAGAGGACACCCAGGATCTATATATATTCTCTTGAAAATTCCATACGGATTAGCATATTGTATCATTAAAATATATATATATATAAGTAATTAAATGCAGAAAGCATTGAACGGTCGTTTCGTCCTATATTTGGGACTCACCTGCAGTGCGCATTCACTACCGAGAATTGGAACCCCGACAGTAAGGTTGTCATCTGTTCCACCGGGCCTCAGGTGACGATGAAATTGCAAATCATACTCAATATAGCGCCGCTCGCTCACATATTCCGTGATGGAACGCTTGCTGAGTTCTCTGTAACCATAGGACTGTGCCCCCTGGAGTCATGACTACTTTTACCAAGCCGGTCACTCTAGAGCAATAGTAGCCGGTTGAGGGAATGATGTACATGATAGAAATTATTAGGAGGATATGATAATTATATTTAAGTAATTCATCAAGTCTGAAAAAAACCTCAACATAATGCAGAAATCACTGGAAAAAACGGCCGTCTAGAGTGAGCGGTTTGGTGGAAGTAGTCGTGGCTCCAAAACTATTTGTGGGTCTAAATTTTCATCCTTTAATTCTTTTTCGAAAGATCTGTTTAGTGTTTAAGTTTACTGTTACAGAATGAGCGCTTATGGGTATAACATCTTTGTTTCCACTCCCCTCGGAAATTCCAATGTAATCTTTTTTTTTGTTTCCTATATTTTCTATGGAGGAAATGGTCATTTGATATATAACCCTAGTAGATTTGCATTTGTCCTGTACTGGACATTTGTGTTCATCATAGTTTAATGTAAAATATCGTGTGTGTCCTATGGCTGTTGAACAAACAAATGTTCCTGGGCAGTTATGTTGTAGGGAATAGCTAACCGCCCTAGTAGAACTTGGCGAGGGGAATTAACAGGAGATAACTGATAAATGACAGCCATTAGACATGGCACGTGGAACTAGAAGAGTCTAACCCAGTGAGCAAAATAAAGGTTACATCAGCAGCCACCACAATTAAGTAGATAATTATATATAACAGATCGATGAAAAAGATTGGAGTGATAAAAAATCACAAATCAATAATATTGATAACAAAATTATCATATTTATTACATATTAGGAGGCCTTTTTACCAAACTGGGAGTATCATGAGACAGATTCTAAAACCACAAAATACTTCTGTAAATATATACGGGACAATCATTGAACCGTCCTGGGTATGATGATAAACTACATCCGACTGCAAGGCCTCTGATCAGGAGGTTTTGTGGAGCGTAGGACTATCTATTAATTGCTGATGTTCCCAGGTCCACCCTGACCCGGGGTTGTAGCACCTGTTATGATCCCAACTATGGGCAAATAGTTAACCCAAAACTGGGTCAAAACACACTTATAAGTGCTAAAATAGGTTTTAGTACCAGCAATGCAATACAAAATATTACCAGGAATACATTATTGGAAAAAATATCACCTACAATAAAAATCTCGTCGACATTAAATAACCCATTGAGATTGATATGCCGTAAAATAAAACGAACCAGACCAAACCGATCCTTGAAAACGAATGTTACAATATTTGAAAGTGCTCGAGATTAAAATAATATAACATATATATGATCATAAAATTTGGCAAATTTACTGAGAACACAAGAGGCCTAATTCAGAAATGTGAAAAATTAAATAGTTGAACTCTCTTCCAGCTTCTTGATTCGCAGTCATATTGGATCTTCAACAATTTAAATGCAATGTCTATATTCTGTTTTCTTAAATTCTGTTCTATTATTTTTCTCTCTTCTAAATGTTTTTATTAATTCTTCTGAGTAAACGAGATATCTGTGCATACATTTGTAGAAATACACAAATATTTATGTGTATTTCATTTCGATAATATGTTTTAATAGGATATCGAATCTAGAGAAAGTTTGGTAAATTTGACAAGGTGGAAAATCATTTTATTGGCTTGATTATGCGTTTCACCATCGTTAGTTAGGCTTCCACAGATTCCATTGGAAACACCAACAGGTACCTATGCTTAATCTGAAGATTATATGAACTTTTTTACTTTTAATTCTTTCTGATAAAAATTGGTGAAATATTTATCTTAATTTCAATGCAGAAAAGTTGGGGAAAATAAAAATTCGACAAGTTAAAAAAAAAAGCACAAACTGAAAATAACGGCTTTTGAACAAAAGTCATACAATATTGTTTTATTCTTCCCAGCCGAGGGACGTCAGTTGAGCGAAAAAGTATTAACGATTTATTATTGACACACACACACACACACATATATATATTTCTTCCGTACTGCTCTGAGGAAGTCTATGTGATGATGTCGAAACTTGTAATCAAAGGTTGAAACCAAGGTAGCTTGATTGTTTCATCTCCTATTTTTTTTATTTAAAAGCTCTTCATGTTAATTTTTATTTTTTTTATTTTGTTTATTTGTTTATTTGTCTATTAAGCACTTTTAATACAACTGTTCCTGTTCTAATTCAACTCTTACCAATAACTATTATATATATATATATATATATATATATATATATATATGTGTGTGTGTGTGTGTATGTGTGTGTGTGTGTGTGTGTGTGTCTGTGTGTGTGTGTGTGTTTGTGTTGGTGTGTATGTCTTGAGAGACGGCCTAACTCTACAAACAGCAGCCCCCTACGCTAAAAACGCAAAGCTTCTCTGTAAAATGAATACGAGCACTCTGGCGGACTGGCGTTTGTTTAGATGCGTAAAAACAATACGCTAGAATTAGTAGTTTCTCTCTGCCGAGTCCTGAGGGCTAAGGGGTAGAAATTCCGACTGGCACCAAATTATTTCATCGCATGCAAGGCGGTAATATGACTATTAAATACTACTAAGATTGATGACACATAGTGAACTTCTGATGCCCACTTTCTTGAAAAGTAAACTATTTTAAGTGAAAGATTTTGTAAATTTCAGCTGTGAGTAATGCTGTATTCGGTCATTGAATCCCTGTTTCCTTGTATGTAAACGTCAGATCTCATCATTATCATGAATGTAAACAGGGTGGGCACAGAAATCAACATTGTACGCCATGAGCAATCGACATGCTATGTATTATTTATTCTACGCGCCTCTTCATGACACATGCGATCATAGCTTGCCAGGACTTCATATCATTTGTGGCACTTAGAGCAGTTTTCTCCCTCTGTCAAGTCCCGCCGTGTTTGCCGTCCGCTCACACAAAGAAGAAGATTAAAACCATTGTTACTAAGTTAAATTGACTGGCATTCTGTACGAACGCACAGAAATGCTTCCCTAGCCTAACGGTGGAAAACTTACTTTTTACAATAGTGTTTACCCTGTACAAAGCCTGAGAGTTAGAACGTTATGGATTAACAGTGGATATGTGCATAAGATAACTGTTAGCCCTAGATATGAACAGTTTATGGTTGTAGTGATCGAGAAGGCATCCTCTTCGAAGCCGGTTCCCCGTAGTAGCAATTCGTGGCAATAAGCTGAATGAGTTTAAATTACATACCAGCAATAAAATACGAAGGTAATGAAGGTGGTTCTCTGCCCTGAGCGTAAAATGGCTGGTCTTTGCCATGAAGGTTACAACTGGTGGAACTAAGGAATGTAGTTCGCCTGAGGACTTTTCATGGAAATAGAATTTGGAGACTTCCGAAATACCTTCTGTGAGAAAGGAGGGTGGAAAATAGTAAATCACCCACAACGACGTGTAAACGCCTTTGGACTCTATTTCTGTCCTGATCTGTCTTTTATAAACTTAGAGAACAAGAAGAGGACTCAGTTACTGATTGGAGTCACTCCAGTCAGTAACTGACACTTCCACTGCAGGAACCCGACCATTTTTCCAGCATCTTTAACGATGGACTGTATGTGCAAGTTCCACTTGGAGTTTAGGTTGCGTTTACGCCCCAATAGGCGTTCAAGGAAGGGAGCCTTCGTTAGGGAACATCCGTTCATCGTGATTGGTAATAATTTAATTTACATCAAATTATCTTTTTCAATATAATATACTTCCGTATCTATGCACTTAATTCGATGTCTAATATCAGATGAACAGTAGAAATTGAAAATTACACATCGAAATTCAAATAACTTGTTACTATTCAAACCTTTGTCCTCATCATAGATTCATATTAATTTAGTGCCGCCAGCTCAGACATTCATGGCAAAGGCCCCCTTGCTACGTCTACAGAGTTGAACCACTCTCATTCCTTATATATTCCTTCGTTAAGAAGGACATTCCACCCTGAAATCTCCTTTCCAAATAACAGCTACTTTGTGGAGAAAAAAAATCCAGCATGAATTTTGAACAATATAATTTTTAACTCTTCAAACCTAGGGTTATTCTTTATCTATCAGTCGTATCCTTGTAATCGTAACTTAAACATTCCTATTTTGACATTTATATCACACCTCATTCAATATTTTCCTACTTTTGTGTAGCTCTATGGCCTTGTATTTGGCAACTATACTAAAAATGTTTATTCATCTAACTTAATAGATACTGTATTACCTTTTTGCTAGTTAAATTAAATAGGGGCGCCTAGAAATGTGCCAATATAACGAGCGTCTCTATCAAGGAAACAGCTAAACCTCAGTAGACCTGAGTATGTCGATAAACTATATTCAGCAACAAGACGTCAGATCGGATGACTGGAGGTTTTGATGAACGAGAAACTATTTCTTAATTGTTGCTGCTCCTATATTCACCATAACCAGTGGTGGTAGCACCTGTTAGGGTCCCAGCCATAAGCAAATAGTGAACTCGAAAATAAAAACAAAAGATTATGTATAAAAATACATTTTTATAATAAAAATACCACTCACACACACACACACACATATATATATATATATATATATATATATATATATATATATATATATAATACCAGTACCTATTTATATCAGAATTACCAACAACGCCTATTTATCTGTAATTGAAGCTCAAAATATTTAAATTTCGGCATTAAGTAACCCATAGTTGTTGATATGCCGCCAAACAAAATCAAGCAAGCAACAAACTAAACTAAACATCTAGTGACATTTGGTGTTCAGTTTATTTTTTAGTTATAAAAAAATGATGTTATAAAATGGAAAGCATTACCATTTTCTATTTTAAAAGTCGTTGATTTGGGACATGACCTGTGCGGATCCATTCTCGACCTGTAATTTGATCAGTTAAATATTCTTCTTTTGCTGAAAGATTTTTTTTTTTTACTTCTGTGGCAGTGGAGATTTCTGCGGTTATTGGACCTCGTTCGATGGCGTTCCTTTGGAGGATTGGCGCTATTGAGTCTCGATTTTAGGGATGAGCCTCGTGAAACGGAGTGCCTCTTGCAGTGTGTCTTACTGGCGATGGCTCGAGGTAATGCTTTCGCCATCATTGCGGCTGTCAGAGGATAGTAAAAATTGTCTATAGTAACTTTGTTCAAACTTTTTTTCAATAAATTAAATTTAAAAAAATCATAGTTTTGAAATCAGTTTTCAACTTGACGTCTCACTCATTTAACCTCGTTTCAATATTAAGTGATATTTGTTCGACAAGGTCAAATTGGCAGCTGATATAAAATAAATGACCTACGATCTGTTATTTACTGAGACAAGAAATGGGTTGTTAAATTTAACGCCCCAAAACCAAACTGCTCTCTTTTAATTGTCTTAGATAACCTTTTTGCCATCAATCATCATGACTAATAATAACCCCCAGAAGAGTGTCACATCGTGCATTCTTGGTCAACGTCGCTACACGAAAAACGCTAGTGGCTTGCTAGGAGTCCGCCGATGGCAACGCCAGTGGTACTATGGTGGCAGTCACCGAAAGGCCACTAGTGATCTGCAAGTCTTGACATTGTCAAGACGAACACGTCGGCGGTCGGACAGCGAGCCACCAGCGGTAAACGCTAGTGGCATGCCACCCATTGGCAGATTGGTGGCTTGCGTGTAGGGGTTTTCTGCTGAAATGAAATAAAAAGATTATATTAGATCAACTGCTATTTCTGCTGCTAAGAAAGATCGCTCATTCTGTCGTGTTAGACAATTTTTCTCTCCAGAATCTATTCTACATGTTTATATATCTACCATTCGTCCTTAGAGCCTGTCTATATTTCTGAGATGAGGTATTATGTACAGTATTTACATTATGCGGACCATTGTTCTCATCTTTGTCGCCATATTTGTCACAACGTTTCGGCCGTTGTACGCTCCGGCCTTCTTCAGGTGGTTGGAATTTCGAACTGAACCCTTTATTTCGATCCTTGGGGTAGACTGTTCTAGTTCCACGTGCCATGTTTGATGGATGTCAGTTATCAGTTATCTCATGCTAATTTTCCCTCTGAAAGTTCTCCACTGCCTTAACCGGGTATTGAACTCACACTCTCACTCTGTGCCATGTGTCCTCAAGGACACATGGCACAGTGGATAAAGACATTGGTTAGATCCAGTGACAAACCCAAAGAGTGTGAATTCAATACCCGGTTAAGGCAATGGAGAACTGATAAATGACATCCATCAAACATGGCACGTGGAACTAGAACAGTCTACCACAAGGATCGAAATAAAGGGTTCAGTTCGAAATTCCAACCACCTGAAGAAGGCCGGGGCGTACAACGGCCGAAACGTTGTGACATATATGGCGACAAAGATGAGAACAATGGTCCGCATAATGTAAATACTGTACATCCGTCCTTACTTTGAATATCGCTGCTTTTTCTGCTCTGGTGATTCTGCTAAGTATTAAAAGATTCCAGCTATTTATTCCAATAGAGACGAAACGCTTTAGTTTAATTTGGGGTTTTTCAGAAGTTCACTTTATTAGTCGTCTTAATAGATTAAGTGATATTTTGCTTTTGCACTTGGAATAAGTATAGGGTATTTAATTGAAATATAAGATATCTTTATTCTATTGCTTTCGGACTTGCTATTTTGTTTATATTTGATAGAAAAAAAGAAGGTTTTCTGTGCGAAATTCTCTGGGAATTTACTTTAGAAATCTGGGTTTCGTCATTTGGTATATTATTTAAGATTTTCCTCTTAAAGCTAATTTGATATTTTTTCTCTATGAAGACATTCATGAGACCAAATACACTAATTATTTTTTCACGTAATCTGTATTTCTTTTTCTAACAGGTAAAAAAGGTATGCTCATTTTTTACCATAGTTTTCTTAAAGCATGATGTAACATTTTGCATCGCGAAACTAAAAAAAAAATATTTTGACAAAGTAGCGTGTTCTAAATGAAAAAAATCACAAATTTACTTGATTTAAAGAATTAATGTATTAATCCAGTTTTCTAGTCTTTCTTTCAAATGTTACAATAATTCTTTCAAAGAATTTAACTATAGCGTTTTGTCATGTCGAGCAAACACGGCGTTCCCTGACACGCTGCTTCTATCCATTCCTGACGTTCATTGCATTTGGAAGCTTGTCCAGTCTTCGTCCTGTGTCTTCAATCAGATGATCAATCTATATCTTCTTTGGTCGACTTGTTCTTTTTCCATGAGATGATATCCAGAGTAGGAAGTCTCCGGCTTGTTCTTCTTTGCTATGCGGACAGTGACCAGCAAATCCTAGTCTTGGTTGACGTATTAACTTGATGGAACGTGTATTGCCATAGAGTTCATTCTTTCTTTGTAGGGTCATCTTTCCAGGATTTTTCAATTTAGTATTTCATAACTGACTATTTTTTAACGACTACAACAACCATTTGCGTGTTGTTTAAAGCCAAAAAATATTTTTGGATTGTAAGATTTTTTTTAGATAATTATTTACAGATACAAGTCTTATACTAACTAACCATTAGCTGGGTAGACAAGAGGTGACTTCATACCATTCCTAAATGCACTTGCGCGTAAGGGAATATAACGAACCCTAATGGAATCAGAATCGGCCTACTGATTTCTCTTTCCAACCATCATCCACTACACCGATCGCACACCCATTTTTACGGGTATTTCCAAGTGGTCATCAAACTAGGTACTGACCAGTCTTGATGTTGCTTAACTTCGGTGATTGAACGAGGACCGGTGTTTCAACGCGATATGGCCGTAAGCCATACTATTTCATATGGGTACTTTGTAGATGCGTAATATCAATATAAAGGGTGGACCGAAAGTCTTGTCACTCAGACGAAAACGTAATTAGAACCATAGATGGCTTGTATGAACACCATCTTCATGTCCGCTATCTGTGATAGAAAATTATATTATGTAGTGGGACAAGACATTCGGAGCATTCTATTATTTCGAACTGTTGTTTTCATTTTGATTGTTATGATACCGACGACGTTTCCACCAAGTATTTTCTGACCATCGTTGGGTTTCCATTAATTTGGCTGACATTGGTGTTGTTTGACCCTGTTGTTAGCGTTATCTACCGCACATATTCGCGTAATCTGTGTCTCTTACTCTGCAAACCTGTACTTCAAGTGTCTTGTACTGACCTTGTACAGGGTGAACGCTGTTGTAAAAAGAAAATATATCCGGTGTCAGGCCACAGACAGACAACATCGACGAGGAGAGAACACATTAGCAAATGTTCTAAGAAGACTAGCTTAAAAACTCTTACCATTTCTTATGCGATCATAGAACACCGGGAGATCCTCTCTTATTCATCTTCCTACTTCTTTATCGTCTAAAGATTACAACAGATTTTTTTTAATACTTTTCAAGATGAACTGTATTCTGTTATGAGCATTAACTGAATTTCGGAGGAAAACATCGATAATTAATCTTCCATTTTGGGTGATGTAATCGTTACGAAGTTTTTCTTTGTAAACGTAGAATTAAGTGCTTTTCGTTCACCTAAAAAATATCATCTGATGTTTCCAAGCGATATTTGATGAAGAATAATTTCTTTCTGTGCTGGATAATGGAGAAATTTTCAAGTCTTTCAACTACTACAAGTACTTTTCACTTGAATGAGGGAGGCACGGTAGAATAATGAATAGTGGAGTATGAGATCGGAGAGCCAAGTTTGAATTCGAGTCAAGTCTTTTACATTCACTTATGGGCTAATGCCCTTGGGAAAGGTATGAATCCTCATCTTCTCCCTTCAGCCATGAGTAAATAGGAAGACAGACCGGGTTCTATGACAACTGGTCTACCGCAGAAATAAATGGCAATCTACAGCGGGAAAAATCTGTATCGACAGTCATGTATCACTGATATAATATAGTGTCAGTTGATCTTTGTATTAACTGGTGGCCTAAATTGAAAACTTTGCCAATACAACTACAGAATGATACTGTTATCTATGATTTCTGCTCTTTCCCTAACTTATACTTTTACGAACGATATCTGATCTCGGCACTGGACTAATGGATAGCGGCTCGGATTGAGGAATCGCAGATCCGAGTTCGAATTCCAGTCGAATCCATTACTTTCGTTTGGGAAAGATATGAATCCTATTCTTCTCCCTCCAGCTATGGTTAAATAGCAGAACAGCCCGGGTTTTATAGCCTAAAGAAATAGCAACCTACTACGAGAAAGATACATGATCACCACGCGTGTATCAAGCATGGTACTTAACTGACTGAATAACTTAATGAGCATCCATGAAATCTGTAAGTGTGCAGAAAACTGTTCAAGGAATTGACTTCCGATCATCATACGATAAATTAGGTTTCAGGCTTTATTAAATGATTTGCAACATTTACTTTCTGAAATGAAAGGGTCTACAAGAAATACGCGGTTGGTGTAAGGGACAGCGTATCAGAATGAGAAATTAGAAAGCCTAGTTCGAATTCCAGTCGGGTCAGTTATAGTTACTTATAGTTACACCCTTTGCAAAGTTATGAATTAATCTCTTCACTCCATGTATGTGTTAAATAGTAGAACTCATATCTGGAAAAATGATTATTATTCAAAAAAGTTGATATTTCAGCATTCACTCGAAGAGAGAGAAATATTCTTGCAAATATGTTTCCGCTTTAAATAACTACCGATGGCTGATAAGAACTGGGATTTTCTAAGCGTTGCTTAGATGTGTATTTATCACGAAATTATGGGGCACCCAGTGAGGATCGGACTCAATTTTCAGTAGTAACTGATCTAGCGAGACAAGCTTGCTAAACATTACAACACGTCGAGGTACCTAATGATTTTTAAGCGTAGTTTAGATCTGGCACAAGGCTGAAAGTTTGGAGCAATCTGTGAGGATCGAATTCGTTATTCAGTCGTAACTGATCTAGTGAGACAAGCTGGAGAACCATTTACATCACGTCGAAATACCGAAATGATTTTCTAAGCGTAACTTGATGTGGCACATTTGGGGGAACCAAGTGAGGTCGTAAATGATCTACCAATATATAATTGCTGACCATTACACCATATATAAGTAGCGCAACATGGTGAGGATGCACAAGGTGAGTTTGCACAGATTCCGTTTTACTTTTCGGAGGTACTAAAACGAACCAGAATTTCAATAAAATGTGGAGGTAGGTAAGACTCCTCACATCGTTCTCTTCCCAACTTTAGTACGTTTCTTATACGCTAAATAAAATTATTTGAAAGATGTCTCAAATATATTAACAAAGAAATGGGCATAGAACTTTCCTTCTTTCTTTTTACCAAGAATTTTGCTTCTTTCTCGTCGAAATTGCTGAAATTAAACAAGATCTGATAAACCGTATTCTAAAGATCTGATACACGATTTCCGTCATAAGAAAGATATTAGGTTGGTGCAAAAATAATGACGTAATAATGTCGTTTTTTGACGTATTGTTAACGTCAAAAAACGACATTATTACCTCATTATTTTTGCACCATCCTAATACTTTTAGGACAAGTATTAGAGCTGCTTAAAGGTACACAAGAATTATTTTAATAAATTTTTAATATTATTATTAAACTTTGATCAAATAAACACTCAATTAAAACATTTCATTATCTGTCTATATTTCTGAGATGAAGTCATATGTATACTATTTACTTTATTCGGACTATTGTCCTCATCTTTGTTGTTATATTTATCACAACGTTTCAGCTTACGGACAAATCGCACAGTGGAAAAAGACGTTGGTTAGATCCAGTGACAGAACTCAGATTTGTGGGTTCAATACCTGGTGAAGGTAGCGGAGAACTTGGAGAGGTGAATTAACATGAGATAACTGATAACTGACACCCGTTATACTTGGCAAGGGGAACTAGAACAGCGAGCGAAATAAAGGGTTCAGTTCGACATTCCAACGACCGCGGCGTAAACGACGAAACGCTGTGACAAATATGGCAACAAAGATGAGGACAATAGTCCGAATGATGTAAATAAAAAAAAAACAAAAAAAACATTTCAATTTAAATACATTATTAATAATTATAGCATTCTTGAATACAGTAAAAAATACATGTTATGAATAATCAAGAGTGGACTTGCCTTGTTTTGTTACTCTCTTCTTTGAGAAAGCTATTAGGTTGGTGCAAAAATAATGACGGTTTTTTACGTATTTTTTAACGTCAAAAACCGTCATTATTTTTGCACCCACCTAATATTTCTGTTTACTGGGACTATACTGGACTGTACTGGACTGTTTACTAGACACGAATCTTGTATTCTTAGTTGAATAACGCTTTCTTAAAACCTACAGCTGCGTACTTTTGTCATTACACAACATTTAGTAAATTTAATATTTCTGTCTATCTTTACGCTACATTGACATTATTTATGTTGCTTAAGATTTTGTCAAATTGGATTATTGTTCCATATGATCGAGTTGCTTATAAAAAAAAAACCGTCGCGTATCACCTTGAATAAAATCAGGTAATTTTCTATATTATAAACAGTATTTTTATACTTATTTTTCTGCAATTTAATTAATGTCTAGATTCCAAACACAGTTCGTTGTTTCAAAATTGTCGACGGCCCCAAATATTGTCTAGGGCTATTTAATAAGATTATTTAACCGAGAAACGAATAGTTAAATATTCCTTTCTGTTTCAGAAACTGCAAGTTATTTTAAATGTAAACTAAAATTATATTTTCTTTCTCTTGCGATAACTTATTTATAATAGTTTAAATGCTCCTTGCCATAATCATTAACTTCAACAATATGTTAGCTACATTTCAATTTCAAAAATTTAGGTGTTTGGAAGAAGCAGGTTGGATGAAATTTCTTTGTAGATTTATTGTTGGAAAAATATTGTTTTTTAATACATTTCAGCAATGAAAAGAATGATCTGTCCTAAAATGTCCACATACTACATTAAATTGTGTGAGAAAATTTATTTAACTTTTAATAAGAGGAGTTGTTGGAAAAAGGATGGCCTGGTGGATTTTTATTTTCAAAAAAATAACAGTCCACGACCGTTTATTTGAAGCTCAGAATTTTCTGTTTTTACTACTGGAACACCGTATGATTAGGTTAGGCTAATGGCGCCTATTCTTGATATTATTCTAAATATTAAGCACATGCTCACAACTGCGACCATCCAGGAAACCTAGAACTCACGTTTCAGTAGGAAGGACCAAACAGACCATCTCGCTTGTATCCCTTGAATATCGTTAGCCAGCTCTTAAAGAAAACTCTCTCCTCTTGAGTCACTTTGACATTTCAGGTGCTCAATTTCATTGACATTTTCTCGTACTACAATCAGCTTTGCAGACAAAATAAATTTAAACCGTATAGTTGATTTGTTTTGTTTTTTTTTGTTTTGTTTTTTGTTTTTGGGTTGTTTTTGTTGACAAAGAACATCATTGTAAAATTCGTAAACTTAAGGAATCAGCACATATGCTAGGCCACACAAATCAAGTAAGCCGACCAAGCATAGAAATATATACAATATAGGAACCAGTAATAAGTGAGTGCCAGAGAAAAGCGATAATAACAACGAAAATTGCAATATGAGCTCTGGTAAAAACACGATATGATAAAAGCAAAATTTGCAATATAAGGACTGGTAAAAAGGTTGCTGAAATACCAAGAAATTCATACACAGCTGTCCTCAAGAACGCATGGCACAGTGGATAAAGGTGTTGGTTAGATCCAGTGACAGGACCCGAAGAGTGTGAGTTCAAACCTGGTTAAGGCGGTGGAGAACTTGGAGAGGGGAATTAACAGGAGATGACTGATAACTGACATCCATTGGAACTAGAACAGTCTACCTCAGCGAGCGAAATAAAGGGTACAGTTCGATATTCTAAAGAAGGCCGGATCCTATAACGGCCGAAACGTTGTGATAAATATAGCAACAAAGATAAGGACAATAGTCCGAATAAGGTAAATAGTGTACATAATACCTCATCTCAGAAATATAGACAGATATTAAAAAAGACTATATATCACTATATTTTTTAAATTATATATATATATTTAAAAAACCCAAAAGAAATCATTCGTTGAAACTTATGCTAAATAATTGATTTTTTTTTTACAAACCTGCAAGTTTTAACAAATTTTTGAGAAAAATATATTGTATGATTTTTTTTTTTAGGCCCCAAGCAAAGCGGGGGTGCCACTAGAACGCATGGGGTTACTAAGAGTGATAGCATGAGTAAAGAGGGGTGTTTGGGAAAAAGATAAAGAGAAGAACGGGGATCAAGATCAAGGCATCAAAATATGTCGATTGACATTACATTTGAATATTTGAAGATTATAGCTATCAAGGAAGCAAGTAAGAGGAGGAGGTTCCACTTACGGGACGTGCGATATAAGAAGCTTTTTGAGTAGAAAAGTCGGTTACATTTAACCTTTTCCACAGGGAAAGGTGGGACCAAGATGCCAACCTAGTAGCACGCTTAAATTCTTGCAGTATGGGAAACACTGAAAGTAGCTCGTCAGAGCAGTTGCCATGAAAATACTTGTAGAAAAGACAGAGGGAAGCCACAGCACTTCTGTGAGAAAGTAAAAGTGATTTTTTTTTTAAGTATTATTGATTGATTGATTTTCTTCGTTTTATCAACGCCTTGCAGAAAGTATTTCTAGTTTTTAATAGTTTTGATTTTTAGCAATAATAATGATTCAGTGACACAAGTTTTCCTAGTAAATCAGCTGCAGGAGGAGGAGAAGAGTTGCATTCATAACTTGCGTAATTTTATATAACGTACCCAACGGGAATTGGAACACGAATCGCCTATTAACAATTCTTAGACATTTTCCATTACACCATTCGCGTATATCCAAGCTTATAGTACGTGGTATTTCCAACCAGTCACCCATCTCCAGGGTGGGTCCGAAAGTCTTGAGAACAATACAAGTAATACAGTAATACACAACATTGAATTTACTTTATTCACTTTCATTAACGCTGTCACACATCGAGAAAGTCTGTATGAACACCATCTCTCTCGTGGTTCAAATTGATGTTCTGTGTGATATTTTGAGAAGGTGTCCTTTGTTGATTGTTGTAAAGGTTACCCGAATGGATGGACATTCTGGTACCGTTCATGTGAAACTCTCTTCTTGATGATAAATACCCCCACAAGCGTTGACATTTAAAATTTCATTGTCATTGGGGTGATAAGACTTTGGGACCACCCGTAAGCAGCAGGCTTGATGTTGCTCAACTTCGATGATCGTACGGGACACGCTGTTTCAAACTGAAATGGCTGTAAGCTGTTCTTTTTTAAGCCTACAAGGAATATGACATTTTTATTTTCATGATTACTAACGAACATGTGAGCAACGCGGAAGTTTTATAGAAAATCGAAACAAAAAACATCGTGAAAAGACAGTTAAAATTTCTAGGTTACGCAATGAGGAAAGAGGGTTTCGAAAATTTGATACTCCCGGGACTGATTAAAGGCGAGAGGAACAGAGGAAAACAACTCATAATACACTAAGTAAATGGATGGCAGAACAGGGTTCAGGAGAAATAACAAAAAGACAAAATTTATTAAGAGTTATAAAAGACAGGACGATGTGGAGAGCCATGATCACCTACATCCTGAGAATAAAGAAGAATTTGTTTGTGTGGTGAGCATTAATAAATATTGTAATGAGATAAACCTCCTCGAAATCTCAAATATTAAACCTTCTTTTATAATAGACTTAGGTTGATAATTACCCCGGGGAGGACATCTAGTAGACAAACCTGCCTCACGAAACTTTTCCTTACAGCCCTGTACCAAACCCATCACAAAATCTAAAGGCTTAGTCTTTAAACTACTCTACCTTGATTTTTGTTATTTATTCCCTAAGGGAATCTTGCCCAGATCTCCATTTTGCTTTGTGAAATTTTTCCTCTGAAAATTTGTCTAGGTAACTTTTGTTTAGCCCAACCACAAAGAAATGTTCAAGTCATCCGCCCATAGCCAACAGGGAAATGACTTATTTTCATGCACTGGAAATATGTATATTTTATATACTTAGAAATGTTTTTTTTACACTCAATTCTTTTATTTATGTTACTTGCGGCCACACTGCATTCATATACACATAATCTTGAAATAGCCGACGTTGTAAACTCCATATTTACACATGCCAACACATTGCCAAATTCACTGATCACATGTTTCAGATTTCCTTAAGGAACTTATTCATTTTTTTTTTTTAAAGGCAGATTTTGTGCCCAACCGTTTCAACATTTCTATTCACACCGATTCAATTTTGGATGGTTTTTACTTTCTTGCAAATACGTGGAGGTGTTGAAAAATACACGGTCCAACCAAAAATCCCTCCCCAAAATAAATTTTGATACTTTGGTCGGAGGATTTCCATTATCTTACTGTACTTTACATTAATAATTAAACGGCGGAAAATTGCTGCAAGGACATATACAACAAATGGGCAAAAAATACTTTTAAGGATGTTTTTACATTATCCACAAAGATTATAAAATAATTTAAAATCTCTTTCATATAATAAAATAAAGAAAACTGCAAAATTAAATTAAATAAAGTGTGAAGTTTTTTTAAATTTAATATTTTGTTTCTTGTCATGACTCGCGAACCCACTCACGGCAGGGTTTGCTTTTCTTTACAAGAAGATGATTGGCTTCGTTATACTTTACATGATAATAACAGGGTTCGTTGTTGTAGACTTCGTTGTTCTAGACTTTAAGCTTCAATCGGGTCCGTTGTTCTAGACTTTAAGCTTCAATCGGGCCCGTTGTTCTAAAATTTAAGCTTCAATCGGGTCCGTTGTTCTAGACTTTAAGCTTCAACTGGGTTCGTTGTTCTAGACTTTAAGCTTCAAAAGCCGTTTTCATATACTGGCTTTAATATATTAATTCAAATGTCCAGGAAAACTCAAGATGGATAGATCTACGTTCACGGAGGTTGTGAAGCCATTACTTGGGGAGGATAGCTTACCAGTGATTGACTGGATGAAGAACAAATCACTTACCCGACGAGACAGGCCTTGTCGGTTGCTTTCATCAAACTTATTTGGATGAATACTTGCTGGAGACATGGATCAAGTATTCACAACGATGAATGGTAAGCTTACACAGATATGGCTAATAACCGAAACTACGAGAGGTTACTTAAGTCATTTCATGTGGATGGAACAAAATATGGCTAACACGTTATTGGGGTTCTATAATGCAATTACCATACATCACCCTTTCACTGATTATTTTAACTGTTTTCTCGCGGAAGTAAAATGTTATTTTAATTGTTAATTTATCAATAAACGAATTAATCGATATTTCCGACATTACTTTTAATAAATACAACATAATTTGTCAAATGTTTGCTATTCTTTACATGGGGACAATTGGGTTCGTCGTTCATGACATACGCATAATTGGGTTCACTATTCTTGATATGAAAATGCTAGATTCGCTAATCTTGAAAAGATCCCATATTTTTAACAGTTGGTTACGTCTTTAAAGAATTCGATGCATAATATTTATTTTTTTAATGATTGTGCCAAGTTGTCACAATTTTCGTTTATTTTCTCTTTGAGAGTTTACGGGCGGACATAGCGCTTTTTTAGTTTATTCTGCCAGTTTTATTTGCAGTAAAATGCTAGGTGGAATGACGTAACCTAATTAACCATAGTAAATAGTAACCTCGTGAAACGTAGAGTTGTCAATTAGTCATTTAGACTCAAATCATGAATTAATTATACCCGTATCATTAGGAAACCTTGACATGAATCACCCCGCTGATCTTCAATGTTACATCAAATTACTGTTAATAATGAGATTATCAACTGAAATAGTATCGAATATCCAACTGATGATAATGTTTTGTCATCTAGCCCAAGTAAAAGAACTGTTTTTCTTATATATATATATATATATATATATATATATATATATATATATATATGTGTGTGTGTGTGTGTGTGTAAATTTACAATGAAACATCGGTACACGAATTTACTTCCTTCCTGAAGGACGTTTGTAAACTGAAACTATTTTTCCAATGGAATCAATGTAGAGAAAAAAGTCACATTACAATAAAACTGGGAAAAAAAGAACAACAGAACACACGAATGTATACAACACGGCCTTTGCCTATGAAATTATTGCGTTCGGGTTAAGACGGGTCGGCAATGTTGTTCGAGAACCGAAGTTTTGTTCGATAAACGAAGCATTTTAATCTCCAATTTTTTGTTCCCAAACCGATTTCCTCGACATGTGAGACGTCCGAGAACTGAGTTTGCTATACATATATATATATATATATATATATATATATATATATATATATATATATATATATATATATATACAAATAAATACTCGTTTTAAAAGAAAAACCCTAAGATAGCTCAACTTGTTGATATGTCAAAACAAATCAGTACCCGAGAAAAAAAATGGAACTAAAAAAAGAAATAAATAAAAACCCCCGAACAGGGCGAAATAAATCATCCAGTGCCTTAAGTCTTTAGTTCAAAGAAAAAAAACAAAAAACAAGGTAGATTATCATGGATTGTTAGGATTATATATATATATATATATATACACTGTTAGGACACCCAATTGAAGGGCCAAGCGCCAAACACAGTAGAAGGTTATAGCGAGATTGTTGGAAGTAAGGAATAAGAAGGGAGTAAAATGTGCACATTATGAGAATGTGTAGGATAGATATTAATGGGATCGTGACTTGAAGAGACCAACAGAGTAGTTATTATGATAGGATCTTCACGGGAGTGTATTCCACAAAGTAAAAGATCTAGAGACGAAGTTGTTTTAGTAGAACTTTATCCTTGCCAATATACCAATGCTATAATGTATTGTGAGGCGAGCAAAATTTTGTTTCTATCAAGTTTTCCTAGCAGTTCAAACAAATTTTCACCTCATCAGATGTAAAAACAAAATTACAGTAAATATACGATTAAAGAACTCTCGCATAGTAGAATCTGTGACATATGATAATCCATACTCAGACTTAGCTCTGCTTTGTTTTATATTGTTAAAGCTATGCAACTTTAACGCTGCTTTTTATCTGTAAATGCTATTGAAGTTCCGGTGGTAGACGAAATGTATATACGGGATTTCTGCGATAAAATTGTTATAGAGAAAGCATAATAGAAAAATACCAAACTTTCGACTATGGGGTAAGTGGGTAAACTCCATCGAGCAGCAAGGCTTCTGGTTGAAGAAACATGTAACCACATTTTAACTGCTGTTGTTTCTAGGTCCAACCTCACTCAGGGCAGTAGCAACTGTTCGGGTTCTAGCTATGGGCAAATAGTGAACACCCGCAAACAAAAACAAAACATTATGAAAGTATAAAAATACATTTTTATATAAATACCAACAATATATATTTATAGTATACTAGACTACCTGTGACCCGTTGACGGTTAAGGTTATAAAAGATTGAAGTTAACTTTAGAATTTCATTGAAAAGAATGGTTCAGTTCAATATTTCAGTTCGTTCATGCCTTCATTGGTCTGTCTTACAAATTCATGTTTAACATTTTACTGATTGTTTACAGCATTTAATAGGAATATAACTTCTCGAATAAACTTGTAATTTAAATCAGATCAACTTAAAAAAAATTATATTATGCCAAAAATATTTTAATTCATATTCACTTGAAAATATTTTTTAAATATGCCAAAAATATTTGTTAAATATTTAAATATTATTTGTTTAAAGAAAGCTGAATATAAATAATTGCTCAACAAGTAACTGGACGAAACAGCAGAGTGGGATCTCTTTGTGTCTGTCTTTAACTTAAATTATTTTAATTAACAAAAATGCCTCTTTCAAGAAAGTTAAAATAAAATACTTACTCTATAAACAAATGTTATTTTTATTCTTATTCATTTAAATCAGCTTAACTTAAATCAATATCCGCCGGGCGGACGGACCACGCAAGCACGTACTAAATCAAAGAGAGGTGGAAAGAGGGCGGTGGAAAGAGAGAGAAGTGGAAAAAGAGAAGTGGAAAGAAACTTAAAACTATGCAACGGACGGACAACGCACCACGCAAGCACACACGAAATCATAGACGTTTTACATAGATATTTAGTTGACGCCATAAAATTGTGTTCAAAATATTTAACTTTCAGCAATGAATCACCTGCGATAGTGACATGCTACTAAACAAAATCAACCAACAAAACTTTAGATATTCAAAATCGTTGCACAAAAATGTTTTTTTTATTTCAACTTCCCGTCCTCTCTTAAAATCTGTAAAAATATTCTTTGTGACGTAGCAAATAAAATAGCCAGAGAAACATGAGAGGAGAGACACTTTCAAGAGATCGCATAAGGAGTAGTTAACTCCTTGTACCAAAATAATACAAATTCAAACCTCACCTCAAGTTGTGTTTCCTCTTTTCTTCTTAGCGGTTAAACAGTGAGCATCCGGTATTGACAGTCCCAGAGCAGATACGAGTTTTAACACGAGGAGATGGACTAAGTATTCATATCAACCCTTCAGGAGCTGAACTAACTTTGTGGGTATATCATAATTTTATCTCGCATTGATAAACTTCTAAAGGTTTTAACGGCAAAAATCAAGCACCGCTTAGAGAGATGACGATGCTTATCAACCACGTGTAAGTAAAACCAACCAAACTACAATCACTCCTTACCAAAACATCACGAATCCAGACTACTGAGTTTACGAAGGAAGATCTTTAAATTTCGACTAGGCAAGTGTAGATTCGGTGAGCCGCACTCAAATTCTCGCCCACTTTGTTTAATCACTTTCCAACATAGATCTTTCGAAAAGGCATGAATCCATCACTACTTATCCAGCTCTGGTTTAAAGAGCATGAAATTTTCTCGCTATAGAAATTTGTATAGATAATTAATTCAAAAACGTATAGCCGTCAACGAGAAACTTCCTTATCTTTGCGAAGAATTAACAGCATTCCACAGGTAACAAAAGAAACTGAATATATCTGTCTATATTTCTAAGAGGAGGGGTATTGTAATTATTTACATTTACTTTGTTCGGAATGTTGTTCTCATCTTTATTGCCATATTCACGGTGGTTCAGCCGTTGTAAGCTCCGGCCTTCTTCAGGCAATTAGAATTTCGAACTATACACTTTATTTCGTCTACTGGGGTAGATTGTTCTAGTTTAACTTAACTCTTGAACTTTTTTTCACCACTGCAATAGCCAGGTATTGAACTCACAACTCTTTGGGTTAAGTCACTGGATCCAACCAACGCTCAAGGACACATGGCCTAGTGGGTAAAAGCGTTAGTTGGCTCTTTGGAATTTCTGATTATATATGTAAATTTCATCTTATATTTCCAAAAGTTGTTCAAGTTACTGATATTATACAATTTGTTACCCAAAATGATTTATTTCGCTCCATTCAACAACTAACTTCTATAATTTTGGTAAGAGCCATTATCAGTTCAAATATAATTTGGAGAACTGAGCACTTTCCTTACATTGCTTTTCACTATCTTAAAATAACCGCACTCGAAAGACATCTTCGGATGAGAAAATTCCTAAAGAAACGAAAGTGTCTCTTTTCTACAGAATAATGGCAGAGCATAGAAATAAATGCCGGGTAATGTAGCAAATGGTTTCAATCTTGACCAGCAAAGTGGTTCTTGGAGTGATAATGAATTTTCTTTTTAATATTATCTACAATGTATTTCGCCATGTAATTTTCGAAATTTTGTTGAGAACGATCGCGGACTTGGTCTAAACTATTGGTGGCCAGGAGAAAAATGGTGTTCACAAACCACTAGAAAGTTATCATTTAATTTTCATAACGAAAAAATAAAATTTTCAAAAATTACATATGGTCAAAAAGAAATAGTTCAAATATTTGTAAAAACAAGTATATATCTTCATAATTAGTGGACTTGTACTGTACATATTATTGGCAGTAGATACCAAATGTATGTACAGAATGTTATGATTTTATTTTTTTATTGGTTGATATTTTTAAATAGATTACTGCACAATTTGCACACTGACAGATTTTTCAATTGCACAATAGAGCATTAGATGCCGAGCAACATGTTAGAACAATAATTTGTGTTCACTAGATGAATTTGTGAATATGTCAATAATTGCTTATGCATCTAATTCTTCTAACAATATCCTTTCAATGGATAGCAACATGTATAATTCCAAATGTTTCTCAGAGAGTGAATTTCTTAAAATTGTCTTCATGGATTCTAGTTTAGAAAATGTCCTCTCACATCGGATTTTAGTAACTAATAGTGAGCAGGTGAATTTATACATTTCTATACATTTATAAGTTTACCATATGTTTTGTTATAAAAATATTGGTCGCCATAATTTTTTGTACACACGATGGACAGATGCTGCAAATTTTACAGTTGTTGCAACTGGAATCCATATAATCACCATCATTAAGCAATAATTTTAATACATCAAAGTTTGAAACAAAAACAATTCCAACTTTACATGATGTTTGCTACTTTGTGGAAACAGCTTAAGAATATGTTCCATTGCTACATTTTCAAAACAATTTTTAGCCTAAGAAAAAAAATACTTAAAGAATGGTTACTTGTAAAATATAAAAAATAGTGTCTTCTTAAATAAATCGGAAACTATTTATTCTGAATTCGCGTAAGATTAAAACTAACATCCAACATAGCTCTTATCAACGTTTTATGTATATATTATGGACAAATGGCCCTTACAAAATAAGAGGTAATATATAATTTTCATAAAAATGATAAAAAGTACATTCCATACATAATTTCATTAGTGTTATTTATTTTCAATTTAAATTTTAAAGTTTTTCATATATAAGCAATGTTTCAGTCGATAAAGTTTTCTTAGAATTTATCATGTTTGTCTAGAAAGAATTTATAATTTTCCTTGTCACATTTCAGTCGCAAGTTAGCAGAAAAATATCAATGATTTTAAATTTAAATAACATAATTTAATCATGCCTTATAAAATAATACTTTTGTTTAAAGCGAACATACATTAAATATTTTTAAAAATATTAACATTTTTAAATAATTCTAAATTTTTAGGTTCGGCAACTATAGTTACGATCTTATTTCCTGTGGCGTTCGTATTAACCATTGTTATAGTATAATATTTCACATTACTGTCATTACTCGAAAGGAACCGAAAAATTAAAGGAATGATCGAAATAAGTCAAAGTCAATGTTTTTATAAAAATGTACAAAATTTTGTAAAGTAGTGAAAAAATTGTAAATTTACTTAATAATATTCTATCATTATTATTATTGCAAATATTAGAAATTATTCCAAGGAATCTCCCCTGATCAATGTCATGTAGCTATCCCTACAGTAAAAGTTCAAGTTGATTTTACTTAAAGTTTTCCTGAATACGTTTTTCATAGAGAAAGGATGTGTAGCTAACTTCTATTAAAACTTTCTTTTCTCTGTCCGAATGAGGGTGTTCGGCTAGTGTAATATGCGCATTTGCTTCTTTGTAAATGAAAAATTTCTGTTGTTGTTCGTTCTCGTTTCAATCCATATAAATCAAGGTTGATTTTATTATTTGCAGGAATGAACAGCAAGCGCTTTTGTCTGAAAGAGAATGTAACAGACTAGGTCAGAAGTTGGGATTTTTACTGTAAAACTTGACCCATAAATATAAAGAAGAATATATTCCTAGGTATAAAGATAAACTACAACCAGCAGCATGACCTGTGATCGAGAGATTGGAGGTTTTCCGGAGCATGGAACGACTTCTTAATTAAGGTTGTTCCTAGGTTCACTCTGACGCGGGTTGGTAGAACCTGTTAGTGTCCCAGCTATGGGCAAACACTATGAAAATATTTTTTTTAAAAAGTATATTTTTATAGTAATATACCTTTAATATATTTTTGGTAGAATTAATTTTATCTGTATTTGAAGGTATACAATTTCGTTCAAAATGTATTTAGTTGAAGCGCCAAAATATTTAGATTTCGGCATTACATAACAAAAGTTGATATTCTACTAAACAAAATTAACCAACAAACTAAAGAATATTTCAAAATTAAGTCGAGTCATCAATTTATTTTTTTCCAATGTTATTCAACAATAATGTAAAATTACATTTTATTCAAATATATCTTCACCATTATTTGCAACAACTTAGTGCCACTTATTAAACAGCTCTTTGACACATTTTAAGTAAAATTCTGCAGCGTTTGCTGTGAAAGTCTTCGAAGCACACTTGAATGTTTTTTTTGTTTTTTATTAAATAATATTTATCACATCAATGTATTTTGCAGTGATCCTAAATAATCGGACGATCCATGACCAGGAAAATATGATGAGTTAGATAGAAGAGTTGCCTTGCGTTGTCATAGAAAAATACTTTCATTTTATAAGTGAATCTGCTAAGGAAAATTAACCGAAGATTTTCGAGAGAAATATTGTCAGAGTTAGCTCCTCCTTAATTTCCTAATTGTTCACTAGAGGGTGCTCTCCCCACACTATAAATACTGGGCGATTTCTTTTCTCGTTCTCTTCCTACTTTGCATTTCAGCGGACACATTTAAAAATGTGATCTGGCGCAGAGGTCCGCGTTTTCGTCCACTTGAGGAAAAACGCCATGAAACACAAGGTCACGTACGTACGTACATTCACCAAAATACAAACTCTTTACGTTCACACACAAACACAATGTCGATATCTTTGTCACTTGTAAATTTGTTGTTTAATACATATGTTAGGTTGGAGCAAAAATAATGACGTAATAATGTCGTTTTTTGACGTTAAAAATACATCAAAAACCGACACTATTACGTCATTATTTTTGCACCCACCTGATATTTGTTGACATATATAGGTCTTGTTTGTTTTCTTTACATCTTCGGTTGTAGACAACTTATGTCCGCCATTGTTCTTGTAGTTGAACCTTTTTCTCGCAGGAATAAACAGCACGTGTTCCTAATTTAACAACACGCAAATTCACACGGTCCGCTACAATATTATTAGGTTGGTGCAAAAATAATGACGCAATAATGTCGTTTTTCGACGTATTTTTAACGTCAAAAAACGACATTATTACGTCATTATTTTTGCACCAACCGAATACCTCTTTTGGTCGATTCCTCGGAAATGAAGTTTCTCAGTTATAATGCTGATATATTGAAGAATTTCGGTGTTTATTATTTCGGGGGGTGGTAGGGGTTAAACTTTGATCCTATTCTTGATAATCTTGGCGGGGTCCATTTATCAGGTTTATATTATTTCATTTTCTAATTTCTTCAAGTTATTCTGAAATTCTATTAATTAAAAACTTAAAAATTGAGGACGATTTATCGGACGCTTGCAGGCAGTAACTTTTAATCTATTGATAAAGCGAGATTCAGGTGTCTGTTTTATATTTTCTTAAAATATAACGATTTACTGAACAGGGTGGCCGGAAAGTCTTGTCACCCCTTACCAGTATCGTCCTCTTCAGAGGAGCAGGTTTTCCGAATCTTGTAGTGAAGTCATGTCGCATGTCCTTCACGCTCTTTCGAGAATGCGCACGATCACTTATCCATGACGCTTGCAAGAGGGCCTCAACTTCAAACTGTAGGAGATCGTGTCAACCATCTGAAATACAAAATTATGTTATGTAGAGGTGACAAGACTTTCGGAACAAACTGTACATTTTGACGTCAAATCTATGCCCCACAATATAGTTCGTTTGATTGGAATTCTGGTCCAGTTTAAATACACGCTAGAAAATAATAGCTAACGTTAATTATCATTTTAAGTCTGAGGACATTAAGTAAGCACATTTTTCTTTCAAAAGAAACAATATATACTCATAGCCTCGGAAAATATGAAACAGACTAATTTATCCGTACTGAGAAAAATAGTGGAAATATTTAAATAATTTCGAAACAGCAATGTACTTTTAAATTATCAAAACTTTTCTTGCATGTTCTTGATTAAATTCAGTAATTCCTGAATATTGAATAAATAAAGTTCTATTCACCATGCAGTAATTACGTTTTCTATGTCACTAGAATAATAATAAGTTTAACGTCCATATAAAACGCTATGTGTATGCATATGTATTTTTCTCTGTGTGTGACACACAGAGAAAAATACATATGTATACACATAGCGTTTTATATGGGCGTTTTATTCTGTGGCAATAAAGAAATTATATATCTAATTATTAGGTTGGCACGTGCCATTTTTCAAAGTAAAGTTCTCTTTAACCCTATTCAGTTCCAACTTGGCTTTCTTGATTTTGAGAAACGACGATCTTAAAAAAAGAAATCTGCTTCAAAAGAAATAAAAACGTAACCGGTCTAATATATATATATATATATATATATATATATATATATATATATATATATAGGGTGACCCAAAAAAACGGGAACTTTTTAACAATTCAGTAACACCAAGTGTAATGGAAAAAAATATTTTGTTCATAGTAGTTGAAACCTTAAAACATGCCATTTAAGAAACAATGATGGAATTTTAATTTTTTTTAAATTACGTCCTGTAGATGGCGTCCTCCTGTACGAATGCATTCTTGAAATCTGCCGTTGATATTCCTCATTGACTGCTGTAAAATCCCAGATGGAATACTGTGAATTTCATCTTGAATTATCTGTTTTAACTCATCCAGAGTTCTTAGTCGAATTGTGTAAACACAGTATCCCAGCTGAGATGTTGCAGCAGTCAATGAGGAATCTCAACACTAGATTTCAAGAATCAATTTACCCCAAAGACATATTGAATTCTTCACTGAATATATTCCCTTATATGTTTTTTTAGTCTTTTCTGGCACGAATTCCTTCTCGATATTTCCAACAATTACTTACAGAATTTTTCCTATGTGAAGAGATCTGCAAAAGTGAAGAGGTCATCATTTCAATATAACCGCTTGAATTTGGAAAGAAAACTTCGTGTTGAAATCATACAACATCTGTATTTCTATGATATATTATTGTCACGAATAATTATAAGTTGCACACGATTCGAATCCTCTCGCTATAACCTTGATAACTTAAAACAATACATCCGAGTATACGTTACAGGATCTCGATTGTTTACGTAGACATGATGTTCGTCTATACTTGAGACTATAGGTGAAACTAAAAGGATTTTTATACTTGAGTCTATAGGTAGAAATAATGCGTATTTGTATAAATATGTGTTTTTCTGGATTCCTAGGTAAACATATACTGTAGTTGTATTTCATTTCGTTAGTATTTTCTACTTGAGTCCATAGATAAGCCTTTCTCATACTTAAGCGTATAAGTAAACCTAAGGTCTTATGCTTGAGTTTCATAGGTAAACTTAGCTGTTACTTGTAATTGAGTCAATATGATTCTCATATTTGAAAGCATATCAAGACATGTGCCGGTTTTATACTGGAGTGCATTGGTATATATATAGTTTGTACCTATATTTGTTTCCATAGACCGAGGTTGGTCATGACTTCATTTAAATCCATAGATATATGGGCCATTTTTTTATATTTGGGGGAGACATAACATTTTCTTATATTTAAGTAGTTATGCAGACTTAAGTAGGCGTATTCATAAGTCTACTGGTATCCGCCCAACTAGACTCCCCTTTATGGAGCCTGAGTTTTCAATTTCTGTCGACGTTTAAGCGAGACGTTTTGTTTAAATATCATTTGCATGAAAATAGTTATTTGAATTGAAGTATCAAATTGCAACCCCACTTCACCAGAGCCGCAACAGAATTATTAAATTAACTGAAGAAAATAGAAGTAGCTGCCAATCATTGTCATCACGACATTTAAAAAAAAATCCTTAATACCCTGTATTATGACTTCACGGAAAAATGGGAAATAATTTGCTTCTGTTCTTGGTGTCGAAAGTGCAGAGAAAGACCAAGAGGTGCCTTCCCGAAATTAAATTATTAAGACACAGGAATATTAATGAGAAACAAATGAAAGGGTACTGGACTACTAAGTAATATCTAAACTCTTATATAGCATTGGCGTCCTGGATAAGACGTTAAACTACGTCCAGCAGCAAGGACTCTGATCTGGAGGATTTGAAGAGCGTGGAACCACCTCTTAATTTCTGGTGTTCCCAGCTCCACCTTGACCCTGGGTGGTAGCACCTGTTAGGGTCCCAGCTATGGGCAAATAATTAACTATTACCAGCAATTCAATTTTGAAAAAAAATATTACCAGCAATACAATTTTGATGGAAATATATTACCAGAAACAGATTTTTGACAAAACAAAATATTACGAGCAATAACAATTATTGTCAGCATAAAATAACCCATTGAGTTTGATATACTGTAAAACAAAATAAACCAAACCAAACCTATGTGGCAGACGAAGGATTGACTTAGCAACAGTGCAGATATTCCCATAGGAAGCAGAGGAATGTGACAATGTGCAATAAACTATGAGCATAAAGAATATTATACTTACAATAAGAAAGAGAAAGTTAAAATAGGCTTTTGAGAATTTAACGCACGCAGGGCGTATTGATAGCAAGAGCAACGGAGGATAATGATCCTCTGGAGAAGCCGTGTGAATGAACTACAGAAGAGAAGGCAAATTGGTACCGTAAAGGCTTAAAAAGTCTCTTACAGAAGCTATCGACGGAAAGTGTGAAGAAGGGACTAAGTATAAACAACAAGAAGACAGAATGCATTGTCATCAGTAAAAAGATGAGCCCGAAATGCGATTTACAGTTCGGGAACACTAGAATCAAGCAGACGCGGAAGTTTAAATATCTGGGAAGCGTTATGACAGAGGACGGTAAATTCGACACTGAGATATGTAGACGTATTGGAGTCGTCAAGGAGGCGTTCGAAAAACTGGGCTGAGTATTGCGAGAGAGTAAACATGGCACAGTGGATAATGGCATTAGTCAGATCCAGTGACAGGACCCAAAGAGTGTGAGTTCAATATCCGGTTAAGGCAGTGGTGAACTTGGAGAGGGAAATTAACAGGAGATAACTGATAACTGAAATCCATTAAAACATGGCACGTGGAACTAGAACAGTCTACTCCAGTGAGCGAAATAAAGGGTTCAGTTTGACATTACAACCACCTGAAGAAGCCCGGAGCGTACAATGGCAGAAACGTTATAATAAATATGGCGACAAATATGAGGACAATAGTCAAAATAATGTAAATAGTGTACGTAATATCTCATCTCAGAAACATGGACAAATACTGCTTGCTACTTATCAAGCAGCTCTTTGTTACATTATAAGTAAAATTCCGCTGGGTTTGCTGTTAAAAAATTTTCTAAGTACACTTGATTTTTTTTTTCTTTTTATTAAAGAACGTTTACCACATCAAATCGTTTTGCATTAGTCACAAAAAAGTAATGGTTGGTACATGGTCAGGAAAATATGGGGACATGGATAGAACAGACCAACCGAGTTCCATAATGTCTTCCTTAGTTTTTCTTTCTCTAAGCTGCTTTGCGTTGTCACACACGAGAAAATATAGTTTCCTTTTATTCACTGTCTACACTATCACTGGCGCGCAAAATTTAATTAGCCAATTACCATAGCTAAATATTACAACACTACACTTCCAATTTAAACTTAAGTTCCACATATGATGAATAGTTAAAATGATATATTTTCATTGCAATTAATTCCCTCAAAACGGGAAATATTTAAGTAGCGCCCTGTTTGGTAAAATTTCCAGTCCGTTGTTAGTGAGAACTCTCCCGAGCGCAGGTCTAGGCGATGGTATATGGACGCTGTGCGTTGCCCAGACTATTTGTCCCCGCTATCGGCGTACCGACATGATCTAAAGGAATAGTGGGCATTATATGTAGTCTCAACTTGGCTGCAGGAGTTGTCTGAAAGTTAATGTTGACAGCCAAACAACTTCGGGACTCCACTCCAGTTTTCTGACTGGATTTACTTCCATGGCATTTTCTTCAAGGAGTTACAGGGTGCGGACGAATTAGCAACAGAAACAGTAATTATGAGAAAGCAGAAAAAACCAATCAGGAGGATAGTTGAAAGCTATTGACACGGCATTTAATTTTGTTCAGATTAAAGTTGGTTGGAAACCCTGAACTCAGAAGGAAGTTCCATAAGCGATAAGTGAGAGATAAGAAATTGTTAGCATAGAAGTTTCGGCTATATCTATCTAGCGCCAGTGTAAATTAATGAGACCTCGGCGCCAGTCTAGTATTTCGTTCAATTTGATACACTCTAGATACCATAACGAAGATCTCAGTCGTGAAAGTATTTATAAAAAAGGCACCGGGAGGCAACCTTACGGTGGTGGGCAAGTCACTGAAGCCGAACCACCTGATCAAGACCAATAATATTACTGATTCTTATTTGGATCTTAGCAAGGAGCTCCAGGATTATAGCAAGGGCACCTGATCATATATGACAGCAATATTCTAAGCAAGGACTAATGGTAGACTTATAGATATGCAAGATATATTCCATAGAGTAAAATTGTCAGACCCGACACAGTGAACGGACTTTCTTAACAGCTGATCTAGCGATGAGTTAAATGTAGTCTTTCCACCTGTCAGCTGAGAGAACGTTAGCCTTGGAAAGACGCAATGAGAAAGTTTCCTGGGGTATAGCATCATTCATGCTGATGGAAGGCAGAGAGGGTCTATTAGATGATTAATGGAAACAAAATTAGTTTTTCCTTCGCCTAGATGGAGCGCCCTTCCCGTGGTGTCTGAGGTCTATCTACACTAAGCAGCTGGTTATAAGACACCAGTTGTACGCCTTCAATCCGACTTGGAGCTGGACTTAGATGTCGGTCGCTGTTATGCATGCGCAATATAATAAATCTGATACGGAAAGCAATACAGAGAATGTGATCTTTATTCCCTGGAATTCTTAAATAAAAAAGGTATACACATACGTGATCGTATACATAGGGAAATGAGTGTGTATAAATGAAAGAAAAAAAGAGAAAGCAGTCGTGTTTTGTTAGAGAGAGTGAAGTTATTTTTTATTTTTTTTTTTTGTGATTTCTTCCATCTGGTAAGAGTAGTCTAGTATTGTGCGTTGCGTCAAGATACTGTAAGATCTCTTATATAAGAATATCAGACAAATCATTTTTTCTCTCTTCTATCCAAGTATCGGCTACTTAACTATTCAACTGAGTTGATTCAATTTCTTTCCCCCAGCCATTGAAGTAGACATCTAAATGGAATGCGAGTGATTGATGCTCACTACAGAGAAGGCTTCGTCGTCCGAATATTCAGTGGAGACAAAGGAAACGATTACTTACTACATAACTCAATTGACGTTCACAAAGGAAGATTGACAAAGAGAGACTAAATAACATTCGTATTTTCCTCAGAGTCGAAGTAAGTAACATTTAAAAAAAAAATATGCATGAAAAATTATCAAAGATACTGTCATTTAAAAAAAAATGCCTATACATTTTTTTGTTGCAATATTACAATGTTTGGAAAGTAATCGCAGATTTTTTTTTATTTTTTTTTATTTTAGTCACGTATCAATACAAAATATCTGTCTACCTGGCAGTCTCTCTAAACACATGCATATATATATATATATATATATATAATGAATAAGTATTCCTTAAAAACCCATGAATATACATATATATATGAATATATATATATATATATATATATATATATATATAAGGCTCAAACACTAATATTCCATGGTTATAATTTATTACATTGGAATCATAATCACGAACTAAATCATCAGACCTACAAATTCAAAAAGAAATTGGAAAATTTAACTCCGGGTATAAAAAACAACATTTTAGTGAGGGTGTATGTGTAGGAGAGGGAAACAAGTGTGAGAGGGAAATGTCTGAAAGCTCTAGAGAGAGGTGTAACAGAAGAAAGAAGAACAGTAAGGCCTAAAGGTGAACGTGGGGATTAAAATTTAAGAGTGAATTTTTAAAAAGAGGAGTTAAATAGTTGTTTAAATGAATGATATATATATATATATATATATATATATATATAATAATAAAAGATATATTATATATATATATATATATATATAATAATAAAAGATATATTATATATATATATATTATAATAAAAGATATATTATATATATATATATATATATATTATAATAAAAGATATATTATATATATATATATATATTATAATAAAAGATATATTATATATATATATATATATATATATATTATAATAAAAGATATATTATATATATATATATATATATATATATTATAATAAAAGATATATTATATATATATATATATATATATTATAATAAAAGATATATTATATATATATATATATATATATATATTATAATAAAAGATATATTATATATATATATATATATATATATATATATATATATATATATTATAATAATAATAAAAAGAAAGAAGAGTAATATATATAATCCGGTGTTCTTATTGATATTTTTCTTTTTACAAAACAATCGTTCAAAATTACTTTCAGCACATTGTAGCTGCGCCAATATATAATGTTAATCGTGTTCGGAAAATAATACATTACTATAAAATTTTACATAAAACCCCACGTCCTTGATAATGGCTAAAAGAATAGCCGAATGCCCTCGAATACACAGAACATTTGTGTCCAGAAACGACACATATACGTGTAGAGGAAAATTAAATAAAAATCATTAAATCGGTCTTCTTTAACGAAATATATATATATATATATATATATATATATATATATGCGACGTCCCCCGGTGTCGCTGCGCTAAATGTGAAGTCTGCCTGGCCGCGTCCGTCGTGCCGACCAACTGGCTTGGTATTGGTCGTGGCACCAAATGTGACGTTCTAACCTTTTGGTGATTCGGATGGGAATCTGGTTAGATTCGGTATCAGCCTTGTCGTTCCCAGCTTGCCTCCAACGTCTGGTTACCGAAGTAACTGTTTTGATTTCTAGTCTAACCTACCCACTTTGTGATTTGATCTTAGGCAGACGAAATCAATCAGTCGCCGGGCCGTAATGCAAGCCAAGTTCGATCAAGGGTAACACCGCACATGTATATGTAAAATAAAATAAAATAATGACTCGAAAAGTTCAAATGTGTTAAAAAAGGATACCAATATTTTATATCTGATTGCTGAATACAGGACTGCGTCTTTCTCCCAAACCCGCTATATGGATTCTTGACACTTTGTGTTTGTTAGGCGAGTCTTAACATCTTAAGTTATTTGTTCTTTAAGAAACTGGTTCCTGGTGTATCTTCAGGTGATATTAGTAAAACTTGTTTTGGTGGTTTGTGTCTAAGTCGTTCTTCAAAAATAAATTGTTCTTGGTTAGAAATTGAGTCGTGATTTGCGTGGAATCTTTCGGCCAGGTTTCTGCGGGGCGGGGGCAACTCCAACTGCGAACTTGTACTCGAACTGGTCCTCAACTCGCTGCGACACTGCTTATATGGACGCCGACCAAAACCGGGGTGGGCTTGTCGAGGTTTGAGGTTCCTTGATAATTCTAAACCCATAATCCACTTTTTTTTCGATCAGGAAAATTTTATTATTTTCCATTTTTGGAAGTCTTTCGTCTTCCCAGCTTCTGTTCTCATATTGGTATCTCACCATGCCCTCAGAGTGTGTCAACGAGTTTCCCCTCTCTCTCACAGTGGCATCTCACACCTATCCCTTCAGGGGGCGCAACAGGCCTCCCCTCCTTCTTCACATGATTACCTCCGCTTAACACTCATGCCACCATTCAGCCAATGAGCGCTCAGCAACGTGGATGTGGCCAGACTAGCCTCGGTTTAAAAAATCCTGCTCAAAAACAAAAAAAATTATCTTCCTTTTTCTTTTTCTTTTCTTTCTCTTTCTTTCCTTATGCCCTACAACAAACCCTTAGTCTTTTATCTTAGCCAAATGTCACTTGGACTTTATCACCCGGGGCCTTCGCCAAACAAGTGGGTGGTCAATTGCACGTATTTGCATTCTTGGTGCCAATTACTGATCCGATAAATTAGATTCGCTATCATAACCAGCCCTGATAATAACCAGTCTATTTATCTGTTTTGGATTCTGCTGGAGATCGCTTGTCCAACTTGAAAATTTCTTTACCATTCCCATGGGCAGATTGGATATATCTTACACGCCACCCCATAACATAAATCAGATTAAATTCTGTGTTTTACCTTCTCGACAATGGAAATAAAAATCTTACCACTTTTCCTTGTCAGAAAAATAACACCGCTTAGTGTCCTTTTCGTGATGGCATCTTATCACCTAAATTTAATTCTCGCCTTTCTTTTTTCTTCTTTCTTTCTAGCGTCGTAAATAGTATCACACACACACACATATATATATATATATATATATATATATATATATATATATATATATGATGATCGAAAGATAACGCCCCATTTTAAAAAAATATATATATAATTTATTCATTAACTGTATTTTTCCAAGAATGGCGAGATAATAATCAAACTGGGAGGAAACGAGGAACTCCGATTAAAATACTATTTAATATTGAAAATAAGAGGAAACAACAGAGGGAAGGGGGGAAAATAGAAGAAACAGTTACGATGAATTGAAAAAGGAAAATATAGACTCACATGTCTCCCCCCAGTAAAGAAAGAGAACGAGTAAAATTCTCTTTCTGTCGGCGCAGTTTAATATATGCTGCCTCTAAAGTGTGCAGATGTTTTGCCGACAGTGCTTTGCCCAAAATGGCAAACCACGACTCCGTGTACTTATACACACAGTCTGGATTATTTTAGATGTGCTGACCTATCGCAGATTCCTGTGCCGTCTGCGTCAAACGTGTATTACTGGTACTAATACACTATCTGATATTGCCAAGCACATTTGAAGGCGCTGATTATATATATATATATATATATATATATATATATATATATATATATATATATATAAAGAAGAAATATAGTTTTAAGGTGTACTATATTTATGGGATAAAGTGCTCAATATCAGAGATAGAGCGCATGTATATATAAATAAAAGTAAATATTGAAGTGAACATCCACAGGAGACAGGCTGTTTCATCCTGGACGCAATCGTCAGGCGGCATGACGATTGCGTCCAGCATGAAGCAGCCTGTCGCCTCTGTGTGTTGACTGCAATGTTCAATTTATATATATATATATATATATATATATATATATATATATATATATTACAATGATATATTCATGCAAAAAGTAGATTAGTAAAGTTAATGATATAAAATGGCGAAATCCCTTCGCTTAACAAAATTTTTAAAATACATTAACCTACAAATCACTCGATGAATGTTAGATCCTTGTCTTTAAAAATTATAATCTGTATAAGGTCGTTCTTTAATACGCAAGTACTTTCGAATGTGCATTCAGTCATCTTCAGGCATGGAAATTATTTTGCTTTTGGTAGAATTCAGATAGCATCCGAAACGAAAAAATTAAATGCGAATCGAAATATTTTTTTTTTTTATTTTTAATGTGTTATTGTTAACAGATACAAAATATGGGAGCGTGAAGTCACAACGCTAAGGTTGATTTTTTTTTTATTTTGAAAATTTAAGAGAGGGCATTTTTTACTAATATGGCAATTTGAGAATTTATTTTGTTGTATCCGTCAATGTGGCATGAACTAAATTGTTCAATAAATAGAGTAATATGTCAGTTGTTATACCTAAAATTTGTACGTCGGATGAGATATAAATTGAAATTCACCACACACACATATATATATATATATATAATTATTTATTTAAAAATATGATTCCAACACGCTACATAAGAGTTCTCATATTTCAAAACAAGAGCCGACAACTTCAATATAATTATTTGAATTAAATTGAAGTAAAGTAACCTCTGTTCCATTATCAAGCGAAATTTTTTTTGGAATAACTTATTTCTGAAATTTACGTGTTTTAATAGCAGATTCATCATTGAAATCAAAATATCTATGGTGACAGCCAGCGCGATTTTTAACATAGAAAGGGGCGCATGGTGTTAATAATTTGTATCAGTAAAGAGTTATCTTTTTTGTAGGGTATTTAAGCTATTTATTAGGACTATGGATTTAAAAAATTTTATATGCTAATTATTCAAAGGAAACATTTGGTGATGTCGGCAAAAAAACCGTTAACTCATGTCTATTGTTTAATAGATTTTTATTATTTAATGACTTAATAATGTGTAGTTTCTCATGTAAGCAAAAATGGCATGGGTCATACCAAGTTTTACAAGTTCTAGTTTTGTTGATTATTTTCCATTTTACTTTTGGTGTTTTATTCATTTCCTTCAAATGCCAAAATATTTAGATAGAGATGTCTGATTTTTTTAAATTTATATTGTTGAAAGAGCACTTATGCTGCCTCCATCTGGCTTTAAATTCATTCTTCATAGACCCAATGTATATCATTATTAGGACTCTCAATGGATGAGATAGTACATTGGTATACCACAGATTTGACGCAGCATTTATTTTCCACTGGACAGTCTTCTGGGTTTCTACAATCACATAATTTTTCACTGTTTTTGTCTAATTTAAGTGTAGCGTTTTTATTAATACTATTCAGGCATGGGGGTTTGTTCAGGATTTTATTATTGTGTTTTTTATTATACTTTCTAGATTTCCAGTGCAGCTGTAACTCAATTTTAGGGTGTTCTTATTAAATATATTACTAAACCGACTATTGGTAGGGAAGTGTTTATCAATTAAAGCTAGGAATTTCTGACCTTGTTTAATACTAACCATTTGGTTAAACGGAGGGGTATACCAAATGATTTTTTTTTTCCTGTTTTTTTTTCTTCTGGTTAGTGTAATTGTTTCTATAATTAATTTTTGCATTCTTGTATCCACTATTTTTAGGGCATCGTTATAAAAGCTACTGTGTTGTTGGAATATTTCTTTGTTAACGGAGTTAATGCTGATTCTATTTTCTATTGATGAGGGTATATGTTTAATTATGGATGGAGGGTGGTTTGACTTCGGGTGTATATATAAGAGGTTAGTATTTGGTTTTTTCTAAGGTTGGTATGTGTTGTTTGTTAAATCTAGAATTACGTCTAGGAAGTTTGCCCTTTTCAATTTAGTACAGACTGTTATCTTTAAGTTTAGATTTTTAAATTCCCCAAATAAAATTTTTCTAATTTTCTCTATCTTAAAACTAGTAGAGCTCCTCACTACCATGAGCCCGTCATCTCTACACAGTCCGATATCCTTAATATCTATTTCACGTTGCGCGGTCAAGTTGTATAGTATTAAAAGACCAACAAGTTCAGAAGACTCAGCAGAGTCTAAAGATCCCATAGTGATGTCAAACAGGTCATTATTGTTTTTTATCCATTGGTCCCCATTATGAATGAGGACATTATTTTGCGCTGGGGATTATATCTATTTCTTTTGTCAGGTTAAAATAGACAGCGGCAAAGTCCAGGGCATCTTTAGTATTAATCTATAATTTTAATCCAAGCTGTTTTTTTATTTGGCAAGTAATTCTTTCCAGGATTCTTTTGCTGATCTTTCCTATGTCGGGTCGGGTAGGGTTAATTATCCTAGTGGTATGGTTTTTCAAAAGATCTTGTTTGTGGTCTTTAAGAGTTATATAACATTCCTTTTCAGCAAGTTTGCCTACTCTATCGCTAATTTTTAATTTATCAGTTATTTTTTTACTACCTCTGTTAATGCTATTAACCATATTTATGCTGTTGTTGCAAGCTTTTTTATAAGTCCTGGTTAAGTTTTTTTTTATTAAGTTGTTGTAGTCAGCTGCTGCCAATTTCTAGAAGTTGCCAGTTTTGTCAGACTTAACTAGTATTTTATCACAATCATTTATGCTTTTAACTATTTGGTCTAGATGTTTTTGGTAGTGGCTTTTCTTTTTTTGAAAGGAGATGTTATTGATAATATTGAGTAGGTCTTTTTCAAATTCATATAGCCGTTTGTTGAATGGTGCAACTTTTTTAATTCTGAAGCCGTAAACTTCGCGTTCTTTATCGGTTGAGTTATTCCCACGAAAGTAGAAGTATGCTTTCCATCTCATTCTTCTAATTAATTCCTCTGTTTTTTTTGTAAAAGTTTAACAAAATAATTCCGTTTGTTTGTTTGTGAAATGTTTTGCAGAGAAATTCCGAAATTTACTTTTTCCATATTCTTAAAGAAGTTGTTTTAAAAATAAAGTTTCGGAGTGCCCGTCCTTTATTCGGGAGCCAATATATGTGAAAATATATAGAAAATAGGAAAGAACTGGTTAGGTAAATAATCCAAAGTTCTTTAGTATTTTTGTTATTATTTAAAAAAAAAATAGTGCTCGATGCAAAAGTAGAGCATACATATAATTATTTATTTAAAAATATGATTCCAACGCGCTACATAAGAGTTATGGTACAATTGTAGTAATGACTGTAGAAATGGTGGTGGAATATTAATAAAAATAATTATAATTATTATTATAATAATTTGAATTAGAAAATAATTGATGGTGTTATGGTGTCAGTAATTTCTCTTTTTGTGTCCATAGAGATAATGTTGGTTTATGTATCAGTGTTGCTGATTTATATTTATTATTTTGCTATAAAATTGTGTTAATAGGTATGTTTTCATGTCGGCATTTAGAAAGTATTTATGATGTTATATTTAGTAATTTCTTTTGTTTGGTGTGAAAAATTATTGCTTCATTTTCGTGTAGGCAAAGTAGGCATTTTTTAAATATTTCCCAGTTTATTATTGGTGTAATATTTCTGTCTTTCCAATGTCATACATATATATATATATATATATATATATATGGATAGTGTAGTACTGTTTGAGTTTTTTTTTTTTTTGTCGGAGTATGAAAGGGCTTGTTTGTGTTTTCTTTTCTTGAATGGTCCCTCAGTGGCACCGATGTAGTACATTGTGCTAATGCTGGCAGTCACGTTGTCTTTATATATTATATTCGTTTGTTGGCATTTCCCTTGAAGTGGACATGTTGTTTTATTTCTGCAGTTGCATTGAATTTTCTTGGTTGCGTTATTGCAGGATGTGACATTTTTTGTTGTGGCTTTTTATTATTTGTGTTATATTTTTTGTGCAGCTGTAACTAATTTTTACGTTATGTTTGTTGAATGTTTTTGCTAAGCTGTTTGTTGTAGGAAAGTACTTTTCTATTAAGTTTAGGAATGTCCTTCCTATGTTTGCTTTGACGGTTTTGTTGTATCTTGGGTTAAACCAGATAATGTTTCTTTTTCTGTTTTGGGGTTTCAATTTCGGAGGTGTAAACTGTAGCTGTTGTGCGTACCAATTTTTTTGTACGTCGTCATATGATGTTTTCTTGTTATTGAAAATGAGAGATGAATAGTTTTTTTTTAAAGAATAATGATTTAGAGATACAAGTTTTATGGATTAGTCCATTGGTGGGCAGGTAGAAATGGTAGATTCATACCTTCATGCAGAACTGATTATAACCTACCCCTCTAAACCTGGAACCTGTTTATCCGATTAACAATTTAGAGCTATGTTTCCATTAAACCACACGCAAACCCAATGTTACAGCACCTTCTATTCACATGTGTTCAACCATCTAGATACTAACTACGATCAACGTTGCTTAACATCCGTAATAATCAGGGTTTCAATATGGTATAACCAGAAGCCCTTGATTTGATTTGCTTTTGGAATGATCAGAAATAATTGAATGTTCAAGTTTTATTTAGAAAACTATTTTATAAATTCATTTATGCTTTTTCTCATTGTATATGCCATGTCCCTTCATTGCGTGGGAGAACATGACTCTCTATGTCTTCCTGTCTTTTGTAACATCGTAAGTCTGTTTATTTTCTCTCGTAATCTATGTTGTAATAACCATTTACACAAGCTAGATCCTTTCCTTTGTTCATTTCCTTAAATTTGTCCTGTGAGGGTCAAATTCTCCAAGCAGTCTCTCCTGAATATTTGTTACCAAAAGTGTCTTTACTACTTCCATTTTCCCTAAAATTCGTCAGCACATACATATCCTGTTATTTTGTAAATCTACATATTGGTTTCGTCTCGTCTTCATCTGAAAGGAAATTTTCCAGCGAGATTGATATTAGATAGCAATTCAACACTCTTTTCTCTGTCTCCAACAAAAGGCTCCTGTTTCTTATTTCAGTGAAACATCGGTTCTCGAACCTCTCACATTTCGAGAAAAATCGATTTTGGAACAGAAAATTTGAGATCAAAAATGCCTCGGTTATCGAACAAAATTTCGAACGGAATCATTTCTGAGTCGATCGACGTGTTGTATACATTCATGTGTTTTGTCGTACTTTTATTTTACAAGCTTATTGTACTGTGACTTATTTCTCTACATTTATTCCGATTGGAAAAATATTTTTGATTTACGAACATTTCGGTCTACGAACGGCCTTCAGAAACGAATTAAATTCGTGAACAGAGGTTCCACTGTATTTTGCTTAGCTTTTATGATTCTATAATGCACAACATTATCGATTATTGATTTCCAAAAAATATGATTGATTAAGCATGATATTATTGTCTATATGTTCATTATCATTTATCTTTGTATTTTCATTGAACAGTTCAGGGTATATATTTGCTTTCTGTCTGTGTGTCATACTTTTTTGTAAATATCCTACAAAAATATCAACTAAAGTCTGCCTGAAGTAATTATGTAAATAACAAACCTCAATAACTCAAATTTGCTTAGAACAATTGTCAAATTTAAAGCATTTATTTAGACATCACAACAAAGATTGTGTCAACTTTTAGGTACTTTCAAAATGTTTTATTTATATTCGATCTATTATAATCTTCATTCTGAAGTTATGCAATACTAGAAAATCAATTCTTACTTCAATAACAAGTAAATAAAATCATCAACAACTGATCAAGGCCTATAGTAAAACAACAAACATATATGACAAGTCTTTGAAGCATTCATATCTTAATATATCTAACCTTCTTAATAACAGCCAACAATACCCATTGATTTCTTAATAACGGCAAACAATTAACCATTGATTACTTTGTTAATTCAGCATGTTCAATTTCAGATAAAGTGGTTTTACTTGTTTCTTATTAGCCCGTTTTTCTGGAATATTGTTTTTCACTTTCATATAATTTTATCTTTAATAGGGACCATAGATTTTCGATCAGATTCAGATCAGGACTTGATAATGGCTATTCCACTATCTTCTGTCCTTTCGCGTAACCTTAGATACATGAGAAGAAGCTTTGTCATGCATAATTAGACACATTAATTTCAAACTACAATGTTGGGATTTGAATCATTAAAATCATGTTTTGTCCATGAACTCGCAATAGTTAGCAATGTCCAGATTAACACTTTCATCGATTGACAATATTCCAATAATGGGTTGTCCAACAATTATAGCCCATATTATCACACTCCTGCTAACCTGCAGCATCGGAAACAATCCAACCTTTGGCCCTTACATCAGGTCCATCAAGTGTCATTCGAGATTCATCAGTGAAAATTACTTTAGAAAAGTCAATTTTTCATGAATTTATTGGTCTAATTTTGATGCGTTAATATAATTGCTTTAATGAGAGTTTGCCTGGGAGATTTCTTGACAAATCAATATTCTATACGATTTAACCGGAATGAGTCCCCGAAATTCAACTTGTTCAAAAGTTTGAGCATTGATCAAAATTAGTTGTTTCATTATAACTTACAAGAAGACATTTTCTTTTGCTTCTAGTTCTGAACTTCTATATAGCCAGCATTATCCTTCGCTTATCTCTGAGAAGCTACTTACATATTTGCAATAACTTAGTAATTTTTTTTTGTTTTTCAGCATTTATAAATTCTTTCGATTGCCTTTGTTTCATACAGAAAAAAGAAAAGCCTAATTTTTAGTAGATTTTAAGGGCTTTCAACTAATAATGTAATCTGCATAACTTCTGACTGCAGTTTTTTTTTTTTTTATTAGGTTGGTGCAAAAATAATGTCGTTTTTTTGACGTTCAACTTCAAAAGATCATAACTCCTTTCATGATAAACTTTATTAATCGAAATAAGAACCATTAGAATCGACACATTTTTGCCAACGAGAAACACGTTTATTTATCCCATTAGCATAGAAATCCGGAGTTCTAGAAGCGATGAAGTCAATGAAGGCCGATTCGGCATCATCTCGGCTTTTGAAGCATTTTTCGCGCAGACATTGCCGAGATGCTTGAAAAAAGGAATAATCGGTGGGCGAGAGGTCCGGTGAATATGGCGGATGAGGCAGAGTCTCGTATCCCAATTCGTTCAGCTTCTGCAGGGTCAGTTGATCAACATGCGGGTGAGCGTTTTCATGGAGGAGAATTGGTCCCTTCATATTGACCATACGTTGGAGCTTCTGGTGCATTTCGTCAATAAAAATTTTGTCGGCATTGAATAACCCATTGAGGGTGATATACCGTAAAACAAACTACACCTGCGCAATGCAAATTTAAGTTTTTGGGGTTTGTGTGTTTTCGCTCGTATCTTCCGACGAAATATATAGACAGAGATAGATATAGAAATTGGTATTAGATATAGCTATATGGTAAAGAATCAAATATCAAAGACTTTCACTTACCCAGGAAACAAATAGAGATCATACCGTTTCCCCTGCTGACTAAATTGTTCACTGAATAGCCAAAACTTCTAACGCAGTTGGTAATGTCCACCATCATCTTTGGAACGAAAGAGAGATTAAACGAGAAAAGAAAATCCGTCTAAAAACCTGTTGTCCACACAACCTTTTTGACTTTTTGTACGTATCTGAGTCAGACTCCATATCACACACACAGACACACACACACATCAGCGGGATGCTTTCCACAGGGGATGCATTCGTTCAATATGTAGATATATACTATCGAAGAAAAGACCCGATATGCTTAACTCTATGTGAAATGCAAAAATCGTGTGATCGAAATCTTTCTGATGCAAAATCAATTCCAGTGGCTAGTCAGCTCATTTGAATGAGCCACAATCGAATACTTTAACTCCTCAAACAAGAATAAGTTAGACAGCAGCAAAAGAAATTTAAACAGACCATGGCTCAGGTACAATGACAAACTGGAGATTAATCTTGGCGTGCTACCACGTATGACCTTTGAGCAGATGGCTCTTAACTGAAAAGTGTGACGCTTATCCTGGCATAATGACCTTAAGTCATTTGATCTTATGGAGGCAAAACTAGGACTAAAATGTCTACATTAAGATGTGCAGCCTTGTCTCAGAGGGGATGCATTCGTTCAATATGTAGATATATACTATTGAAGAAAAGACCCGATATGCTTAACTATGTGAAATGCAAAAATTGTGTGATCGAAATCTTTCTGATGCAAAATCAATTCCAGTGGCTACAATCGAATACTTTAACTCCTCAAACAAGAATAAGTTAGACAGCAGCAAAAGAAATTTAAACAGACCATGGCTCAGGTACAATGACAAACTGGAGATTAATCTTGGCGGGCTACCACGTATGACCTTTGAGCAGATGGCTCTTAACTGAAAAGTGTGACGCTTATCCTGGCATAATGACCTTAAGTCATTTGATCTGAGGGAGGCAAAACTAGGACTAAAATGTCTACATTAAGATGTGCAGCCTTGTCTCATAATGACCACACTTGGGTCTAGTGTGAACTTGTCTGTAATTATTTTTCCGGACCAAAATATCATATTCGATACCAATATGCATCGACTAACCTATAAGTTGCCAGGCACACATAAGTCTAAGCCTACAGAGATGTCCATATATATATATATATATATATATATATATTAAATGACACGGATGTCAACACCGAGGGATGACTGTATATATGACTGAACGTAATCTCCAGGCCATGTGTTTGTTCTAAAATTTATATATACAGATCAATGTTGCATTATGAGTAGAGTAATTGGAGATCTGAATATGGCTATTTGCAGCTCCAAATAACCCCATTTGTATCCACAATTATTTATACTCAATTGCATCTACAGTTTTTTTAAACATAAACGTTACCACTGACACACTAATCGTTAGTATAATAGACATTGCTACACATAATGCACCATTTACCAGCATATATAAATATTCGAGCCAACACAATACACATCGTCGTATGATTTAAAACATGAAAGAATGGCAAGTCTCAGTGTTGACCTTAGTGCTAACACGTATATATCTAAACGCACTGTCTCTAATATTGAGAAGATTCACACATAAATCATATATGTGTGTAAAAATTTTAGAGAGCGTATATCTGTAAAAAGACAAGATGAGTAAAGACAAAAGAAAATTTATCGCAACCGACGCGTTTCGTTTGCTGAGGTATTCTATCAAGGCAAATGCGAGGATTTTATTTTGTTTAATATTTAGTTCATGACCACTGTAATTTGCCTGACATTTTGTAATTATGAACGTTCTTATACCTAAAAAGTTTGAAAAATAAACAATATTTTTGCTTTTGTTCCAATCGTCAAACATAATATTTTTGCTCTGTTCCAATCGTCAAATACAAAATAAAATCTTCGCGTCGTTATAGATAGACAATACATGTATATATGTTTGATTCGACGTCATCTTTACGATGTCAGACCAATCGAATTTCAAAATGTATTCTCGGGATATTCTTGCTGTACGTGGATATCCGTTGGCATTGTGGGGAAGAAAATCGTATTTAATCCACTGTGTACGCTAAGGTTGCCGTGCAAAAAACTAAGATAGTGTACTACCACTTCAATCTTTATTGTCTCTTGCTCTAGTTGTTAGGATGATATTTCTTTTAATTCAAATTTATTCACCAAAAGGAGATGACTCATCTTAATCATAATATTTAAGTATAGAAAACTAATTCATGTTTTATCATCAAGAATAGTACGCTAATCTAATCCAATACGCATTCAGCTTTTAGTGATCTTGTAATCTATAGATTAATACGTTTGTAACTATGTATGACGTTTATCACGGTTGATATCTGTTATATACCGTACCTATGAACACGAACGGGTATGTTCCAATATATATACGTTGGACACTACTAAGTGGTGGTAATATGCTGTTTAAGTAGTGCTCCACTAGCAGTGGGTTACCTACTTCACGCCGCTGGCGAGTATCGTATTTTGTTGATGTTATAAAGATTTATATACGTTTTTGGTTATTCCTCATTCAGGTTACAAACAGTATCACAGATGATTGGGAAACAAGAAAAGAGAGGAAGATAGGGACTAGAACAGAAAGAGTGAGAGAGAGATGAATGTAGGGAGACCAAAAGAGAGTACCACTCAGAGAGGAATTGAAGCGAGAGCTGTTTGTAATCAGGTTTTAAAATTATGTTTCGTGACCTAACGATCTGCTGTAGACAAAATCACTACTGAATTGCAGGTGACGTTTGGAAATGAAAATATTTTTTTATTGTTTTATCTTCGTGAATTTGTTACAGACTGCTGATGTCGGAGACGGAAACAGAAGCAGAGAGAAAGACATTAAAACCCAGAGAGAGGGGGCATAGAGAGAGAAAAAGAGAGATGAGGGATTGAAAGAGGTTCATCTAGATAAAAGCAGTTATTTGTAGTTTCAATCAGATTTCCTAACCTAACGATCTGTTGAGAACATTTCCGGATTTCTAAGAGAGACTGTTCATTTTTTTCTTATAGCTATCTGGGAATGACCATGGGTTTAATAGTACTGCGTTTAGCATTAAGAGTTTTATTAGTAAATCACGACTCCCGCAAATCTGTACACTAATACGGTTATCAAAGTTGGTCGAAATCGAAAAATATGAGAGAGGGACATGGAGTGTAAAACAAAAACAGAGAGCGATGTAAAGAGACAATAAGAGAGTGTGACACTGAGTGAGATTTTAGATGGATCATCTTGGATAAAGGCATTTGTTTGTAATGAGGGGTTAAATAATGTTTCCTGACCTAACAATCAAATAAAGATATTTCAGCATTTCTCTTTTTCTTTTCACTATATAGGATTGGTCATAGGCTGAAGATGAAGCGTTCAGCATTATGAAATTTATTAGTAAACCGGTCGAATTTTCACGGACCCTGCAATGTTATAACATTATTTTAGGTTAATAGTGGAAGCTTTGTCGACTATTATACATAAACATTTACTAATACATCTTTCAGTATGTTACTCTTCATCACAACCTCCTGATCCTCATTCTACTGTGATCAGTAAGCAGTAAGTTTAAATAGGGTCCTAGAAATTTATTCTTTACACCTAAACTGCACTACGAATCAACCTTGCGTCGAAATATGGTATGTGATATACGCCTTATAAAATAGACTTCTGAATAGAATCTAATATCAATAAGGAACCTTTCTTCATAAAGGAATTGGTCTGTGCTAGCTGAAACATGTATTGGGCTCAACTTGCACTGAATTTAACACGAGATTATCAGAGAAGACCCGTGCATCATTCGCTTTACCAGAAAGATGAACAAGAAGTTAAATTCCAGATTGTCCCCAGATACTTCAAAGTGTCAGTGGCTGGCCTCGATATTGACCCAGGCGAGTTTACGTTGTGTTCACGTAGGACACCTGGATAACAGGAACATTTATATAACACCTCGCATTGAATCGCGCGCTCGGAGAAAGCCCCTCAGACCACACACACCTTTACGAAGAAATTAATTGACAAAGAGTGTTGGTGAATAAAATGTAGTTTTACATATGGTCGATTTGCTCCAGATTTCTAATTACACTTTTCCGCCATGAAGTTATAGTAACAATCTCAAGGAAAACAGGATTGTCTAATTGCATCCGAGGCCCTTCCGTTCGCTTTCGCAGAGATGCACTTCAAAATATAGCTTCTATCAGCAGCTAGATGTAGCTAACAAGGTATACTGATCTATGTAGCTTTGGTTGGCAACCAGCCTAGAAGAAGGAAGACACCGAATTCTAAGCCGGTTCGGTGACTGGATAAAAGATTCAAGTAGTAAAAACACACATGCTACTGAAACCAAGCATCAACGCCTATAGGGTTCATCAATATCGTTATCATCACTTCGTGCAAGATCGGTATAATGTGTGTCATGTTTTGATTTTAATAGGTGGAAATATACTTGCGATCGCCACTCCATACAACTGTGAGCAGTACTCTGTTGTGGACAAACGTACCTGAGAAAACATTTAAGAGTAGTTAGCATGAATTGCCTCGCCACTGGTATAATTAAGTTCTCATTTACTTGATTATTACTTCACCTAGTGATCAAACATCCGGTATCGCGATGTATTCGTTCAAACCCTGCAAGAGTGGCTTATCGGGTACTGTGCCTTGCCAAAGGGTACCCCGTGATTTTCTCCGACACTGCTTATTCAGTATAATCGCAGCGAGCCTCTATATCTAGTGGCCGTTCCAACATCCGCAACCTTGGGAGCCAGTGGATGATTTATCATCCCTGCAAACTGTAGGGTTAGCATACATATATTATGCCATACTTACAGAGTAACTTTCTGCGGTTTGCAAAAAATGTCAATAAGATGGGCAACATTCTAGTCAGAATGATGGACATGTACTCTATCAAACACGGCACTCATCAAACTACAGTCAGATCTTGCGACCTGCCAATCCAGAATCCCTTCCACATTCATAATTCTATATTTTTTATTCTATATTGCACAATTATAGTTTCCTCCATGGCTTGAATATTGCCGTCACATCTCTGGTGTTTCTGCTATGTATTTAGAGAATCTTGATAAAATACAGAAAATCTGCAATGTTATTGATCCTGACCCAGCATCTTGACATCAATTATTTTCCCACCGGCGTAACGTATCTTACCCGTAACTTTTCTATAAAAATTTTCATGGGTATTTTTTCTTATAAGCTTTCTCCTTGGGTGACAAGATTTTATGAATTTACGCGTACTACTAAATTGTCAGTAAAGTTCCATAATTCATTCTTAAAATGGATAGATGGTAACGTATGTTCTCTGGAAAGGGTTTCTTCTCTCACACTTCTCTTCCCGCTTCTTGTCCATATTGATCTTCAAAAATTTTACTGCACTGATACCTGCCATCATTTGTTTTCTTAATTGCTGTTCTTTTATTGTTCTCCTCTTTAATGTTGTTTCATTTTCTCATATTTTCTCATACTCAGTAACATTTATTGGCCTTATTGTCTTATTAGGGGTGAAATGTTTGAAAAATATGTCAAGGTCTTCTCTTAGTATAAGTAGTCTTGATTATATCCATTGCCGGCTTGCTAGACCAGTTACGATGCTAATACAACCTGGTATTCCTCAGCGGTCACCCATTTGAGTGCCTGCCTGGGTGAACGTTGCTTATATTCGAATGAGAACCATGATTTCAGCGTGAAATGGCTGTAACCGCGTGTACGCTATGTCATGCTAAATTCTGAAAGTCTAAAATCTTCGTAAATCATTATTGTCTTCTCGCCAAATTTCGCGTTTGTCACCAATATTTAATTTGATTTGAAGAACACTTAATCCATTTTTCAGTCATTTTCGTCGTTCAAAACAGCTGACAGGCTATTATTATTCGCAGATATTTTTTTTTTATTTTGCTTTGGGATTTTCGGAACTGTCAACATGTCAAAAAATTAAAAGCCTCACATATCCCTGTGGGTAAGAGTGATAAACAGAAGCTGAAGCCTCTGTCATTATCCATCCATAAAAAATGGTTGCTGTAGAAACTCGACTGTGATGTAAATATGCAGCGTCAGAGGTACCACCGTATATGAAATAAAACAAAAATCCAACTTGGCGCTTTACAGTGACAGTCATGAGCATAAAAGTGGATGTAGAAAAATCCTTCGTTTCCATGTAGTCAATCGTTTCCGTTTTCTCGGCAGCAGTTAGAATTCTTTCCCCGGTCTATTGTCCGTATATTTCAATTGTTGATTCATTTATCAAGCCATTTTTATCTAAAACCATAAAATATTTTTTCTTTTAGATTGTAAGGATATTTTTTGAGATATTAATGATTTAGTGATACAACACTATTTACATTATCGGACTATTGTCCTCATCTTTGTTGCCATATTTGTCACAACGTTTTGACCGTTGCACACTCTTCAGGTGGTTGGAATGCCAAGGACACATGACAAAGTGGCTAAAGGCTTTAGTTACATCCAGTGATAGGGCCCAAAAAGAGTGCGTTCAATATCTGTTTTAGTCGGTGGAGAACTTGGAGAGGGGAAATAACAGGAGATAAATGATAACTGACATTCATTAGACATGGCACGTGGAACTAGAACAGCCTAACCCCAGTGAGCGAAATAAAGGGTTCAGTTCGATATTCCAACCACCTGAAGAAGGCCGGAACTTACACCGGCCGAAACCTTGTGATAAATATGACAACAAAGATGAGGATAATAGTCCGAATAATGTACATAGTGTACATAACACCTCATATCAGAAATATAGACAGATACTGATACAAATTTCTTTTGTTTCGTTTCACGGCATATCAACCTCAATGGGTTATTTAATACAGACAAGATGCTTACTGCTGGGAATATTTTTTTTCAAAAAAGTATTTCTGGTAATACACTTTTCCACAAAAATGCTTTGCTGGAAATATTTTTCCTTCAAAAATGTATTGCTGGCAATAGTTTTTTTCTTCAAGAACGTATTACTGGTATTTTTTTTCCTTCAAAAATATATTGCTTGTAATAATTTTCATTCAAGAATGTATTGCTGGTAATATTTTTCTTCAAAAATGTATTGCTGGTAATAATTTTTCCTTCGAAAAATTTATTATTGGCATTAAAATCTATTTTTACACTTTCATATATATTTTGAACCGTTGAGCGTTAACTATTTGACTATAGCTGGGTCCCTAACAAGTGCTGCAATCCCAGGTCAGGGTGGAATTGGGAACCCCAGCAATTAAGAGGAAGTCCCACGCACATCGAAACTTTCTGATCAGAGGCCTTGGTTTGGGTGTACTTTATCGTTTTACCAAGGTCGCAGTTATACAAGTCTTAATAATTAAAATATAGCTCTGCGGACAAGAGGCGGCGTCATATCTTTTCCAAAGATATTTGCGCATAAGTTAATATAACGAACCCAATGAGAATTGGAACTCGGCTCTCCGATTAATAATACCGAGCTATTATCCATGACACCAGCCGCACATCCAAGCTTACAGAATATGATATTACCATGAGGTCACCCATCTAGGTACTGAGCAATTTCGACGATGCTTAACTTTGGTGATCGTACAGGAACTAGTGTTTTAACGTCATATGGCCGTAATTCCTTCGTATATTTCAAGTTCCATTTTAGCCTATTAAATTCAGTCATAGTAACTGATGACTAAATCTCCATTACGTTTTTTTTTACTTTCTCATAGACATGTTGCTATAATCTTTTATTGTGATATATCTCTTTCTTACCTTCGCCTTCATTTCCTATTAATTTATTGCAATCGAATACTTTAAGCTATTTATACAGATTAATACCCAACTAGTTTTCTTATCAGGCAGTACAGTTCTGTACATTCTTGCCACTATCGTGTGGTCTGTCATTCATCCCACACATTTGTCTATACAGAATTCCATGCTCATATCTCTTTTTCTTTTTATCGAATATCAAATATAAGTCAGAATTGCCTTTAGTAATCGAAGCATTGAAAAGATTTGTAAGTTGTTAGGAAAATTCCCGTTTTAGAATAAACCTTTTAATTGAGTTCTAATATATTATAATAGTTACACGAAAATATATTATTCATTCATAATGTCAGTCGCTCCCAAACTTTTTTCTCTGGCTCGAATTTTCGAAATTTGCTTCCCCCTCACCAAATTTTATGTGATATAAAGTATATTTAAAAATAAAAATTAAAAACAAAACAGATAGCGGGCTAAAAGGGAGATAACTGCGAATTCGAAGTGAGAACATCATCATGGATAACCATCTCCTTCGATTTGCGAAGCGTAGTTACTATATTCTTAATAATTGATACAATTAACACGGTGGAACCTCGGCTTTCGACCAGAAATTTTTTTTATTGTACTGTGATTTTTTTCTTCTCTACATTTATTCCTATTGGAAAAATACTTTCGGTTTACGAACATTTCGGGTTACGAACGGCCTTCAGAAACGAATTAAATTCGTGCACCAACGTTCCACGCTTATTCAAAAATATCACAATGATAAAATTGGTCAATAATTACAAGTAATCCATAATATTTTATTAGGTTGGTGCAAAACTAATATCGTTTTTTGACGTATTTTTAACGTCAAAAAACGATATTATTTTTGCACCAACCTAATAAATGTTGAAATTATTTATTTTTGGCATGTAAATTTTTAAAACTGTTTCTAAATCTTTGATTGTATATTTCTTTCATTCCCCCTCAAATGCTATCCTCTTCCGTCGTACATCTATGGTGTCCGGCACCGCTTGGAAACCACTGCATTATAGTACCCTCGTTGTTAGTTTTATATCTATCTCTTTCAGGATCTAACCTAAAACATTATACGCCTCTTATCCTGAACATGATTGCATGAGTTCCATTTTGGTCATAATGCTTCTGAAACTTCTGCCAGGAGTAATAGATACATAGTTATTTGATGAGGTGCAAGATAAGAACATATGAAGAAGAACTCCAGAGCGACGATTATGGGATTATTAAGAATACATAACGATTGACCTCAACCATAAAACGGTTAAGATCGAAATGATCGTAGAAGTATCAAAATAGATAACTCTTCCACAGAGGAAAGGTTACTGAGAAGACGCCGTCTCAGTGAAACTATCTGCGGTTGTGGTGTCGGTCAGTTCTTGTTATACGCCATATTGGAATACTTGTCCCTTCAATTTCTTTCGTTTGTGTTGAGTTTCTGGCAAGCTATTTGTCATTCATTATGGCTCCCAAGCATAGCATAATCTATTTTAATGGCGGTGCAAGAAAAGTAAAGCAATCAACACAGAAATAAAATTTGACATGATTAAACACTCTGAAAACGGTCGAACCGCGACGTATATTGACCGATTCCTTAGCTTAAGTCGTTCGACAGTTACTTAAAACATGTACTTATGTCTACATATGTTAAGTTTCCCTGTAAGAGAGGAGAACATTTTCTTGTTAAAATATAAGTTGGTAAATTTCGGATATAAAAAAAATGAAAAAAATAAATTAAATTGACGTTTGTTTTTCATTCTTCTCAGATTTGCTGTTGCATCCGAGTCCTTGGAGAGAGACTAGATCTTTTGCTTCATCTCATCTGCCGAGAACGAATGACATCACTGGCTATAAATATATAAACAGATGAAAACAATTTTATTTTATTATACAGGTTATCCCCCAAAAAATTGATATAATTGAAAACGTGAATATCAGAGTAACTGTATGTCACAGACAAACAAAATCCGATAGACTTCATGTTGAATAATAGATTTAATTATCAGAATTCGAACACCATAATTCAAAGTGATGTGTATCTTGTAACCGATTTCACAAAGTTTCCAAAATGTCCACTATGCGCACCAACTTTGAAACGACATACGTCAAGTCGGTAGTTCAGCTCTTGCCTAACAGGCTGCAGCATGTCTTGCGTAGCATTCACTAGCACCTCAATCCAAAAAACTAGAGAATATTTGAGGCGTTAGAGGATTTAATTAATCAGATATTCACATGATGTCAATTTTTGGGACACCTTGTATATATTATTTTCATTTCATTATATGTATTTATATTTTTGTCCTCCATGTATTCTATCAATTTTAATTATGTTAACATGCCATATAAATTTGTCATATAAATTTGTTGCTATGTGCTAGATTATTTGCATAATTGAGTGACGTAAGTGCTTATTTACGGAATATGGATTACTGATTTACAGCGTAGATTTTGTTACGATGTATTGCATGAATCGAACTCTGTCGTTTTATGTGCTAAAATCACAACTGATTTGATGATCATACCATATGATTACATTATCAAACTGATGTTGTTTGAAGTGTTCTCAGGATATCACACTTTCTGATCTGTCGTGGCTGTGGTTCTGTTTGGTTTGAGCAAGTAAAATCATTGTTGATGAAGATGTTGTTGCTTAGAAAGTTATTTATGATTTTTTTTTTATCATTTCGTTTAAGGAACTGTTTCAATAGACTTTTATCTGAAGAATTGAAAAGTTTGCGTAAAGTGATATTCCCTCTTATGCGACATAGTTTTCTACCGTTTCTTTGCAATAATAATACTAATATATATTTCTACTACTACTACTACTACTAATATTAGGTTGGTTCAAAAATAATGTCGGTTTTTGACGTAATTTTTAACGTCAAAACCGACATTATTTTTGCACCAACCTAATACTACTACTACTACTACTACTAATAATAATAATAATAATAATAATGTCAAAATCCTGACAGTTTTCAAAGACTGGGGTGATATGAATGGAGATGTGGTAAAAGAAAATTGGCACCACCCTTACTAATCAAGAAATGAAGCCCCCCATCCCCGGACCCAGAACAGCAAAAATAACCCTGGTTTGGTTTGGTTCATTTAGTTAACGGCATATCAACCTCAATGGGTTACTTAATGCCGACAAGATTTTTAAGTTTGAATAGAATATGTATTCTTTGCTTAGATCGGTTTGGTTTATTTTGTTTAACGGCAGATCAACCACAATGGGTTATTTAATGCCGACAAGATTTTTAGGATAGATTCGTATGAATAGAATATGTATTCTTTGGTTGAGATTGGTTTCGTTTATTTTGTTTTACGGCATATCAAGCTCAATAGGTTATTTAATGCCGACAAGATTTTTAAGATAGATTCGTATGAATAGAATAAATATTCTTTGGTTTAGATTAGTTTGGCTTGTTTTGTTTTACGGCATCTCAACCTCAATGAGTTATTTAATGCCGACAATAATTTTTATTGTTGGTAATATTTTTGTTTTGTCAAAATTCTGTTTCCGGTTATATATTTCCTTCAAAATTGTATTGCTGGTAATAATTGTTTTAAAAAAAATTATTGCTGGTAATGGTTAACTATTTGCCAATAGCTGGGACCCTAACAGATGCTACCACCCCGGGTCAGGGTGGACCTGGGAAAACCAGCAATTAAGAGGTAGTTCCACGCTCCTGATCAGAGGCCTTGCTGCTGGACCTAGTTTAACGTCTTACCCAGGCCGCGGATGTAGTTTAACGTCTTACCCAGGACGCCAAAAATAACCCTGGAAGTGGTGACGATTTAAATTCATAGAAAAAAATTTAATGAAATCTAAGATAGTTTGTAGTAGCTTGATATCCATGCATTTATTTCCTTATAATAAGATTTATCTGAAAAACTTCAGAAATTAATAATAATAATTATTATTAGTAGTAGTAGTAGTAGAAGTAGTAGTAGAAGTAGTATTAGTAGTATTCAGTGGAAATTACGCAGATTATCTAGGGATTTAGTGACAGCAAATGCTCTCAAATTTCCAGCACACTCCGAAGTATTATTAAAAAATTCAATGATATTGTAATTTAAATTTAGTCACGAATTTGAATTTTCCCAGCGGCATTTTTCGACTGTTTTCCGAAACGTTCAAAGCTCCCATGTCATGATAGGTCGCGTCGTCATCTTGCTATTATTTTTATTGTCATTTTTGTATCTTAATAATACTGTTATTGATATTATTATTATTATTATTATTATTATTATCGATCTGTTATTATTATCGTGATGTCTATTGCTTCTGCAGATAGAGCTGATGTTGCTACACCTCTTGATCGCGTTACAATCGAAATGACCTCCTGGAATCCATTCCATAGCTGCAGGGAAATATCAGTCACGTCCTCTTTTGTTATGTCGAATTGTGTCATCATCTCACAGCGCGAATACTCTCAAATCTCTTTAAAACCAGTTTAACGAAAGTAAATGACTTGTTAAAACGAAATAAGGTCTTTTGATGAAGGACCTTCAAACGCAGATTAAACCTCACTTCCCTTTTGTCGATTTCTCCCTTCGCTCCTTCAAGAATAAGGAGACCACAAGCGGTACATATTGGTTCGCCGAGCATCGACGAAAACGAAGATAAAAAGGTAAAGTATTCTATTTAAATCAAATGATTTCAGAGTTTAGCTTTAAAATTACGCGTAAAGAGTTGTACATTGCGTCGTTCGGTAGAATAGGCGTAAGCACCTGTAACCATTCTCATCTCATCTTTCAGATAAACATTCATAAGTATATAAAGAGGAAGCAGCAGTTCTAAAGATCGGCCAATGCAATTTTAAACCCAAGCAATTATCTGGGAATCGTACTAAAGACGTATCCTCTTCGTGTATTGTTATCAATATAACCGTGAGTGACCATAAATCTTGGCCTTATATTAGTAGACTTACACTAGTCTAGTAAATATCTATCGTATCAAATGCAGGAAATCTCTATCTGTAAAAGGCAGGGTGTGTGTGCGTGTGTGTGTAACAAATGCACGGCCGCAATTTTCGATGGATTTGCACCAAAATTTAAATGCACATTCTCCAAGTTACCGACTTTGCATTTCCCAACTTACATCGATACTGGAAATAATCGATTTTTAATGGTTCTACGACAGTTTTCATGTACTTTGCAGGCAATTTCGACTGCCCAGAGTGAAAGCCTATAGCTGGCTGCCACGAATAGGCAGGAAGATTCTATTGGCCAACGTGAGAGCCAACAGCTGACTGACACGAATCTTAACTATCATGCTAGCATGCAAAAACAAAATCGATAGCTGCATTCGTCACAAGTGGGAAAAATTTAAATCTGCATGGCACTTTACTCGAATTGGCTCATTCGCTTGCTTAAACTCAACGTTGATTCTGATTCCGCAGAACTGACTTGGGTGTGAAAAAGTATTTGTTGTTAACATTCTTTTTTCATTCGGTTTTTCCAGTTACGAGTCCTTTTTTAAAGCTGATCGTTTTGTGTTCATTTTGTTTAGTTCTTTTTTCGTAACAGATTTAATGTTTAGTATAGAGCTAGAAAAAATTCGCAGTGTGAGATAGGCAAAAAGTAAGTCATGTAGTAACATCAGCACGACAAAGGGCACTCCTTTAAAGGCAAGGAAGGGCAAAAATATTTTAAGTCAAGTGATAGCGATTGCTGTATGAGTCGTACGATTTTTTAATCAAGCACGGGCAACGCCGGGACATGCTGCTAGTACTAGATAGATAGTAAATAAATAGCTCTTCTGGCGGCTGACTCGTAGTTGAAATAGTTTGAAGAGGACTATAGGTTTATCTGTTGTTTGCTGTTTAGGATTGGGTATCCGGTTCCTTCTAAGCTCTACTCCGCCAGAACTCTGAAAATGTATTCACTATTTATTTCATTTTTGTCTGTTTCTTCACCAATAGAAGGTAGGTTTTCGGGGTTAGCTCCTCCTTAATGCTCTAATTGTCACTAGGGGTCATTCTCCATATACTATAAATACTGGGCGATTTTTATCCTCGCTCTTTTTTTCATTTCTTCATTTCAGCGATTACAATGTAAGCTCTCTTAGAAGATCGGCGTCTTCCCATTTGTGGGAGACGCTATGGACATTATACACACATACACGTACGTACGAACATTCACCAAAGAACAGACACAAATGTTCACACACACTCAAATGTTAATGTCTATGTCCATTGTAAAATTGTGTTGTTTAATATATATATATATATATTGTAAAATTGTGTTGTTTAATATATATATATATATATATATATATATATATACATCGGTTTTGTTTTTTGTCTTCTTTACATCTTAGGTTGGACAATTTGAGTCCGCCATTTTTCTTATAGTTGGACATTTCTAGCATGAAATAAATGTACGTGTTTCCAATTCAACAACACGCAAACACACACAGTCCTTTACATCTTCTCTTATCGGCTGGTTTAAACAAAGAGTTGATGCTAATCCCCCAACTGTATTTCCGGTTCCATCTAAAGTCTACTTCGTCTCTATAATCCTAATGCTAGTCATTTTCTATGTTAATGTAACTCCACACAGTAACCTTCTACATCAAGTGGCTCTTGAGTCTTGTATTGGGCGAACATTAGTTAAAAAATATCTAACAGTGCGAATAATTGTTTTGAAATCTAGAATTTTGAGTGCGGATTTCATGGTAGTTCTATGTATTTTCCATTGTGGCAAATGGCTAAGTTTCGATATCCGGCTACAATTTAAAATGCTGATTTACTTGGCAGATATGTATATCCCGACCTCATAGTTGAAATAGTAACATATTTTGTCTAACAATGCAAGAGATTAGGTTTCGAATCCTGGCCAGAATTTCGAATCCGTTGTTACATTGGCTGATATACCTTTATTATGTTCTAGCCTTATCGATGAACTTTTTTGCATATCCTTACAACAGTGCTAGTGGTTGGGTTTCGAGTTCTGGATAGAATTCAGCATACTGATTTTCTGGGCAAATGTAACCTCACCAGGAAGATCAGCGCATTACAATATATCTAAATAATATTTCTGATTATAACACTTCTGTTAACTTTGCGGCAACTAAATTGAATTATTAATTATTAGGTCGATGTAAAAGTTAATTGCTATTTCAGGAGAGTCAGTGTCCATTTACTTGATAGACAATTTTTCGTGCCAGAATACATCTTACATATTTATTAATCTACAATTCGTCCATGCTTTGAATGCTGTTGCCACTTCCCTCTTGTATTTATAAATTCGCAATAAAATCAAAAGATAAATCTGCAATATTATCGGTTCTGAAATAGCATTTCGTGATGGTGTTTCTTTATGCCTTTTTTCTAAATGTTTTCATGGTAATTTCTATGATGACGTTTCCTCTATGGTACCTAAACTTTAAGCAAGGTCTCATCCTTTTACAGTTGAACTGGCTAGATGCACGCGTATGTTCTATGGTATGCTCTCTATATTTTTTGAGATGAGGTATTATGTACACTATTTAGATTATTCCGACTATTGTCCTCATACGTTTTGCCATATTTATCACAACAATTATGTCTAATGGATGTCACTTATCTCCTGCTAATATTCCCTCTGAAAGTTCTCCACTGCCTTAACCGGGTATTGAACTCACACTCTTTGGGTCTGTCACTGGATCTAACGCCTTTATCCACTGTGCCATGTGAGGACATCTGTGTATAAGTTTCTCGTTATTATAAACCTAATGACTTCAACAACCATTTTTTACCAGTGCTCATATTGCAATTTTTGCTGTTATCATTGTATGTTTTAACCAGAGCTCACATTGCAATTTTTATTATTATCGGTTTTCTCTTTCACTCCTTATTACTGGCTCCCATACTGCATTCATTTCTACGATTGGTCGGCTCGGGAGATTTCTGTGGCCCAGCATATGTGCTGATTCCTTAAGTTAAGATAAGGACAATAGTCCGAATAATGTAAACAGTGTAACATTTTCTTCTCTCGCACTCTTTCACTGTTTGTTTTCCAGTCAACTTTGATCTTCAACAGTGTAAATGCATTATCAATAAATATCTTGTATTAATTCCTGTTCTTTAATGGTCTCTCTCCTTAATAGTGTTTTCCCATATTCTCTCACACCCAGTAAGACCTTGCGTCTTAATGTCTTTATTGATTGCTTTGTTTTCTTGAGTTTATCTACCCTTTAAGTTTATTTAAAGCCAGAAAATATTTTTAGATTATAAGAACATTTTTTTTGCAGATAAGGTTTTAGTAATTATTTCTTACTAATTAACCCATAGCTGGGGTAGAAGAAGTGGATTTATACCTTTCCAAACGTATCGGTGTGTAAGTCAATATAACAAATTGTTATGGTGTAGAACCATAGAAAGAAATACACGGACTCAGATATAAGGTTAAATATTAGGTTGGTGCAAAAATGATGTCGTTTTCTCACATATTAACATATGTGAGAAAACGACATTATTTTTGCACCAACCTAATAGTATATTCTTGGAAACGTAGTACAAAGGTAAATGTGGACTGGAGAGTACTTTCTCTCACTGGTGTCCTCACTCACTCACTCACTCACTCACTCACTCGGTGTTTCTACTCGGTGACTCTCACTCGGTGACTTCCTCTACTCAGTGTTGGTAGCCATATTATATAGTTGTGGAAGAGTTCATTTGTAGGTAGGTCCCCACAACACAGATCTAGCAAGTATCAGAACACGGCTCTCCGATGGACAATTCCAAACCGTTATCCATTGCATCATGTTCACATCCATGCTTACATAACCTGCAATTCACATATGGTCATATCTAGGTACTGACCAGGTTCGACGTTGCTTAACCATTTGAGCCCTGCGTTCTTGAATAATTTTAATCCTTCTACCTGAGCTCCTGAGTCGAAATTCGCAAATAATTTGTATGTCCTGTTCACGGTAAAAATATATTAAAATAGTTTACCCACCGTTCAACCGGTGGCTGGGTATTACGTAATTTTTTTCTCTACGACCGGCAAAGCGGTTGTCTGGGTTCAGAGGGGTTAATTTCTGTGTTTGAACATGATTTGGCAGTAAACCTTTATGGCTTCATTGCCTTGCTTGGGGTGAAATTGATAATAAAAAATGTAGCGCCAAATTAATACCTCTGAATAGTTTTAATAAAACGATTCAATCAGTTATAAGCTGTACATAATTTAGAAGAATTATAAAAGATATCACGAAACAAGTTAAATGTTTTATGAAGAGAAATGGAAATCATTCACCATTCAGGCATTAGGTTTGTGAGATACGGGGAAAAAATTATATATATAAAATTATATATATAAAATGGACTCTCTCGTCGGTTTCGATGTATGGGGACCTGACAACTGATTCAGTTATGAAATTTTGTGCGATCATCTTAAGTGGCAATTAAGACCCGCTAGTGATTTACAAAGGATGCAGCATATGGAGCAAGAGTGAGGATTGTGGGATGAGATCACTGTTAGATTGTCTGTCCTTTTAGATCTTGTTCTCGATTCAAACAGGCAAATTGAAAAACTGCTGAGTCCACTAAAACACGATGATCTCCACTCAACCCGCTCCAAGACTAAGCAATATATATATATATATATATATATATATATATATATATATATATATTGACATCGGAGACCAAACGAGAAGTGTATTTTCAGCGCGATTTCAATAAAACTTTGTTGTTATTAGTCACGCTCACAGACTCTTCAGGAATTAAATACATGGACACTATCAGAAATACACAAAAAGGGGAATCCAGCCTGAGCACGCACGCACACACACACACACACACAAAAGTCCTGGGTATGACGATAAACTGCATCCGCATCCTTGATAAGACGATAAACTACGTCCAACGGCAAGGCCTCTGATCAGGAGGTTTTGCGGAGCGCGAAACCACCTCTTAATTGCTGGTGTTCCAGTTAGGGCCCCAACTATAGCCAAATAGTTAACCCCCGAACTGGGATCAAAACACTATGAAAATGTAAAAAAAAAAAATAGTTTTAATACCAGAAATATTTTATAAAAAATTATTATCAGCAATAAATTTTTGAAGAAAAAATATTAGCAGCAACACATTTTTAATAAAAATATATTAGCAGCTATACATTTTTGAAGGAAAATATATTGCCAGCATAAAAATCTTGTCGGCATTAAATAACCCATTGTGGTTGGTATGCCGTAAGACAAAACAAACGAAACAAAAACAAAATTTCTGAGGAAGTTTAAATAAGAGTGAAAAATGTTAAATTTAACAATGTTTCCGATTTGGTCTTTAATCTATCGCATTATATAATCTATATGAATAAACAAAAAATGGATTATTTTCCTCACGCTACTTTATTCCTTTCTCGTTTTCAGGTATGCTATCGTCACTTCAACCTCTTATTTCTTCAAACTACGGTGTCTGTTTCTTTCCATATCACTTTTTTTTTTATCGGTGCAATAATTCCATTCGCGTATTCTTTTCACCCGACCGACCAAAAATCCATTAATAAACCAAGCAGACCGACTCAAAGGCCTTAATTGATGTAGCATCCTTGCCCCTCTTGTCGCTTTAAAAATAATAGCCGTTGATAAAGTATTTTACTTCCTTAGCTCTGACCATTTTCGTTCCTTGCTGTCCATTTAACTTTTTCTTGTCACAGGTAAGTGCCCTTGGTCTTATTTTCAATTCATCTTTGTTAGAGTAGTTTTTCTTTATTAGAGCGAACGAAGCCGTAATGGAAGTTTTGCTTGCAAACATCCATTATGCTAAGGTGAAATCCAACACCTGCTGTTGAGTTTTCTACTTGTGAGCATTTCTGCTGCAAAGCTAATTAACTCTATGTGATTTGCGAGAGAAACCAGTAAGTTGTTGAGGAGGCTTTTGTTTAATAGAACAGGTGATGGCCTCCGACGTATGTGAACGTCCTAAATTCTCCAAAAAAATCGTTGTAAAGAAAAAATAAAAAACAAAACAAACAATTGGTTTAAATGAGGGAAAAACAGTGGTCGGAGACACCAAGAGTAGCCGCAAAATTCAAGTTGAACAAGATGAATAAGAATAATGTTAGAAGACAAAAATATACGAGTGAGCTTGCTGCGTCCATCTATATCTTAAAACTAAAATCTATAATTCTGGCGGCAACATAGACGTGATTCTATTGAAGTATTCTTCGAATACCATGAAGAGAGCATATGAACAATATAGCGGCAAATCAACCTCCGTGGGTTATTTAATGCCGAAAGCTAAATATTTTGTATATATTGCTTTTAAAAAAATATATAATAATGATTTTAGTGATACAAGTCTTACTGATATTTGGTAGAGAAGTAGATTCACAGTTTTCCCAAGGTTATTTGTGTGTAAGTGAATATAATGAACCTAGCTGGAATTGGAACTCGGCTCTCCGATTAACAATTCTGAGCCATTATCCATAAAAACACTTGCACATCAAGGGTTATAACACCTGGTATTTCCAAGCGATACTGACCAAGGTCGACGTTTCTTAACGTCAGTGATGTTACCGGAAGCGGGGATTCAACGTGATGTGGCCATATATAAAGTTGTGGAGAACCATGATCGCATACACCGTGAAGGGATACGGCATAAAGAAAAATATTTCGAGTCTGAAAATATTTAGTCTCTTGGTCAGAAATGCGAATAAAGATGATATTTTTCTGGACATATCTTTTTTTTTATTTCTTCAGTAAACCTAGAAAACCGAGTTACATTCCAGGCATGTTTGTTAGTTTCCCGACTGTGTCCATAATCGTAGAAGTTATCTCCGGAGGTCTTTTCAGCGGACACAACAAATTAACCGCAAAAGAAACATCCTGGTGAAATCTCCGACCAGAGGAACTGACTCTGATGTCATGACGTATTTTTGGCAGCGAGGAAATGTGCAGGTGTCTGATCTGGAAATGACAGAGGAAATTACTTCGCCACCGACCTGGAAACGACCTGGACAAATTCAAAACACCTGCTGTTGTGTCCCACATGAAAACCTTTCTTTCCTTAATTCTTTCAACCCAAGTAAGGCGATTAAACCACTAGGATGCAAGAGTAAAGGAAACTGAGAAAATCTGACTGGGGAAAAACGACAATAAAAAAGAACAGGATTAAAGGAGACAGATTACAATTGATGTTTCACATTAATTTTTGAAGATCATTGTTGATAATAAAGTATGAAACCTAAAAGAAGTTTCACAGATAAGACGCACGAGAAAAGAAATAATTAGAACAGAACATACGCTTAGCAATGTCAGTAGTACTATCAATAAGATCTAGATCTACATCAATACTGACTTCGTATATATATATATATATATATATATATATATATATATAATATTAGTGGTAAATATACATATATATGCAAAATCCACAGGTGCATATATACACTGGTATATTTTAGAATAAAAAAATTTCCGATAGGATAAAATCCAGGTAGAACGCAATGTCCAGGACAGAGTAAGGATATAATAAAAAGGCTTAAACACTAATATTCCATGGTCATCCAATTCATCAGACCTACAAATTCAAAAAGAAAACAGAAAAAAACCTACTCCGGAAATAAAAATAGAATTTAGAGAGAGTGTAAGTATGAGAGTGTGGGACGAATGTTAGTTCATAAGAGAGGGCTTTAACATTCTATCCTTACTCTGTCCTGGACATTGAGTTCTACCTGGATTCTATCCTCTCGGAATTTTTTATTCAAAAAATATACATGTGTGTATATGCACCTGTGGATTTTGCATATATATGTATATTTACCACTAATATTATCTATCTATCTATCTATATATATATATATATATATATATATATATATATATATATATATATATAGATAGATAGATAGATAACTAGACTCGTTTCGAAAAACCTTCGAATTTTTGATTTGCCAATAATCAAATCAATCTCGAGGGAAAAAAGGTTTTAAAAAAAGAAAGAGCTACAAACATGAACTACTGCCGAAAAAAATCGCACAGATGCAGGTCTGAAGCCCAAAGAAAAAAACCCGATACGAGTAAACAACTAACTAACAAAAGAGCTCAATACAACCGTAGAGCAGAACTTTCCCTGACGATCCGTTTAGGTGAAACCTAGGTAGGTTTGTCTGGCTCACTAGGTGTATCTTTCTCTCTCTCTCTCTCTCTCTATATATATATATATTATACTCCGTGTTTATAAAACTGGAGGGGGGTTGTTCATTGTGTTCGTGGCAAATATTTGCACCAACTCATTGTTATCAGCACTTCCGGTAAGTATGGCTGGTTCTACACAAGTTTTGACCACTTTAAACAAATCTTTTGTTTGGATAGACACCTGTTCGGTTCTGTGTTTCTTCTTTGCTATCCCACCTGAGCAACAAATGCACTGGCGATGGAGTTAAGGCGTTAATGTTCATGGGCGTGTGTGTGAAAACAGAAAACACTAGCCTTTAACAGGAAATCTAAAATCTGAAAACTGCCTAGTGAAGAAAATCCCCTTCCCACACAAACAAAAATTACTAAATGAACAACGGATTTTATCTCAAAATGCAGGCACGAAAGCAATTTTTTTAAAATAAGATACTTATAAATCGAAAACTAAAAACAGATACTTTCTAAAATACCGCCATGAAAAAAGCAAATGTATTAGGTTGGTGCAAAAATAATGACGTAATAATGTCGTTTTTTGACGTTAAAAATACGTCAAAAAACGACATTACGACATTATTACGTCATTATTTTTGCACCAACCTAATAATTACGAAAGACAGCCCAGATAAGATACTTCAGACAAAACCATTACATTAATCCAAACAAATAAGAACCAACAGAGGATAATATAATAAAATAAATGAAAAATCAAAATAAACAAATTAAATGAACGACTTAAACTACTAATATACAAAAACACAACTAAATATAATATTAATGTTAATAATAATAATAATAATAATAATAATAATAATAACATTGTTATAACCTGGGGGAGTTTACTGAATAGAATAATCACTCGAAGGTTAAACGATAATACTTAGGACAAGAACAACACATATAAGATACTCCAGCGGCGCGTAGAAGAAGTAGTCAATTGCTACAAGTGAGCCAAGTGAATTCTTTAATGAATCTCCAACGGCAGAATATCTTCTTTAGATTTCAAAACGAATCTGATGATGCATAATATGAGCAAAAGGCTAGATATGATGACAACATACAATAAACCAACAAATGGTAGATATATCAATCGGTATTATGGAGCCTTACGACTAGATTATATAGAGAGTATTGCTGTATTATTTAGGTTAAGCTGATCAATATTCAGGCATCGAACTTGAAAGTTTTCCAAATAATTTACGCGTCCTTCTTGAGGAGGATATATTGTCAATTCTGCAATGTCTTTAAGTCAAACTCAAAGTTGCAAGTCACTCGTTATTCTGTCAATAATTTCATGGCAAATGCTCAGCGCCATTATCTTATCTCCCCAATTCGGATCATTATAACTTTAACATACCTTGCTAAATCTTTGGAGTTGAATCATCCTCATTTCCCCCGTGTATCATTTTTTTCTTCTTCTCTTAAAAACTGCCACTTTATGAAACAGCTTTACGCGAGATCTCTTCTTGAATGTCGTAATCTTGATTTTGTCAGATCAAGGGCCAATCTTTCCTCCTAACATCCTTCTGTTCAATTAATATCACGCATTTCATACAGCATTCATCATTCTGTTGACTATAACCCTTTACTTTGAGTAGCTTTCGAAACTTGTATTGAATGTTCATTAGTATAAAAAAAAACTAAGAGTAGCTTAAATAGCACTTGTCTATTCGGGGACGAGGTTTGAAATTCTGTATTTTTTATTGCTTTTACTTTAATTACTCTAAAGGGAAGAAACTAAGCGTGTTGACTTGTTTGTCAGACTTAATCAACTTTGACAAAGTATATTTGTAGCTAGAGATTTGTTTTCTTTTGTTACATTTCCCATTAACCTTGTTGGAAATGTTGTCTTTGTCATTCAGAGTCGAAGATTAATTTGACAGTAGATTGTTTCCAATTTTACTCGCCATTGCGGAAATGGAACATTCTGCCATAGACGCCAAACACAAAAATTATCCTATCTTTCACTTCAATTCGGATCGGCGCCATCAGAATATGAAATTAACTTATTTTCTTTTGCCGGTTCAGTAGCAACACATGTAAAAGTCTACATTTTCAAAGGGGCTTATATATTTTACAATATGTCGGATTGGCATCCATCTTTACTTATTAATAAAAAAAAAAAAAAAAAAAACACGTGATTTTTTAATTTGAAATCTAGAACTCTGCATATATATACCCAAGTATAGTATTGATATATTCGGAATAATTTCTAATAAACAAAAAATAATGTTCTTAATAGAGCGCTGAATACATTTTAGATCAAATATAATTTATTTGAATGCCATTCAACACCATCACTTGATATGACACCAGAAGTGTTGAAACAAAATGGCTATTTTTGTAGTGATTACATAACATATTTGTATTATAATTTTCAAATAAATTATATATATATATATATGTGTGTGTGTTTGTGTGTCTATCAGAAAAAAAGAATAGACTAATTACTTCACAAAAGAGTAGCAAAAGTAAAATATATAAATAGGAAGCCTGACAATAATGAATGAAACACCTATGTAAAGACATTATTTACATTATTCGAACTTTTGTCCTCATCTTTGTCGCCATATTTATTACAATATTCTTCTTCTGGTGGTTGGAATGTCGAACTGAACCCTTTATTTCGCTCATTGGTGTAGACTGTTCTAGTTCCACGTGCCATGTTTAATGGATGTCAGTTATCAGTCATCTCCTGTTAATTCCTCTCTCCAAGTTCTCCACAGCCTTAACCGGATATTGAACTCACACTCTTTGGGTCCTGTCACTGGATCTAACCAACGCGTTGAGGACACATGGGGCAGTGGATAAAGGCGTTGGATGCAACAAACCGCAAATAGTAAACTGACCAAGATAGATCCAAAATGAAGAAAAACAGTAATTTCAAGCCAACTATTATCGGAGATTATCGGAGGATTACCTAAGATCATAATAATCTAATCGTCCTCACTGGCTGATTAGCCCAAAGATGACCGTCTCACTTTTTGCAATGATATCTGCGTTATTTAAATGAAAATTATGGTCAGATACATTACGATTACGTTTCTTAATTCTTTATATAATTCTTTATTTAAATACCCAGAAGTTTATCTGGAGTATCCCTTGTGACAATCTACGTCGTATTTCATACTGCATTTATTTTATTTTATTTTTTCATATGCTAAATGCACCCATCGATGATTCAGTTCCGTCAGGACATCGACGTGTTGCACTGGTCTGATACTCTGTCCAATGAAGGATGAGCGGCTAGCCAATCATCTTTCGCACCATCGCTCAGCGCCGTGCTCGTTTGCTCAGTAACAGCAAGCGACGACCCGATGACGACCCTACGAGTCGCTATCTTCAAACTGACAACGACTTCGCAAACACTGGAAGAACGTTATCCATCAGTTTAATCTGGCGCTGGAAGACGTTCCGACCCCATGCCTTGACCTTAAGAGCTCGAGGAAAAAGATTCGTCTCGTGGGCTCATTGCCTAAGATTCAGCAGCACGTCCTAAATAAGTTAAAATAAATTTATAGCATACAGCTCAATATATATATATATATATATATATATATATATATTATAAAATTATAATAAATTTATGGCATACAGCTCATATATATATATATATATATATATATATATATATATATATGTAAATTATAAAATTATAATAAATTTATGGCATACAGCTCAATATTTTATATATATATATATATATATATATATATATATAGTAGGAGCCGATAAATAAATTGCCGTCAAATTACGCAAAATGAAAATAAAACTGACATCTCATTTGAACAGATATATCGACAAAATTACGCAAAAATATCTTGAGATAGTAATGAGTAAATTCATTCAATATAATCGCCATTGACTTCAACTACAGGCTCTATAGAACTCTATATATCCTGTATCTCTTCTGGACGGTCTCCTTGTATATGTTGGTGAACGCTGCTATAATCCTTACCTTCAGTTTATCTTTGGTGTTATAATACATTTATTGATCTCTCATTCAACTACTTCCGATATATAGTAAGCAACGCGGTTGCAGTGTGGGCAGTTAGGTGATGTGGTCGCAGAAATTGAGTTCTCCTGCTTGCGTGGTATGGTGCAGAGACCTCGTTTCAGGCAGAGGTTCTTCCAGTAGCCAACCTCTTGACCAAGAGCAGCACTACTTCGTCAAGGTACTTCATGTAGACATCCGTGTTGCATCTGAGGCACTGTGGGAAGATATATGGCGGCATAAGTATTGATCACTTCAAAGACTCTTTCCCAATCCTCTGCACTGTCCTCAGATTGATACCGAAACACTCTAAATTTTCGCATTGGAGCCTCCGGCGCGAATGCTTAGCAATACCGTTTCCAAATTTTTGGCGGAGTGTATTGTATCATGGTGATCTTTTTACTCACAGACGTTGCCCAATTGACCCTACTATACTGTGCAGTCGGGAAAAAAAAGAAAAAAAACAACGCGCATGCTCGAAATTAAAAATATAAAATTGCGACAATTTACCCATCGGACCCACTCTCTCTCTTTAAATATATATATATATATATATATATATATATATATATATATATATATATATATATATATACTCTCGACTCCCGTCGAATACGACGTATGAGGGTGAAGCAAATCAATTCCCAGGAACCGGCAGCCCGACAACAGCACATGAGATTCGATTATATTGATGAAGGTTTCGAGCAAGTCTTTCCACACATTTGAAGGTCAGAATACAGAGAGCTGGTGCACTACGCGCCACAGATCCCCAAATGACCTTCCGCAGGTTTTGGATTCAGAGGTGTCGGTCTTCTAGATGCCATGCAAGGCTATAGAACCCAGTGTACCCTGCTATTTATCCATAGCCCGTAAGTGAATGAAATAGATTCGACTGGAATTTCGAACTCGTCTCTCCTATTCTTCAATCCAAGCCACTATCCATTACTCCACCGTACCTTTTCTGAGGCGCATATATATATATATATATATATATATATATATATATATATATATATATATATATATATATATAATGCATGACACCTTCAAATAGTAAACAGATTTTGTCCGCGCATCGACGTGTAGCATTAATCATATTTTACATATAGAAACGAAAACTGCAAGTGTGCTTTTCTCGAAGACTTAATTCCGTTTACTGGAGAAATCGTCCAGGATATATCGTTAATATCTTTGAACCACATTAATGAAAGCAATTTATTCATTTCAGAAATTTTCAGCCGGTATTTCTTGCATAATCCGTCTTTGTGAAAGCGGATAATCGCAATTTTCTAGTCAATAGAGAATTGATATTTTTATTCTAAGGAGATTAACAGTAAAGGTTTTTTTCTGAAATTACAGATTTTGTTTCAACTGTCGATTAATTCACTGGTTAATTGGATTTACCTAATCTAAACCAATGTGGATTTTCTCTTCTCATTCTCATTAATAAGAATGAATCCTTGTAGAGTAATAAAACTTCTACAGTTATATATGACATCATGCAGGGTGCGGCAGAAATACGTCCCTGAAATACCTGCCATATAAGTCAGTGCTCACTAATGTATCATTTGATGCGTGGTATCTCTGGCAGGTATTTGTGTGGGGTATTTTTGTTGCACGCAATATAATCACAATAATATCACGAAGCTGTTACTTATTTTGTTTTTAATTTCAGGCTAGTTTAGGAGTTTACAATCGGGTTTTTTCATCCATCAAAAATTTGAAGTAAAGATATTCAAATCAGTATTATAAAATTTCTCTTTATATGTATGTCACGCTTTGTGTGTTTGACTTTGAATCGAGGTACACAATGTCAGTCACATAATAACTGACAAATCTTTCGGTCTAGTCACTGGATTTAACTAACATCCTTGATGACATATATGTATGAATCTTTGGTACTTATAAAGTTAATGTTTTAGTTCCATTTTTTTTTTACCAGTGCTCATATTGAAATTTTTGTTAGTATTGCATTTTTCAATTTAAATTATGAATTTATTGATACAGTTGGAGGAATATTCCCTTGCCCGTATTGACGGTAAATAATAAAACCAAACAACTTTTATCTCCCTGGATCTCAAAAGCGCCTATCGCTACGTAGAAATAAACCCAAAAGACAGCTTTTGAAACATGCGGACAGTTGAACCAATTTGGTAGACTTAGATATAAGTTTTGTCTAAAATTGCCTGTGATAATTTTGTCAAGGAAGATGGCCTCCTCAGATTGTAAGGAAATATGAAGACGAAAACAGAAATTTGAAACGAGAAGCTAAGAAAAATTTTGCGTTCGACGTTAAAGTAGGTAAACCTTTGAATCTTATCTGCCATGGGTCACATCTGGAAATTTTGTTTGTTTTACAGTTCTCAAAGATCTGAATGTTATCGTATGTGGCTTTTATATGAGGCAAGTTTCGGCTCTCCTTTTATAGACGACTCGCAAACTACAAATCGTTTTCCAAATTTGGATGCCTATCCGCTAGCCCGATTTGACGGCAAATAATAAAACCAAACAACTTTTACCTCCCTGGATCTCAAAAAGCGCCTATCGCTACGTAGAAATAAACCCGAAAGACAGGTTTTGAAACATGCGGACAGTTGAACCAATTTCGATGAATTCACTTGGGGTATCAAACGATGTGAGCAGCTTCCAAAGTGTCACTGATATGATAAGAACCTGCGAAGAACTACAAAGCATTTATACTTAATTAGATAACGTAACTATGCGATCGTGAAAAAACTGATCACGATCACAAACCAAGTGTTTTATAGTCATTGTTGAAAAATAAAACCTTACATTAAACAATCATAAATGTTCCTACGGAGTACACATCACTAAATTCCTAAAAGCCTGAACGGCTGAAGCTGTACAGAAATTTCCGTTCCCTAATAACATATTTGCCTTGCGAAGAACCGTCTGCATGTTTGCCTATTATTCCCCATGGGTTGATTCATTCTCTGAGAAAATACATCCGTTATCATAAATTACCTGTATTCCTATAATTCCTCCTGTTGTCAAAGCCTTTGAAGTTTTAAAAAGGGATATTCCAAGTTCTGCTATCGCGGCAGTAAATAACACAATTCCTCTGGTAGTAGAAAGAGAATTCTACGACTACTCATTCTTCTCCATTTTCGCGGTCGTAACAATTTTCAGCGATCGTAAAAAGCGTCTTATGCCATTGTGGATGCCCTAAAGAAAGTGATATTTGATCGGCTGCCACTTTAGATTATTCACAGACCAAAAGTCTGTAGCTTTTATATACAATCTTCAGATGACTAGTCGAATAAAAAAAAGGGACAAAACCACTATTAGGTTGGTGCAAAAATAATGTCGGTTTTTGACGTTAAAAATTACGTCAAAAACCGATATTATTTTTGCACCTACCTAATAGATGGATAATTGAGCTCTGTTTTTTTTTTTGTTTTTGTTTTCTTTTTTTTTCATTTGGCGTCTTCTATTTTCCTGGTAAGGAAAATGCAGTGGCTGTCGCCCTTAAAAGGTTATGTGGATCAGTAACAGGCACTGCAGATAACTTCACTTTACATAAGTAGCTGTGTCCCCCAGTTATTAGAATGTACAATAGGGCAGGTTGATTAAAGAAGTGTTGTATTGTACTCTGTTTGAAAGTCGGGGTTTCATGAGATGAAATATTTTTTTCCATATCGTTACGTTTTTGAGGAAATCAGTTTAAAGATTAAGATTAGGTTCAAGATTTTACAGTTAAAATTTCATTCTAGTGATTAATGAAAGCGTTATAGCACAAAAACATTATTTCTAAATCTTTGTGCCATCAAATAAGATCTTCATTTATTTCAAAGTCAAATTATACTGGACAATAGAGCTATATTGTATTGTAATATATTAAACGGCGCAATAGAGTTAGTGTGATTTTCGATGAACAATGCAAATTTAAAACATTTTGTCTTATAACTATTGTGCTGTTATATACACTTATTTCTTTCTGTTTTTATCAATTATTAAAAAAATTGATCTAACAATTCTTATTCATTAGGTAAGATTTTTTGTAATCACTGATATTTTTTTACAGTTTTTACTTGGCGAACACAGTAAAAAAAAAAAATGAATATTTTGCTCGTGGTGATTAATTAAAATTCTGGTTTGAATATATTTCCCACTCAGTGTATCGAATACAAAAGATATCGATTTTATTTGTATTTATTTTTGAAATACTAAAATTTTGAATCAGTTTGTAAGGAAAAACCTGCGAAAATTCATTATTCCTGTATATTTTTCAGACGATTATAAAAATAAATGCTGAAAAATTGAAAAAGCGATTATTCTAATTTTTGGTAGCAGTACTTAGCACATCAAACCCCTTCTTTCACACCGGATACAATGTTAATTCTCTAAAGAAAGTAAAAAAAAAAAATCAACCTGCATTGATGCCACATTTGATCCGTTCTTAAGAGGGTTACGAACAACTGTTAAACCTGCTCGGTGTTCGAACCTCGGTTCTACAAACTCGAATCAGGAACTGCCGTTAAAGACATGCAAAATTTTGACTTAGATTTCAAGAGAGCGCTACAAATTAAAACGGGAAGTAGATATAACTGTGCTCGACGAATACACAAGGTTTCCATTTGCTCTTTCCTATTTTCAGCGGAAACTATAATACAATGTCTACACTTTATCCTCAACTTTCGGGATACCAGCGTACATCCACTGATCGATTAACAGTATATAGCAGAATCTTATTTATGTGCCATGTTTCATCATGACCAAAGCGATCATGGCTCTCCACAACTTACTATCCATTCTAACTTTTAATAAATCTATTTCTGTTACTTCTAAACTCTTTCGCCATATAATTTACTAAAGCTCAGTATGTATGTTATGCGTTGTTTCCCCACCTCTCTCTCTTGGATTTAGTCTCTCCAGTGAGTATCAGATTTTCCAAGCCTTCTTTCCTCATTATGTGACCTAGAAAACACAACTGTCTTTTCCTGATTTTAAGTAGGTTTTCTTTCTGAAGCAGTTCTGAAAAGAGGGGAATGTAGCTGTGAGCCGATCGACACCGTATAGTCTCCAGGTTAACGGCCTGTGTGAACGTTTTAATAGGATTATATGGAATACTATAAAACTGACGAGAGCAAAACAAAGGTCTAATAATATTTTTGGAAGAACTGCTGCCCGAGACATTTTACGTTATTAGAACTATTGTGCGACAAAGAAATAAAAATTATTTAAATTCCCGACATCTCTCTTTCGTCGAGACCCTCACAGAAAAACTGTTTTTTCTGAAAACATCAGTCCCTCAGGGAAAATAAAACCCGCCGATGATTGAGCTGAAACTGATGTAAGGCACACTATACTATAATTAGACCCCTGATGGGTGGCAATCAAAATATCTCAGAGATCTGGCACCTAAAACAGTGGTATGGGGCCTGAATGAAGGCTCACTCTACATGAGCCTATAAACTTGTCCTCTATTAGCGCCGGTGATTTGTTCAACGAATAATCTTCCCTAACTTGTGGTTTTTCCGAAGTGCAAAATACAAAATATTGGAACAATTCTGGTATCGATAACAGTGCATGGAAAGTGAGAGAACACAAACCAAGAACAAGACACTCCCGGGCAACATCCCCGTGCAGGGTACGAATTCTCTGACCAGAAATCAGCGCGACGTTCCATACAGGCTAGTTGTTTAGTTGACTACGTTACCTTCAACTGAATAAAATTGAGTGGGAAAGAAGGTGATGAAGGCAGCCATAGTTGACTCCCTTTCGATTTACTCTACGATAAAAATAATAATGGTCGGACGTCACTTATGGGCAGTGGTCGAATTTCATTGATTAAAGTTTCATTGCAGGCTTAAAGGATTATCTTTCTTTACGCTGGGTGATTTTTAGTAAACTCGGTGCATAAGGATATCAAACATTCAATCTTAATTTTCATTTATTACAAAAAGGTTCTTTTTTATCGTCCCTTTAATCCGCCAATTCCTCTGGGCAGGGAGTTCGAATATTAACAAAACTTCGCATTTATTTGCGCTCTCACTGCTGTAGAACTGCTAACATAAGTTACAATAAGTAAAGCAACTAAAATAAATCCTTGTCGATCATTAATAAAAATGATTACGAATAATTTATCTGATAATACTTATGAAATAATATTGCTGCAACCAATGAAACTAGTGTAAAATACAAAAAAACAAATATGGCGTTGAGTGTGAGCGTAGAAATGAGTAGTTGGTTGTAAATTACATTTGATTCGCTAAGAAGCTATTAAGATTTCATAGTTTAATGATAAAGCTACCGGTTGTTTACCAGGGTTACGTAACAAAAAGATCGCGTGCTCGAATCTCACCGAAGGCTTTTCTTTGTCTGAAGGTATCCGCACTGTGTTCCAACTGATAGAGAACCGTCGTTCAAAGTAAGGTTTCGAAAAAAAGTAACAATTTTAAATTACAGAAAATATTAGCAAAAAAATGAAAAAAAAGATTGAAAAGGTGTCATCTAATAAAAACGATGATTGTAATTATTCGTTGACAATCCATGACTAAAAAATAAATGAAAATGAAAGTAAACTCTAGACAAACATTAAAATATTGATTAAGTGTTCTTAAAACAGAAATAAAACAATGAATTTTAATATTTCTTTTAGGCATAATATAAATGAGATTTAAAATTATCATGTCTTTTCAAGCAACTATTGGGTCCACGTCATAAATTCAGGTGCAGGCGGTACACAATCTTCGAAAACAAATGAAGTTAATGAGAAAAGGCATTATCCAATAATAGGCACATACTGAACCAATGTCAAAATCACCATATTGCAATACTATTTTCCTTATAAGGGTGTGTGTGTGTGTGTGTGTGTGTGTCTGTGTGTGTGTGTGTATTATAATCTGATTGTGTATGCATTGTCTTTTGAAAGATTTCACCCTTCCTTGCCCATATCTTCATTTCAAATGCATCTAAGTTGTAACAGAGTTTAGAGCAATATTAGATCTTAAAGTTTATTCCAACTTAATTTCAATAAAAACAAAATATATAAAAAAACATACATTTTTTCCTCAGTTTCTTTAAATAATTTTATAATTTTAAACTTAAATATATTAAATTTAAAATTTAGAATAGGTATTTTTTTTTATTTTGAATTTTATGGTATAATTTAATATCTATTAGTTAGAATTGTAATGATTTTATAACATATTTATGTTATAATTGTTGTTCATGATGACGGTCGCCTTCGAGTATAGAATCCAGAGGTTAGAAGTGAATATTTCGAAGACAGTAGGGAAGCGTTGTTCAGGTTAGCAGTGGATATCCTGGTAAAAGTAGCACTTATGATGTTCGTACTTACGTTTCTTTTCGCTTGACAAGCTGGAACTGGACATTCGGGTAGGGTAAACAAAATGGACGCCTTTATAAACGACGGATTGAATGTTCTACGTCTTCTGAGTGAATGTTCTACGTCTTCTGATTTGTTAACCTTCTATTGGTGGACTATAAAGTGAGTCAAGTCATTTGGGCTAGCGCACTAGTTACATAATGTATCCAAAATTGTAACAATAATTTTTTAATAAATAAATATATGTGTGTGTGCGCGCACGCGTGCGTGTGTGTGTGTGAAAATAGTTTTAAGGTGTGCTATATTTATGGGATAAAGTGCTCAATATCAGAGATAGAGCATACGTAAATATAAAAGTGAACACTGAAGTCAACACTCACAGGCGACAGACTGTTTCCTGCAAAACACAATCATCAGGCCACATGCGTTGTTTTTTCCTCGATTATTTATATATACGGGTGCATTGTGGGTAAATCTGTCCGAACGTTTATTTTGTATGGAGTGATTTGCTACTTTTAATTATTTAATTCATTCATTTATTCATTTTGATTAATTTATTTTACTTGTTGATTATTTACTTCAATGTTCAATGATAAATTAAGTGTCAACATCGAGAGTGCTTGGATATTATGTATTATAATATTAATATATTTACATAAATAGCAACTACACAGATACAATAACAATCATCAGTCATATATATATATATATATATATATATATACAGTATTTACATTAGTCGGAATATTGTCCTCATCTTTGTCGCAATATTTGTCACAAAGTTTCGGCCGTTGTACGCTCCGGCCTTCTTCAGATAGAATGTCGAATTGAACGACACATGGCACAGTGGGTAAAGGCGTTAGTTAGATCCAGTGACAAGACCTGGTTAAGGCAGTGAAGAACTTGGAAAGGGGAATTAAGAGGAAATAACTGATAACTGACACCCATTGGACATGGCAGAGTTGGTTACTTGCTTTTTTATTATCACATTTGTTTTCTTGACGGGTAATCTGTGACTTGATGCGTATTCAGTTCCTTGTTGAAATCATTTCGGGAGAATTGAATAGCCCTTAATCTTGACGGGCAAATGATAGCGTATCCAATGAATTAGGAGTACATTTTTTTATGTCGGGTACACACTTCCCGATGGGGTCTCTAAATTCAGAACTAATGTCCGCCTAGAATAGTTCTAATTTCGTCGACGATTTAATACGGTAACAGTTAATTAATTTTTATGTAAGAAATTCACAAAGCATGTATCATGTTTAGTATTTTGTTAAATTAACTCTCCATTCCATTTTCATTTCTTATGAAACGGCATTGTCGTGTTTGTATATTTTATGTAACCATTTGCATTCGCTTTAGTTTTTGCCGCTAGCTATATATATATATATATATATATATATATATATATATATATATATATATATATATACCATTAAAATGGTTCAAATATGTAACTTTATTAAATTAAAAAATATTTGTTAAAATATTAAAATGTTAAATATAAAATATGTAAGATATTTTCAATATCTTTCAAGAATTTATTGATTATATTTTAAATTTTATGCATTAAATTATCGATTTTCAGCAAATACATTTAATATGTAGCATTTATTAAATAAAGATAAATTTAAAAAAATAAAGTATTAAATAAGGAATTAATTAATATTAATTCATTACATCAAAGTATAAAAATATAAATGCCTAAATTGATTACCATTTTCCACATTCCTTCTACACAAGTTTGCCAATATATTATTAGTTTTCCTTCGGCACATACGTCAGATGCACTTTCATTTCAAGGAATCTTCTTGATGTATTTTTATAATTACATTTCTGTGAGTCCATAGTACGAAGGAAATAATGGATGTCGTATTCCATGACATCATTTTTAAAAATTAAAATATTTTTTTCAGATAAGATGGATAAATGCTAAAATAGTCATACTTACTTTCGATACATTTTAATAAGCTCAATTCATTGACTATAAAAATAACATTTAATTAGGAATTATTATCTCGGATATAAAATATTATCTGTGACTGTTTTAAATAAAGATGCCGAGATGAATGACCGCCCTTCTAGATCATTCTAGATCATGCTACACTAATGCGGAGGTAGCTCCTGGTCATTATCTCTGGATGTTGTTTACCATCTTCATCAACGACCTTCCCGATGTGACCATTTCACAATAATTGTTACTGGATTATGTTGTTAAACTTGTTAAGCGCAAGTATTGATCTATACAATCGGGAAATTTTCACAGGTATGTTATAGTTTTGGAATTTTTACGTCACTTATTCAGTTATTAACTTACGAAGTATGATTAATCAGAAAATTCAAATAGGAAAACCGTTAATTTTTTATGGATACTGTGAGTGAGCATGCAATTCATCAAAAAAATAATTAAAATATCTAAAATGCAATATGTTTCCATGTTCATAGGTGTGTATATTTTTCTGACTGGCCACATAGAAGAAAATATAAAACATGATACAAAAAGGGTAAATGCTAATATTTTAGAGCTATATGAAACTAAGTGTGTAATCCATTGAGAATTCATCAGTGATAAACATGGGATCATATATGAAAGCAGGTTGAAAAATGAAAGAGGAGCAGGACTAATATTAGACAAATGCATGAAGAAATGTACTCTGGGATACTGTCAACTATCAGAAAGAATAATTGGAGTTAAACTGAAGGGAAAGCCTTTCAAGTTACCCATCATAGTTGCATATTCATGAACTGCACAAAGAACAGAAGAAATTGAAATGTTTATCTGTACGATAGACAATGCCAAGGCTTCGAAGATTGAATGCCAAAGTTCAGTTCTGCACTGTTATTTCTAACGAAATTTGTAGTTTCATTTCTTTCTTTTTATACTTCGCTTAGTTTTTGAGGTACTTGAATATGAATAAGCAATCTTTGTAACTTTTCCTTGTCTGTTTTATTCAACGAAACGTATTTAAGATGGACTGCTCTCCAATACACTAAAGATCTAACACGCTGATTTTTTTTTATATTTATGATCGCCCAATAAGGATTGCGTGTACGTGAATCTAACGAACCCAACATGATTTGAACTCCACTCTCCGATTTCTCATTGCCCCCAAAATTAGCGATTATAATACCCCTACATCGCTCATCCACACTTACAAGACCGGGTATCCTCAAGTGTTCACTCATCTATATACTAATTTGGCTGGATGTTGCTTAACAAGAAACAATTTTTCAAAGTGATATGGCCGTTAGTAATATATATATATATATATATATATATATATATATATATATATATATATATGTGTGTGTGTGTGTGTGTCTGTGCAACAAATTATGTAGGTGTTTGTAAGCAAATTCTCGTTCCTACTGAAAAGTCTTGCTTGACGATAATTGGATTTCACTCGACCTCCGGCTGCGAAATTAAAAGATAAAAAAAAAAGAACCTATAAAAACCGCGTCTTCGGATGGAACTTAAAATAAGCGCCATATGACTGTATAAATAAATCAAAAGTGTTAGACAGAGGTGTGAAACTTACCTAAAAGAAGTGTATAACAAAAACCGGACTGAACGTTCTAAATAACATCACGAGCGAACTGAGCCACTTAGCTACGGCTGAACGGGAAATCGATGTCAATGAAACAGCCTACGTACAGCCAATGAAGTCTGCGCCAAATAACAACAGTAGTCCGGCTCCGGTTTTAGAAATTTTGCGAAGCCCACCTGTATTTGTTGCACAAACCTCACGTGGAGTGGACAAGTCCATTAAGCAAACAGAGCAAGACGGTGGCGTGTGTATATTTTCGCCCATTAGCCAGGCTCAGTTGTTCAGAATAAGAATGGCTGGATCCGGTCTCTACGATATTCCCGCCCCTTTTGTTGCTCGAGTCTCGACGTCCATAGTCAACCAAAAGTGAATTATGCCTTTAACTACAAAAATAATTTTATTTTTTTAATGTAAAGAGAGCATATTTGTTTAGAAAGTTATCTTTTCTCTCTCAGCTGCACCGTCTCTCCGTTGCTAGCACTCAAATCGACTTGTTTAGAGAAAGAAGATAAA
>OZ010581.1:25794570-25902070 GCA_963932145.1 Acanthosepion lycidas
GGTGTAAGAAATATCTGCTTTGAATTTGAAATGGGAGAGTCGATTTCAATTCCATTTGGGTTCGTTATATTCACTCACACAAAAATAGCCTTGGAAAAGTTATGAATTCATCTTTTCTCCTTTAGCTGTAGGTTGATTAGTAGACCTTCTATGAGTAAATCAGTATTATCTCCAAAAGCCTATTTCAACCTGAAAATATTTTCTGGCTACAGATAACGTTTAAAAGGTTGATAAATCGTAAATTAAACAAATCACTCAATCAGAGCAACCTATAATAAATTTAAACTAGCAAAATAATCACTTTCAAAGTCAAAGCGATTGCTGAAATACATACAAAAAATTAGAATTAGGTTGGAAATTTCTGTTTCATCTTGTATATGCGCCAGCCGTTCTTAATCTTGGTACATATTTTTAGTGAATCAATGCCATGTATTTTACGCGGCAAATTCGGCCTTTTGGTACCAGCTTAGACTATCTACTTCAGATTTATCCTTTGGTGTTAATGCAGACGCAAGCCTGAAAAATTGGCACAAATTATCGAACACCTGGGAGTTTTCCTCTTACAGCAGCCACAGAAAGCAGGCGTTTTTCCAAAATTTACAGCTTTCATATTCGATATTCGAAAGATTTGCTGACCTATATATTCGCTGATGTGTATAACCACGATATTGCTTCGATGCGTGGTATCTTCCCAACGGCATAACAGTGTAACTTTTACATTTAGTCTGAATTTATCAGTTTATTTATTTACTTTTGTTTTAGTGCTTGTTAAAAGTTGTATTGTTTTGCTCTACTATTGCTGATATTTTTTTTTTATCGTTTGACCCTTAGCGAGGCAATAAAACAACTAATATGCTATATAACTCACATATTGTAAGAAAATATTATAAAGATTTCTTCAAATGCTATAACGACAGTGATTGGATATGAGAAACAAAAAATATTAAGGAGAGAAAAAAAGAAACGAACAAAAATTTAGAAGACAGAAGATAAGGAATGGCATTTCATTTAAATTTTTGAAGATCAAAGTGAATCGGGAAAGAAAAAGCCGGGTGAGAGTTTAACAAGGGAGAAGTTCTAGAGAAGAAACTATTAGCGTAGAACTTACGGTTACATCTAATCATTTCAACTGTAAAATGACGAGGGCTAACCTCTAATATAGTAGGGCACATTTAAAATTAGTCCGTTTGAAAAAGAAATCACGAGTAGAAATATTTATTTTTCAAAAATAATATAAAGTATCTACCTATATTTCTCAGATGAGGTATTATATACGATTTACATTGCTTGGACTATCATCCTAATCTTTGCCGCATTTATCACAACTGTTGCGCTGGTTCGAACACGGCGAAGCTATATCACGAATAAATTTTTTAAAAAGATTCTTTACAGACGAAATAAAGAAAAGACAGACATTTCTTCAGGGTCTATTTTCTGTGTGGTTTATATCGTTTTTTTTTTTTTTGTTTTGTTTTTTTTTTTTTGTAAAGAAATAATTACACTTCTCCCTTTGAATTCTATCGTAACAATTTAGATAATTCTGGAACAAGGCTTAAGTCGGGAGTTCTTTTTGGCAATATGTCACGTGAGATTCGGCAGCTTATCCTGCTGTCTGGCCTCGTCTGCGTCTTGGACCGGCGACTCTGGAGTTGATCTCTGGTCGCTTCCGTGTTATGCTGACTTTTAGACAAGACTGGCATGGTGTTTGACGTGGTTAAGGGACCCGGTGTTTTCCTTATCTTCCGACAAGTGTTCTTTGTTGTCTGGTTTTAGAAAATTAATATTTCCAAATACGGGAGACCCTTTTCGTACGCAATGTAACGTTTCCTGGTAAATCCTGCAAAATTTCCCCACAGATGAAGAGGAAAACTGAGGTATCGTAACTACGATGTTACAGAAGGATTCTGAAAATGCAATCGATAGCGAACGTAAGAAGCGACAGAGCTGGAGTGAAAATTCACTCAAAATGGATACATATACCTAGAATCAGAAAGAGACGGTTGAATTTTCTAAAACACATAATTTAGAAGGAAAGCTTGGAAAACTAGACACTCACAGGATATAGGATTAAGCACGTAAGACAGTAGGAAACAGCAAGTAACCAACGAAATGATATTGTGTAAATAAATGGCAGAACAAGAAAAAAAGAGGGCTTGACTCATATTCGTTTTTACGGCTTACCAACCTTTTGCAAGTTATTTAACCACGGAAAATATTTTTAGATTATAAGAATTTCTCAGGGAGAAAATTTAAAAAAATGATTTACTGATACACGTCTTACTAATTAACCCATAGATTGAAAGGAGAAAAATTAGATTGATACCTCTTCCAAGAGTACAAGTAAAAATATAACGTAGCCGGTTTCTTGATGAATAAGAGGGGTTATAAAATATCTAAAAATTAGAGCTACAAAGGAAGGAAAATTGTTGAGGCAAAATCACCAACGTTCGGAATGTAATTCTATATTTATAAGGATTTTTGGACATTTTTTTTAATTTTTTTGTCAAGATTAATGCCTATTTTTTCAGAATCCAGGCGCAAAAGAAAATATGGTATAGACCGATATCTATATAAATAAATAGGAATGTCAGTGTGTTACGTTTTAGCAACTTTACTCCTAGAGGCCGTAGCCCCACATATCGTACCATTTTGGAATCAGGTCGATTCCTTGAGCAAATTAAATCCGGAAACGCAATTCTGAAATTTTGGATTCCCAAGTTTTCATTACTCCGAATGTTTTAGGCGATTTTTTTTTTTTTTTTTTTTTTTTGGCGGCGAATTTGTTTGTACGAAAACAATATTTATTACTTGGAAATAAATTTGGGAATAATTGACAATAATTGCGAAATCCAGCGAAAGTCACATTTGAAATAGTAATAATTTTGTGTACAGAAAGGAAAGACCTACGTACATCAAATTGTCTTTAAATTGAGTGGTGGCAAATGAATTATTGTTCGACTTCTAAAAGGTAAGCTTAATATTAATCCAATACTTAAATGTAGCGATCACTTTCAAGTTCCTCTCTAGTTTATTGTTGCCTACCGCATATGGCAGCAGTATGCCTCGCAAAAAGAAATCGCCACCAACAGAGGACAAGATTGCAATCAAAAGAGTCAGGGTTGCAGCGAGGAAAAAAAGCCCCGTGCAAATAAGAACCCAGATCAAATGGTAGCCAGGTGAGCTTCCAATGCTGAGAATATGCAAAGACTTAGGTATTCGAAAACTCCTGAAGAAACTGAAAGCCCAATTAAGATCCCTCTGCAGCAGCTAACTTCATTGCCGCCCAAATAGGGAGTTTTGTTTTTTTGTTTTTAGAGTTAGTAAATAATACATAAAGTCTTTGTTATGTACGCTAAATTAACAATTTCAAGCCTAATGGTGTTATTTTATCATATTTTTATTTTTGGTTTTTCTGTGCGAGAACTTACAGTGTTACAATGAAAGGCAACAATTTCTGTTCAACATAGATATGGATTTCTAGTGTAAGTGGCACGCTCGAATTAATGTCAATAATGGACCCGATAACACTCAATGAATGATGTCTGTCACGTTTCCTCAGAAGTATGAAGGACTGGTTTCGGTGTTAATCTCAATTTAACATCGGGTGATAATCATTTCTCTCGGTGTAAATTGCTAACATCCGACGCCTATTTCACCTCTACTGCCATACTTAAATGGCCTGCTTAATTTAGCTATATATCAACAATTGTTGCGTTATTTTATTACAGAACAGAAATCACAATTAATTGTAAAAAGTTAGACACAGGATCGTCTTGTACTAAAGTAACAATTAACAAAATTCTAAACATAAGTAAAATGTATAGAGAATTTGGAGGGGGAGGTTTCATTCATTCCTCTGCTGGAGTTGTGGTCTCTCAGCATAATGAGGAGGAATAGTGAATGAATATATATATATATTATAATTAAGTAATTCATCGAGTCAAGAAACCTCAACAGAATGCAGAAAGCATTGGACGGCCGTTTCGTCCTGTGTTTTCGGAACTCCTCAACAGTGCGCATCTACTACCGAGAATTGAAACCCGAAGAGTTACGTTATCATTTAAACGTCATACCAACCGTACCAACGGGCCTCGTTGACGAAGTAGTAGTTAATCAGACTCGATATAGCGCCGCTTGATCACAAATTCCGTGGTGGAAGTCATCATGTCTAGAAGAAACCTCATATATATATATATAATGAAAAGTTTGTTAATCCGTATGGATAATTCCAAGGAGGATGTAATCCAGAGAGCTCAATGTCAAATCAGAGGAATTAGTAATTCAATTTAAATATGAAACAGATAAACTTAAGGGTTCATTAGTTATAATTTATTTCCCCAGATATATAGTGACAGGACCCAAAGAGTTGTGAGTTCAATACCTGCTTAAGGCAGTGGATAACCTGGAGAGGGGAATTAACATGAGATAACTGATAACTGACATCCATTAGACATGAAATGTGTAACTAGAACACTTTACCTCAGAGCGAGATGAAGGATTCAGTTTGACATTTCAACCCCCTGAAGAAATCCGGTGCGTACATCGGCCGAAACGTTTTGATAAATATGGCAACAAAGATGAGGACAATAGTCCGAATAAAAATTTTTTAACTGAAAAATTGATTTAAGAAAAAGATTTTATGAACTTCAACCGAAAGCAGTATTGGCTGATGGTCAATTAATGCAAAATGTTTCCTTATAGGGAAAAGGATGATGGTACCGTTGCTATTATCATTACCATCTGTATCACTATTCAGGTGGTTTGCTGCCAGTATAAATTCTAAATTATTCTAGTAAGTTTCGGAAATCAATCAAGCAGTTCAAAAAGTGCTTTATGTCGTACTGTATTGAAATGTATTTATATAAACTGTAAATCATTTGTATATAATCATCCTCATTTGTATTTCTCTTTTCGCTATAATTCCTAGCATACATATCGCATTCCGCGTTTCAGTTTCTTTAACAAAACCACACTCTAGAGATTTCGGCACTTATCCAAGCATCGTATGAAAGATCTTCCTCTCTATGTATCAAATCGTTAGGAATCTTTATTAGGTGGTGAAGTGGATAGCGGCTTGGATTGAGAAATCGGAGAGCCGAGTTTGAATTCAACTCGAATCCATTACATTCATACGTGCTTTGGAAAGGTAGGAATCCTCTTCTTCCCCCACCAGTTATGGCTAAAAAGTAGGGCAGACAGTGTTCTTAGCGTTAGATGGTAACTGGTTTACCGTAGAAAGAAATGGTAATCTATTGCAGGCAAAAATCTGACTCGTCAGTCTTGTATCGAATATACATGATCGCCTAAGCGTATATCACGCATGTTACATAACTGATTAATTGTAAAAGAGACACAAAATTAATTTATATGCAATGAAGGTCCATTGAAATCCTAACACGAGACTTGAAGCACCATTAATTAACATTGCATTTTATTAACATATATATTTCGACATTTGCACTTCTTCAGTCTGTGATGAGAGTCCCGTCGCCTTGAGTTTCTGGTGCGATGTTTGAGAGACTGTCCTGCTCATCTTTGAAGTGATTATTTATATATATCGATTTATTTAAGACATTTTTATTTTTTATTTTTATACGTTCTTTTTATAGCTACAAATATTTATATGTTTATAATAAACAGTATTAACAATATTTACCGGCCTGAATGACCGAGAAATTTTCATATGATATATACGTTTCCCTCGACAGGAATCGAACCTGTATTCTATACAGAACCGTCATATAGCATATAGGATACAGGTTCGATTCCAGTCGGAGGACGCATATTTTCTATGAAAATTCTCGGCCATATCGGCAACTATGTCTGATCATTTTCGAGTTGAAATGTTTAAATACTATGCTAGCAGTTAATTTTCTCGCACTTCTCGCTTGTGGAAATATTTTCCGTCTTCTTGCTTCCCAGTCGACTTTGACGTAGAAAAAATTTAAATGGAATTTCAATCGTTATTTTCTGCCTTCTCGATTCATGTTTATTGTTCTCTCTCCATAATAACTTTTTCCTCGTTCCTTCGCAATATGTGACTTTTTGAATCTTAGTCACTTTATTGGCTTGTTTGGGTTGAAATGATAAAAAAATGTTTTCAGAGGTCTACAGCAACCTGAAAATGTTATATAGTCGCGAGAAGTTAATGTTCGATTTAGTATATAAGTTATAAGTGAGTAGGGTTCGAGTCGTAGAATGAGTTCTAACTTATTTCGAGTCACGAGATATTATTAATAAGCGTTTTATTTTATGAGCTTCATACGCAATAAATACCAGTAAACTTATTTATTACGATAGAGGCATATTGAATATTGCACTAACAGCTTTAAAGAAGAAATATCCAATATGGCATAAATCCTTGGTTTCTTGGGTGTTCAATATAACAAAAAACTGTAATCTTGCCTCATAGAACATACATTATCTTTTTCTCGCTCCACATGAGCAGTTGTGGGGAAGAACAAATTGAATTTAAATATGTGTAAATGTAGGAATAGTCTAGTTTTTGCAGCGGCACACAACAGAAATCCGTTCTAAGTGGAGACGCTACATCTGAGTTGCGATCTCTACTGACCAGAAATACTGGCATTAATATTTTGCCGTTTTATCGAAAAACAGGAGAAACGGGTGCACTGCTTGCACAGATTCCCGTGAATCTCTGTCGCCATCATATTCGGCAGGTCAGAGGGATTACAGTTTATGCCGCCACAAATCTGCTTGATACAGGCCATGGCTCGTTGTCTTCTGCTAACTCTTCCTTGTGAAGGCCTCCCACTTCACTAGCAATTTCGTCTTTAGCTCTCCGGCTGTATCCCCCGAATCTGATTCTATACTGTTTGGTGAAATTTGATACTGGACAAAGGTTCCTATACAATAGTTCTTTGGTAAGACCATCCCTCCAAGTGACATTCAGTACCATTAATAGCATTCTATAGGCTCCATCCAATTTTTTATTTTCAGTTTTGCGGTAATTGTCCATTCTGAGGAGCCATGCAATAGAACAGAGTTAATAGTTGCTTGGAGGAGAATGTTGACTGTGAGTCAAGACGTCCATACTTGAGATAACTTTTCAACGGCACCTCATGCATTTACGATGTCTGTGTTTACATCGCTTTCGCTGCTAGAAATTTTTCTACCTAGCAACTTAAAATCTTCTTCGCAGTTGAAAGGTGATCCAGACACTGTAAGGATTGTGGTATTTTGATTTAAGCTTATGGGTGCTGATTTATCCGAGACCGATATATTAGACCGAATGTTTAAGACTATAAAGAAGTGTTTCTGCTTGACGGTTTAGATCGGAGATTAGATCATCAGTGTAATCTGCATCTGCACCCTTTTTTTTTGTTTTTATTTTTTTGGTGGTGGTGGTGGGGTCGGAATATCTGTTCCATCTTTGCGGATGTAGTGTGGATTTAATGTCTGATGATATTGTCAGGAATTCTAAGACCTTAATCCAAACAAATGATGAAGATATGCAACTCTAAAAGTGTCACCCAGCAGCAAACCTGCAACAATTTTATTTTCCTAGATTATGCAAATATAATTAAAATATCTGTCATATGGGGATAATTCTAGTGCCATAATCTATTAAAGTCCTTCGGGCACCGCATGAACAACATGTTTATCAGTAATTGTAAATCTAGGGCAAACTATGCTTATTGTATTCGTGCATTCTCAGGGCGGTTTTGAATCCAGTTTTTCTTCTTATAGACTGGTTGTTATATCAATTGCTCATATTTAAACCATAGCTAGTGTAAAACTAGGAATTCATACTACTGCCAAAGTTTTGTTTATATTTCTGAGATGAGGTATTATGTACACTATTTACATTATTCGGACTTTCCGTGGGGGAGTGGAAACAAAGATGTTATACCCATAAGCGCTCATTCTGTAACAGTAAACTTAAACACTAAACAGATCTTTCGAAAAAGAATTAAAGGATGAAAATTTACACCCACAAATAGTTTTAGATCCTGCAAAAAATTTCAGAGGTAGGTGTAACATATATTAAGAAGAAAAAAGTAAAATAATAAAATACAATAATGAAAGTCAACTACTGAATCAGCGGAACGAATTAGTGTTTATATGTCGGCATAAAAACAAATTGAAATTCCCACAATATAATTTTACGTTAATTAGCTACCGAATATGTCGCCATATTCATTACAACGTTTCGGCCGTTGTACGCTCCAGCCTTCTTCAGGTGGTTGGAATGTCGAACTGAACTATTTATTTCGCACACTGGGGTGCCAAAGTTATTTGTGCGAAAGTGAATGCAAATAAATCGGCTCGTCGATTTCTCCTTCCGTGTCGCTAAGTGTTATACTATTCGCAAATGCCGAGTAGAATTTATGAATTTTCATTTGGCAGGAATTGGTCGGCACTAGATTTGTCTATTTTGAATGAGATATTCGGTTAAGAAGAAATTATTTCCATTGCCTTACGTCCAGCGGCTGATATTAGATCGTAACGTTATTTAAAATTCAATAAATACACTTGTGCTGTCTCTTTTCATTTGCGTCTTACTGGTGGCTAGCAAATCTTTGTACTTCATTTACAAAGCAAATATTTCCAATTAAATGTTTATTTTATGTCCTCGGAAATAAAGTTTATAAGCAAACATTGCTTTTAGTCATCTGTTTCAGATATCAATACAACATGGACTCCTGCTTGGCGGCTGAGATGATTCCGTATTTATAAGCGTCCCCAATGATTTCTCTTGCAGCCGATTTCAAATCTGGGATGTTCATTTCGGATTTTAAAGGTAAACACACGTGCCTTCTCTTCTTGAAAGACTTAAATGACATCTTTTCATTTTGTGTAAGAAAAAAGACATGATTTATGAATATCTTCATCATCCTCATCACAGCTATTTCGACTTAATGATGTACACACGGAAAATCAGTGTGATGTCTCATTTCCAGCATCGCCATCTGCTTTTTATCAACACCTCCAGAGCCAACCTGTGTTTCATACAGCCAATAAAATAAGCGGACATTAGTTTCACTTCAATTATCTGACCCACTAAGGTGACTAACTGATTTGAATTCAGAGTTGTTTTTTTTTCTCCTAGAATGATTGACAACCGCGGATAGAATGTTCACTTTGCCCTTCTATTTAATCCATAGCTGGGGAGAAGAGATGGATTTCTAAATTTCCCCGGCGCATTTGTGCGAGCGTGGAAGTAATGATCTCTGAAATCGAACTTGATTCACCTGTTTCTCGTTCCGAGCCTCTAAATATTGCAAATCTCGCACACCCAACGCATTGAAAAAAGACTAAAATCTATGAAAGTTTTGTATGCGTCGATCAAATATGACAGAATATCGAAAGTATGTGGAGCCCACTGAATATTGAACTGATCTAGTAAGACAAGCTTGTTAACGTAGAACATCCCAAAGACAAGTATATATGTATTTGACGAAGCTAGTTACAAATAAGACAGATTGAAAAAGATGTGTGGATAAAGCAAATGGTTAATTTGACTCTAAAAATTACAATGTTTTCCCTCTAGGCTCTTCGAATATAATTTCCTTTAACACTCGTTATAATATAATTCTTTTTCGTGCACCTCATGAAGAAATCTTGCTAATTTTAGTAAATGTTCTAATCTTTATCGTGAAGGTTAAATGCTTAAATTTATTTGCAACTTGTGAAATCGAGATGACAAAATATCAAATATATAAATAACATTATATATTATTAACATTAATTTAAAAATATATATTATTATTCATTAGCAATAATTAACAGAATTATTCATTTGACATGGAAACAAATGTTTCACATCACAATAATCAGTCTTTTATTTTTTCTCGAATAATAATCAGGCAAATCATAGGTTATTATTTTATCTGTTTTGCCTGAACATTGATTCACAAATGTGGAGCTCTTCGTGAGGACGAAACTCATGACTTTCTAATAATGTTCAACCAGATTGTCATGCTCAACATAACTCTAACACAGGACTGTTCAACATATTTTCTTGGAGGGCCACTTTCATAACTTTAATTGAAAAGAGCCGGTCATCTCCAAAAATATGACTTTTTTAGACAATATATTTTTAACGTACAATGACAGTAGCAACAAACATGTATAGATGCATTTTTAATATTTTTAATTTAATAAATGAGAATACATAATTTTATTAATATTACACTTGATAATTTTTGTCTTTGCACAACAACTTTTCAAGATCAGCTTTTACATATGAAATAGCAACACGTAGCTGACCCTCCAGAATATCATCACTAAGCTGACTTCAGCATTCCGATTTTATAAGTTTCAACCTTGAGAAAAAAACTTTTTTCCAACAGTATGTGCTTCCAAAACAGTGATCATTTTAATGGCATATTGTGTCAGCTTTGTATATTTTCCACATACATGCTTTGAAAAGAATGTCACCAAATCATTTTCACTGCATGATAGTTCAAATAAATGTTCCCTTTGAGGTAGTCTGCACGGACTTCGGCTGGTCCTTTCAAATGGTGGAGCAAACAGTTTTAAATGCTTTTCATATTTTCTGAAAATCACAAATCACCTGGCGAATTCTGCCTTTTTGAATACTTGCAACATATTTTGTAGAGGTGATTCCATGGATCACAGCTTTTCTTGCTTCCAGACAGGCTTCACGGGCCATATTGTGGCCGAGCATCGCGTGGTGCAAACCCTTGCTCTAACCCAATCCGAGGTAACGTTATATTTATTTACATAGCATAATTTCTTTTTACGATAATGTTACATGAATTGGGCACACAATTTGGAATGAACTCATAACACGATTACCATTAGGAAACCAAAAGCACTGAAATCACGTGTCAGTAGCAGCGTTCAACCATATCAGCTTGATTAACAATTACGCCACACAAATACTAAGTTTAGCTTACTTTTGATGTAAGCCATAAGTTTTGGGTAACCGATGAAAATCGAATTCACTATTCATTAGTAAATATTAGCCATTCTATCTTGTTAAACATTACTCCAGGCCAGAATACCTTCTGATAAATTATATTAAAGTTCCGGTTCTCGATATTCTTACAATAATTGTGTAATTTCATGACAGATTACGTAATATCTAAATGTTTATAATTCAACATCGTCAGGTTTACTTCTTGGAATTAACAAGATCAAGTAATCTGCATAATAAATAAATACATACATATATATATATATATATATATATATATATATAGAGAGAGAGAGAGAGAGAGAGAGAGATAGATAGATAGATAGATATAAACTTTCAGCCTCTGTTTGTCTGTTTGTTATCGAACTCTTCCTAGGTAGAGTCATATAATACATATTTGGAGTTAAAATTCAATTTTCATATAAATGTTGAAATCTGCTCATCAAGTCATTCAATCAAGTATTGCATCAAGTACATATCAAAGGGTCAGTTCAAGGCCAGGGGGGGGCTGTTTCATGCTAGACGCAATCGTCAGGCCTAGATTGCGTCTAGCATGACTGTCACCTCTAAGTGTTGACTACTATGTTCACTTATATATATATATATGAATAAAAAATATACGGAAGAAACAATCAAAAATCCTAATATGCAATTATGCTGTTTTAATGTTAATATAATGTCAACGTCAAACGTTTCGGTCTAGTAGACCATCTTCAGAACATAAAACATAATTAACATTAGACTATATTTAATTCAACATGAAAAGACGATGGAGATAAGAGTAAGACTAATCAAAACAGACAACTGAAGTTTTTCAAGATCAGCGTTCCGTTTCAATATGATCACGTCGGCGTCACGTGTGCGATGTTGTGAAAACGTATTCCTAAAATAGAGTATTTTGAATGAAAAATCAAAAGATTTTTGTTTGTTTTTTCCGTATATTTTTCTTCATACTGTCGAATCTATATCCATATATTTGCTTATATATATATATATATATATATATATATATATATATATATATATATATATATATATATATATAAAATCTTATAAATATAAGTAAGTATACACGTCCGGAAAAATCTTAGGTGTATTGGCTTGTCGTATTTTTACGTTAAAAAATACGTCAAAAAACGACAATATTTCTCCACCATCCTAATAAATAAACAAACCAAAACCCAAGGAAAACTAAGGAATAAAAAAAGAAAGAACTAAGAAGATGTAATTCAGGCGAAAACAATCGACCAGAATCCAAGCAGAGAGTCCAAAGAAAAAAAACCCGACACGCTTAAAGTAAAACTAACTAAGCAAAGTTCTCAATGCACTAAGTAGAGCAAATCTAACTACGAACCTAAAGAACCAAGGAAACCTACCTAGGTTTCACCTACGCGGATTATCAGGCATGAGAGATGTGTTGATGATAGATGATCACCTACACATATTGGCTCCTGAAATAAATATTAATTTCAGTTGAGCTCTCTAGGGAGTAGGTATGGGTTTATAAGAAGTGACTATTATAGCTAATATAGCGAGACTCTTCGCATAGCGAATTGAGTCACTGTCGGTCGCTGGGCGTGTTTCTAAAAATAAATACGCTAAAAACCCACTTACATCCCTGCGTGTTCCGACGGCTTAGTGGTAGAATCTCCGACTGACACCAATTCAGTCGGGTTCCGATCTGAGCTAGAGGCAACCGGATGTCTAGCCACACTGATGAGCTGCGAAACAGTCTGTCTGTGGATGACGTTATATGCATAATTTTGGATATTTTTTTTCAATGTCTAATCCATTCATTAAAGCTAAAAAGATGCAGATGTCTAATATGTAATTAAATTAATTGACGACAAACCTTACGAATTTACTACTGTCAAAATATGCGCTGTCATATTTCGTACTTTCTTTGACTCTGGTAAATTACAATGATGAAGCAGTACAAGAAAGAGACTATTTTCCAGCATCGTACGGTTTGTTCGTATACAGAAGTTTCAATTGAGATCTGTAGTGAACTTGAATCCCATTAGATATTCAACACAGGAGCCCCATTGAGAATAAAAACTTTAAATCTATATATTAAAGATAATATTTAGGGTTTGCTCAGTGGAGATGACTAACTCAGCATGGGAAATACTGCATTTAACGAGAAAATGTTAATAATACAGACAGTTAATTCATTTGATTCATTTAACGTAGCATCAGTCATTGCTGGTTTATTTAATGTGGAATATAATTGGTCGAGTTTCTGCGTAGGTTAATTCTGCTATTAGGTTGGTGGAAAAATAATGACGTAATAATGTCGTTTTTTACGTGTTTTTTAACGTCAAAAAACGACATTATTACGTCATTATATTTTCACCAACCTAATAGATCAGTAGGATTTAGATCTGAAACAGTAACCCAGCAAGTGGCATTCTGGGGTTCAGAGACTCTTTTGCAGGGGTTACAATTGGAGTAATCTGTGTCCTGCTGGTGGGGTAGAATTCACGGCGAGTTAATGTATTGTGCCCATTAATGATTTTGTTTGGAACGGAAAAAGAAATTTCTTTATATGCTTCGTTGAATTAAAAAGAATTGATTCAACAATTTCTTTGTAAACAAGATCTGTTTTTATAGACTTTTTCGCACACTGCATTATTTCTTATTGAATTGTTTTACTGTCTAAAAACCCAAACCGCGTAGTCTAGATTGCGTCGTTTTTGTTTTTGTCTTTTTTGAAAGTTCATTTTCGTTTTCGATCGAAAACTAAATAGGAAATAAACAGAGCATTTCGTTTACATTCTAAAGATTTAAAACAGAAGAACTACAAATTATCGAATAATTATTCAGTAAATCCAGGCCCGAAAACGCAACAGATCACGTTTTCTAGAATAGCAATAATTTAAAAGAAAATAAACTACAAGACGAGCCAACTGATTAACCAATCAAATCCTGGAAGTAAAATGGCAGGAATATTGAACCGGATCTCAAATCGTACAACCACGAATCTGCCTTGAGAATATTATAGACAAGTGAAACCGATTCAGTTTTCTACGATGGCTAATCCTAAATTAAATTCACCTTATATAATTTCTCAAAAGCACACAATTATTTTTTTATTTCTTTTGTATTTTCCGTTTTTATTATTATTTTTTATTTTGCTTTCTACATTTTTCCCTACCATTCCTTTCCTCTCTGTCGATACTGCAGCTAATCTTTTCCAACTTTACCTGATTTTCATCAAAAGAAACTGATTTTGACTTTGATCTGAGCCAACGTGCGCCCTGCAAGGAAAGAGCTTTCAATTTTTATTCTAGCAATCCAATTAAACTAACTGCGCATGCTCAGGGCTGCCTTCTTGTCTGGCCTGCTGAAAGAAACAGATATAACCAGAAAATGGCAGGAATTCTTGGACAAGTTTCAATCAAATTTCATTTTAATCAGATTTCCACAAAATCTTGCCTCGAATCCATGAAATGGGTAGAAACTTTGTGCAACTGGCCAAGAATTCCTTCTCAACGAATGTTCCTACAACTAAAGAGATCACTTGTTGAAACAGGATGTTAATTTAGGAAAAGTCTAGTGTTTCATGTCCTATGTCTTCTGAATATTTCTCACTAAATTAATAACCAGAATGTTTTCCCCGGTAAAGTAGGAGTGAATTTAAACGATCTCAAAGGAATTTCTATGGTTTTATGAATCTGAAGCAGCTCAAATATCGGTTTTAATATCTGCATCTATAAACGCTTCAGTAATCTTCAGCAGTTATTCTTCATAATATTTCTTTTGAATTTATTCCCAGAAAAGATATGGAAAACAAGCAGACAATTATTTGCATTTTGTTGAGTGAAAATACTAGTTTCCTTAATTATGGCCTCCCCGGGAGGGTTTTTCCTGCATGCAGATGACCCAGCCTTTGTTGAAACTTGGATAATATTAGGTTGGTGCAAAAATAATGACGTAATAATGTCGTTTTTTTATGTTAAAAATAGTTCAAAAAACGACATTATTACGTCATTATTTTGAACCAAACTAATATACCTCTAGGCCTATGCTAATACAAAGAAGCTACATCAGCTGCAGCAGCAGCAGCAGCAGCAGTAGTAGCATTAGGTCAAGCAAGCTAGGCATTCCCTGACACGCTGCTTCCATCCATTCCGTACGTTCATTGTATTTAAAAGCTCTTCCTGTCTTCATCGCGTGACTTCAATCAAATAATGGTCGGGGTATGATAACTTCCATTCACCGGCTCCCCAGGTTGCGGATGGGGCAACGGTACTGGATACAGAGGCCAGCTACGAATATACTGAATAAGCAGTGCCGGACAACATCATGACCTGCCCTTTGACAAGACACGGTATGTTAAGTCACACGTGCATGGTTCCGCGAAGACATCGGGATGCAGCGTGTGGGAGCTGAAGCAATAATGAAGTAAATAAGAACTTGGTTCACCATACTAGTGGCGAGGTGATTTATACTAACTACTGTTAGAAGTTTTGGCAAAGGACAGATGCTCTAGTACAGAGTACTTCTCACACCTGTATGGAGTGACTGCCGCAAGTGTATTAAAAGCAAAACATGACACAAATCCACTACAGGGAACCAAATTAAATAGAGTTGAAAATGAAATCACAGATTTAATTCACGCAGTAGCCGATTGTGAAGTTATTAGGGAGTTTTTGTTGAAAACCCATGTAAAAGAATTGGAAGATTAGATATTTAATCAAATCAAAACCATCGATTATTCCAAGGAATATTCGATCAAGGAAAACGTTGGTCATTGGCGAACAAAATAAGTTTTTGTCATTAAAACAAGAATGCGAGGAACCCATTTTAAAATTTCTACACCGGCTACGAGACGCCAGCAGATAGTGTGGCTTCCAAAGTTTTAAGAAGAAATATCGACTGAAGAAGAATTAATTCGACCAAAAAGGTATGTACAATATTTCGCATAAATTTTAAACGTTAGAATGGTTGCAATTAAGCCAAATATTATCAGAGAATTTAAAAGTGAAAAATCTACTGGAAATTATGGGCGAATACAGTGCTGTTCGATAAAAGTGTCTCACCTGATTGTTTTACCAAATGTTCTCTTCTCCGATGAAATGCAAGTTGAGCTAAATTCAAAGGATAAGCGATCTAAAATCTGAAGAAGAAGCTTTGCAGTAAGTACAGTCAAGCATCCGTTCAGCATAATGTTCTGGGGATGCTTTTCTTTTCATGGAACTGGTTTCTTGAATCCTAGTGAAAAGACTCTCAGGAGCGAGCAGTAGAAGAAGATTTTGCTGAAACGGTGCAAATCGACCCGCCAAGCTCAGTTTTATGCAGGATAATGTTACCTGTCACAAATCAAAATTGATGAAGGAATACTTAGATGAGAAACAGGTGAGTGTTATGACATGGCCTCCCCAATCTCCTGACTGACATATAACGTGAGTCACTTTTATCGAACAGCACTGTACATGATAAAGAAAATGCTAGCCTGCAAGTATTGTATCTATGGGTATGAACCCAACCGAGATAAATGTCTGGCATGAGGAAAGATATGTAAAATTTGTAAAAAGAAAAATAATTTTCAATTTATTTGTAGACAGAGTGTCAAAAAAATGGCAGTCACTTTAAAAAGTGAATAAGAAAAATACACCCATGGAAATTAAATTTAATGGGGTAAATTTTAAATAATTGATAACGCCACCGATGTATCGAAAACTTCTGGGAACAAATTGTTAAACCGAAACTATGTAAATGTCTTTTAGAATTAAAGCAATAGTATTGACGTAGAATCAACACTGACTGCATGCAATTGCAATGCCTACATGAAATATCATTACAATAACTAAAACTCGCTGCTTATCGTCTTTTTTCCAATTTTATTTTGCAATTTGTAGAGAATATTAGTAACTTGGAGCTGAATTAAGACATTTCTTTTAGCTGGGACACTCCGTGACAGCATCGACTAAAAAAAGATTGATTACTTGTTGTATCCGCAGCGCCAACTGTTGTTTAGAGTGTTTTTCAATTATAGTTTGTGTTGAAGCTTCTAAATATTTCAATAAAACATCAATCTCATGTAAATCGCTGCCTTAGAAGCAAGATGGCGCCCGTCAAAATATCCAACCTACGCTGACGGAAAATATAATTGCAACACCCTAAATTAGTTTTAGTTTATTCATGTTTAAATGTTCAATCGATAGAGTTGAATTACGCTAAATGATTACACATACAAAGCAATATGAACACAGGTCCCACAAAAAGAGGTTTCTGAACAGTAACTGTAAATAGCTGCCTTGAAAACGAGATGGCGCCCGTCAAAATATCCAACCTACGCTGACGGAAAATATAATTGCAACACCCTAAATTAGTTTTAGTTTATTCATGTTTAAATGTTCAATCGATAGAGTTGAATTACGCTAAATGATTACACATACAAAGCAATATGAACACAGGTCCCACAAAAAGAGGTTTCTGAACAGTAACTGTAAATAGCTGCCTTGAAAACGAGATGGCGCCCGTCAAAATATCCAACCTACGCTGACGGAAAATATAATTGCAACACCCTAAATAAGTTTTAGTTTATTCATGTTTAAACGTTCAATCTGTAGAGTTGAATTGCGCTAAATGATTACACATACAAAGCAATATGAACACAGGTCCCACAAAAAGAGGTTTCTGAACAGTAACTGTAAATAGCTGCCTTGAAAACGAGATGGCGCCCGTCAAAATATCCAACCTACGCTGACGGAAAATATAATTGCAACACCCTAAATAAGTTTTAGTTTATTCATGTTTAAACGTTCAATCTGTAGAGTTGAATTGCGCTAAATGATTACACATACAAAGCAATATGAACACAGGTCCAAAAAAAAGAGTAACTGTAAATAGCTGCCTTGAAAACAAGATGGCGCCTGTCAAAATATCCAACCTACGCTGACGGAAAATATAATTGCAACGCCCTGAATATGTTTTAGGTTATTCATGTTTAAACTTTCACTCAATGGAGTTGAATTACACTACATGATGACACATACAGAACAATATGAACACAGGTTCCAAAATAAGAGGTTTATGAACAGTAATTGTATCCCTTATTAATACACTGTCTCTCGTCATCGGACATTGAAATAAGTCTGTATTCTCGTAGGGATATCTTGATACGTATAGCGGACACTATTCTGTGATACATCCTTCCATGCCTTTTTCAACAATTCATTCAATAGAGCGAACTACAGGTTGGGCTAACTGAACGAGACAGATGTCTTCTCATTAACATCTGTATATATTCCGCGGGGAACGGTTTGTTGAAAATATTGTAAAGTATATTGAGTTACTTTCATTTATGTGCAAATATACCAGCTATGGGTTGAACAACAGGACAGACTGGATCCTACAGCAAAAAGAAACGTCAAACTACAGCGGAAAAATCTTCTCCCAATTCAGTCATGAATCAAATGAGACATGATCGCCAATGCTTTTACCACGAATAGCACTTAACTGAATGATATTGTATATAACAGGAAACACATTGAGGACTCTATAAACATACCAGTTTCCTGTTACATGAAATGCAGCGGAACAGGTCGAACAATTTCTTCGATGTATAAAGTAGTGTTCAAGGTTCGATCCACTAACACCGAAGCTGAGCGAGCATTGTAACTTCTTCGTCCTTACTATGACGATAAACTACATCCGCATCCTGGGTAAGACGATAAACTACGTCCAGCAGCAAGGACTCTGATCAGAAGGATTTGAGGAGCGTTGAACCACCTCTTAATTGCTGGTGTTCCCAGGTCCATTCAAATCCGGAGTGGTAGCACTTTTTAGGGTCCCAGCTATGGGCAAATAGTCAACCCGGAAACTATGAAAGTGTAAAAAATAGCTTTTAATACCAGAAATAATTTGTAAAAAATTACCAGCAATAAATTCTTCAAGAAAAAACTATTTCCAGCTATACATTTTTTTAAATTACCAACGATATGTATTTGAAAAAAATATATTACAAGCAATACATTTAAAAAAAAAAAATTACCAGCTATACAATTTTTAGGAAAAACTATTACCAGCAATAATTAAAAAAAAACAAAAAAAACTATTATCAGAAATATCTTTTGAAAAAACAAAAGTATTACCATCAAGGTCTCCGATCAGGAGGTTTTGAGAAGCGCGGGACCACCTTTTAATTGCTGGTGTTCCCAGGTACACCCTGACCCGGGTTGGTACTACCGGTTAGGGTCCCAACTATGGGTAAATAGTTAACTCCCACATTGGAGTCAAAACACTATGAAAGTGTAAAAATAGGTCTTAATACCCGAAATACTTTGTAAAAGAAAAAAAATTATACATTATTATCAGCAGTACATTTTAGGCAAAATTTTTTATCGGCAATCCTTTTTTGAAAAAAATATTATCATAAATAGACTTTTTTTGAAGGAAAATATTACTAGTAATACATGTTTGAAAAAAAAATAGTACAAGCAATAAAAAAACTCTCGGCATTAAATAATCCATTGAGGTGGATATGTCGTAAAACAAACCATACCAAACCAAACTATTGTAACTTATAGAACACGAATTTTTTTTTTTTTTTCAGGAATAAGGCCTCGGTCGGATATATTCTAAAAGATATTTCATCCGAGATTTCTGTCGCGCACGCAAACGACCATCACTTGCATGAAGTTTGAACCTGCTTTCATCACTGAACAAAAGTGTGGGACATTTGTCGTCCCTTACTGACAACACTGAAGACATTTACAATAATGGGTATTTTTTTTTGTTTTTTTTTTTCTTATATAGTTGTCTACCAAGAAACCTGTATGAATATAGACAAGCTGCATTTAAGTCATTTCCAAAAGTGTTTCGACCCCAGGACACATTTACTAGGAAATATCATTTCGAGTATCCAATTTTTTTACTATTTTCTATTTCCCTTCCGGACGTGGATTTATCATCAGCACCTTTGACATCCTATTTTTTGTATCTCTTGTCTATCAGTGACATTTTTACACTTCCTTCCATTCACTGTTTTCGCATCCATTTACACAAGCTCCTTAGTTATACTACACACAATTTCTCTTTATCTATTTGGGTTTTAGTATACGTTGTGAGTGTTAAAATCTCCGAGCACTCTTTCCTCATTACATTTTTCCAGAAATGTCGATTGCCTATTTCTCTTTCTAAATAAAAGTGACCTTTTTGCTTCAATTTTCCTTACAAATTACTCGACTCGTACTCCGACCATTTTTTAAAAAGAAAATCTTTAGAGCTTTTCACACTTTTATCATTCAGTTACCCAATATTAGATTAAAATAAACACATTACTAAACTATTACGTAATATCAGTCCTCCCCTGCGGTAGGGAATGCTGGACAACATCCTTAGAGATGAAGAAGCAACAGAAATATTTGTAGTTCGACAGAATGATGCTGAAAATACTATGGACTGAATATGTAATTAACGAGTAAGTTTTAAAGATAATGTAAGCAAAAAGATATTTAAACTTAGAATCAGAAAAATAAAATTGAAATTTCTAAAAATAATGAGGATGGAGACTTGGAGAATTTGACACTCATGCGGCATATTAAAGGTAAAAGCGGGGAGAGAAACAATCTTGCGTAAATGTGTGGCATAGGAGGAATGGTGAACATCCAAACATTACTATGAGATTCAAAAGATAGTAAGTTGTGGAGAGGCATAACTGGATACGACACACATATGGTCGCTCTAAGCATTCTTCGGTAGAAGGACATCTCTGTTATCTGAAGTCTACTCTTCATCTGTGAAGAAATCGCCCAGTATTCACACTGGAGTACGGTCGCCATCACCGATGCATTTAGGTCTTAACCGACGTATAAATTCTCTGAAATATTCATCCAACCTCTCGAATGTCCAAAATTCGACCACTATTACACGGATCTGAACGAAACGAACGCATATGTGTCTCCATGGAATGCGACGCCTGCTTTCACTCGCCTCCTGAATACGATTGCCGCATAAATTACTGTCTACAGTTCGCACACAAACGGTTCACATGAATATTTATTATTGTATCGCATGTTGGTTGAAGCATTTGAATATTTCTATTAGAACTTTTACAACACACCACTATCCACAATCATGATCCATGCTAAATTTGGAATTGCCCTCAATGGTGTTTTTAGAGTCCTTATTTTATGTCAGGTCTCTCTCAATGTGCATCTGGCACCATGTAACCCAATACTAGCTGACATCTGGTCCGATCCTCGGCTATTAAACCGGTTCTATATCAGACTTTTCTGCTGAGAAAGGTGGTTAGACACCCAGCAGTATTATATCAGGAATACAATATCAGGAAAAAGGCAGGAGTGTCTTCTTTTATGGTAAAAGACCATCTAGCACAACTAGTAGACAGAGGTTTTTATCTATACATGTATTCAGTACAGTGATGACACGGCGTCGATGGTTGTAGGGATCTTCAGACTGAAGGAAATCGTCATGATAGACGATCACCCGATGTAATCAACGGCCACGTGTTCTTGATCAAGGCGAGCTTTCAAATTGGAGGATATCAGATGAGGTTTGACGTGAGGAAGGCTTAACCATGTCTATATGCTCAAGACAAACTACGCATGAATGTACATCTCAACAGCATTCAACTTAGATTTCTAGTGGGAACTGTTCAACTACTCAGCGACCCTAGGACCATACCCGTATAGGAATGATCGATGATATTTTATTATAAATTCCGATGCCATTTTATTGCAAATTCAGCTTCTAGTTTTATTCGGAGTCTGATTAATAGTTACCATTGCTTATATTTACAAACTATAAAAATGACTGAGTCACATCAGCTTGTCATTTCATTTTGAATATCACTATAACCTGCTAAACGGGGGGGATTTAACTTTAACAATCAGCTAGAACGGCCTTGCTACCCATAGCATAACGCCTTGCTACCCATAGCATAACGCCATAGAAGAGTTTCTGCTCAGGTACCCTGAGCAGAAACTCTTCTATGGCGTTATGCTCTGTTGTGGAACCGACTCGCAAGTTGATGTTTTCCCCGATCTCTATAATCTGGCCCTGTTCAAAGCTTGAGTTAATCGTAAATTGTACCTCTGGTTCTGTAGCCCACCAGTAGGTCTTAGGCCTTGTGCAAAGTGAACATCATTGTAAACAAATAAATCCATCAGCACTAAATAGATTAGTGGGATTAAATGCTAACAGTTTCTTTTTCTCGTGCGTCTCGCTTGTGCAGTCGATCCAGTACTTTCTGAGAGACTGCACGGTTATACTCTCATCCTACGGGCGGGAGGAACCCGAAGGAGGCTACGCTGAAGGGCGGAGTCTCCTTCGGGTAGGTAGACCGGCCCTGAACCCGTTTATGCGGGTTCAATGGGCTATTTTTTGGCCGAGCCCACGGGCTCGGAATACCCACGTTAAAATGGCCTTGTGCCACATGACGCCCTCGTGTGTGTGTGTGTGGGGGGGTGACTGAATATCGTCTCGCTTGTGGAACTCAGGTCCGGCCTTATGCTTTCCAGCCAGCTGTAATTTTCAAAAATTTCTGTTAATATCACAATATACTCAACAATATTTTCAACAATGTTAATCACTATATCATCTGATTACTCTTTCCCTCTCCCCGCTCATTATTAATGTTTCTCTCCCTAATTTTTCCACTGTAACCCCTTGTGTCTTAGTTACTTTAAGACTTTGTATGGGGTGATACTGATTTTTAAAAAATGGTGCAGTGAGTAGGGATTATATTAACAATGGCCACACAAGTAGATTCCGCACATCACACCACACTTGTGTTTCAGTAAAATCCCGATTTGATCTCCGGCATCTTTTAGCATTTTAAAACCAAACTCTCTGTTCGAACGCTATGAGTGAGATTAAAAAGAACGTGATGAAGCAGATAATGGCGATCCCGAAATATATAACTCCCCAAAAAGATAAAAGTGTTGTTGAGATTATCGGTGAAGTCTTGGCAGTCGTTTTTCACAAGCAAGAATCGATGAAATTAACTAGAGACAGAACGAAAATCGTTAATTTGATTAGATAAAAAAAAAAAAAACAACGTTCCTCGTGGTTGGCTCTTTCTGCTTAAAATTAAATAGTTGGATAATATCCTCAGAATCTTCACATATGTATATATATTGTGCATCGATTCTTCTTGTAAGAAAATAGAAAACACTTCTGATATTTTAATTAATATTTTTTTTAAAAAATTATTGCTTATTGATAGCAATCAATGAACTTTCAGCCGAAAACCACAGAAAGGCGCGTAAACGTTTTTTCGAGTCACTTATATATATATATATATATATATATATATATATATATATATATATATATTAGGTTGGTGCAAAAATAATGACGTAATAATGTCGTTTTTTGATGTTAAAAAATACGTCAAAAAACGACATCATTACGTCATTTTTGCACCAACCTAATATATATATAAGGTTGGTGCAAAAATAATGTTTTTTGACGTTCAACTTCAAAAGAAAAACGACATTATTTTTGCACCAGCCTAATGTATATATATATATATATATATATATATATATATATATATATATATATATATATATATATATATATATATATATATATATATATATATATATATATTAATCGTGTGAAAAGATTACATCTCGAGACGAAATTCCGCTCTGCTTCTGTCGTAGCTGAAATGAAATGTCAGGAGCATTGATTAATTTAATTCATTCTGCTACTGGAAAGATTATCAGACTGATAAAGAAATATTGCTAGTCACCCTAACAGAATTGCGAAAATCAAGATCTGATCAAATCATCAAATATTGTGGACATAGAATTATGACGGCAGATCATTCATTCTGTCGCCCGACAAACGACATAACTGACGATAAGTCCGACGTTTTCTTATATTCGTCTGGAAGATCGTACTATTTAAGCTGGTGATAACGATTCAGACGTGACTGAAATTTAGAACGTACATACATATGTGAAAGGCAACATTTCAAATATTTCTGTATGATTCGCTTTGTGTATTTAGAATTTTAATCGTTTCTAATCTTAAATAAAATCAAAGGAAAATAAAATGCATTTTCCTCAATTTATGCTTACTTATTTTCAAATAAAAAAACCTCCTCCTTCTTCGTCTTCTTATTATTCTTCTTCTTCCTCTTCTTCTTCTTTTTCTTCATCATCATCATCATGTCGATAAACTACATCCAGCAGCAAGACCTCTTAAGGAAGATTGTTGGTTGTGAGTAGCGTGAAGACACGTCTTAATTGCTCTTGTTCCCAGGTCCACTCTGACACGGGGTGGTAGCAAATTTTACGGTCCATGCTAAGGGCAAATAATGACACCGCTGAAGAAAAGCAAAACACCATGAAAGTATAAACATATAATTTCATTGTAAAAAATACTAGCAATACAATTTTATAGTAAAAATACCAGCATTAAATTTTTATATAAAAATGATCAACAGTACATATTTAGAGTAAAATGGACAACTATACAATTTTAAAGTAGAATAATCAGCAATTCATTTTATTGTAGAACTAATAACAATCCATTTTATAACAAAATGACAACAGTATATTTTATCTGTAGTTGAAGGCATACAATTATGTTCAAAATATATTTTATTTGAAGAAATAAAATAACCCATATACGTTGATATGTTTGGCACGAAATCAATCAGCGAATAATATTAATAATAATAATAATCTGCAACTTCTACGGGAAGGAAACTGAAAGAAACTGGTATGAACACCACCCAGACCCGGTTACGGAGATAGGACCTGTTACAATTCTATGGGACTACACAATACACACTGACAGAACAATCAAAGCCAAACAGTGCCTTCTTATTGATATGGCAGTCCCTGCTGACTGCAATGTATCTTTGAAGATATTCAAAAAGCTGTCAAAATACAAGGACCTTGAAACAGAAATCTCGAAAATGTGGCATATGGGAACATCGACAATCCCTGTTGTAGTTGGAGCCCTAGGACTGGTTGAAAACTAATTGAAGGGATTCCTGGAAGTCCATGCCTCAAGGAGATACAAAAAATTGTTCTGACAAGTACAGCCCACACTTTACGAAGGGCTTTATCTATGTAATTTCTTTTTTTTTTTTTTTTTTGTCAGTGGAAAGTGTCATGATGCCATTTCTAACCTTACGTCTCAGGGCGGGACCCGGAAAGAAATGTGTAAACACCAGAAATCAAAGAAAATAAAAAATAATAATAATATTCTATCTGCCATCTCTCTACAGCCGATCCGAAATTTCCTGTCCTTTGTAGCTCTTAAAAAATATAATAATAAATAAATCCTCGCCCGTTGGGGTATGCATTGATTTCTTGTCTCCCTCTTGTCTTCAGTCTAACTCGTGAGCATCAAGTTTTCCAAGCCCTCTTTCCTCATTATGTATTTTAGAAAGTTCAACTGTCTGTTTCTGACCTTTAGTACAAGTGCCCTTTTTGCTTTCATTTTCTCTCAGTACGAATGATATACATACAAGCAGCAAAAATATGTCATTTTTGCGAAGAAAATCTTATCAGTACGGTTCCAATGTGGCTTAATAGATTCAAAATTTTTATCGGGGCGGTTGTAAAAAATACCAGGTGGCCTGGCATTGAAGAAATTGAAATACTTATTAAGAACTATTCAACACGGGACCTCGCTCAGATACTCTACATATCTCATATGAGCGGTGTAAGGCATCTGAAAAAACTTCGAAACTTGATACGCAACGATGTTTGAGTGTATCACGATTTCACGGAAATAGGATGAATATATATTTTAACTATGATACCTACTCAAAAAAACAGCAAATCTAATCACTTAACCAATAATGATTTAAGCCAATGAGACATGGATTATTAAAATAGTTCAATGGTTAACCGGTACAAAACTGTTTCCCATCCGAAGAAATTGATGCTTTGTATCAATTGGTAAATTGGCGTTGAATTCAGAGAATCTCCCTTCCAAGTTAGCAACATTCAAAAGCAAATAACTCCGTAACTGGACAATGAGAAAAGTGTATTCTTCGATCAGGCCAGCGCCAGATTGCTCGTCTATTTTAACTCCCCGTTAGAATCTGTTAATGCTTTGCTGGGATTTCCATCTACACCCGGAGTTAAAAGCGAAAAGCGTACCTTTTTATTACCCTTATTTTGATACTTGCAAAATTCTTTTCATAAAAAGAACTTAATTCTCTGTAAGCCTTTAAAGCCATTTAGACCAGTACGCCACAAAGAAAGACACCAGGGTCTGGAAAGAGGATAGGAAATGATGGTAAAGGTAGTAGAAGAAAATGTCACCTATGTCCTTGGATAAATCTATGTACATATTACCTTAACATTCTCTTTGACATTTACTTAAGAAAAAACGCTACGAACGGTTATCCGACCCAATATATTATTCACGCTATGTAATTAATATTCACCAATGTAGTGTATTGGAAATGAAGTGTATTGTATAAAAAATAAATATTTATCGTGTAAACAAATATTTTGTATGAATCGTTCACATTGATACTGATATAAACACACGCGCCTCAACACGTATCTATCTATCTATCTATCTATCTATCTATCTATCTCTTCGTAATCTGTTCATTATCAATCTTCCCCTTCAAATACACACACACACACATATATATATATAGAGAGAGAGAGAGATATAGATATATATATATATATATATATATATACATATATTTCCAAATATATACATATATATATACATATATATATACATATATATGCATCTATATATACATATATATATATATATGCATATGTATATATATATACATTTCAATTAAAAGGTGCAATTATAATTTATAAATTTATGAATAATTCATACAAAAAACAAATATAGAGGTTAATGATTTAAGTGGCGAGAATACATCGTTGCAAACAATATAAATAAGATACATTAACCCCGAACCTGTATATGAATGATATGATCCCTGTTTATAAATTCCAGTTGCATAAGGTCTTTTTAATTTTTTACAAGCTTTCGTCTGTTCCTACAGACATCATCAGGTATGGAAATAGATTTTGTTCTTATTTTTACTTCTCAGTAATAAGAGGACAACGAAAATAGAGATGTAATCTGAAAAAATGCTATGAGAAATGTGTTATTGTTTTGCAAGTCAAAATTTTGAAGCCATGTATGTCATGTTTAGCTCGTCTATTTGCTCGACTTTTTATATAAGTTGGGTAATGGTACATCATTGGCAATAAAATCTCTTGTATTATCCTAACGGTTATTAGTTAAACGATAAAAGTTATGCTTCAAATTATTCTTGAGTTTATTGAGCTGCAATAATTGTAGATACCAAAGCGTTTATTTTTAGTTATTATTTGTAGCTGTTTTTATTGTCTTGTTAACTTTTTTTTATTTTTTATTATTGATTTCATATTCTTTGCTGTTGAATCCTCTTCCATTTATTTGTTCATGTATACATTCATAATTAACATTCATGTTAATTTGTTTATTATTTACTTATCCTCTTTATTTTATATTTAGATTTTTGCTTATTTTATTTATCTTTTTCTCAGGGGTTAGATTTTTTATTTGGTTAGTTTAATGCATTGGCATTGTGTAAAGCATGATGCATCATCTGCGTTGTATATAGTGTAAATAATTTTATTTATGATAGTGATGTTTTACAAGGAATTCTTTTCTATTTTTTATTTTTCTATTTTATTTTTATTTTTAAGTAACGTAGTAAAAAAATGGTTTTCGTGTAAAAAAATGGTTTTCGTGTCAACATTTTAAGAAATTTGTGTTGTCTCGGAAAGTAATTATAGCTATTTTCTCCTCCAGAGAGAGTTTACATTCTATGGAGTTTATTGTTTTAGGCTGATGCTCTTTTCTTTATCTTCTCCGTCATTGTTGGTAAAATTTGGTTTTTTGCTTTAATTTTTTCATATATGTTTAGAAAGCACCGTGCCGTTCACGTATCTAGTATTTGGTGCTTTGTGTGAATAGTTTCTGTTTCCATGGCCCTTCTGTTATAACTGTGTATATTTTTTCTTCTTTATCTTGCTAATTTTACAGTAGCTGAGTATCTTACATTCTTTTGCAAGCAATTGCTATTTAAGGTGCATTTGTTATTTACTCTGCAGCTAAATGTGAATTTGATTTTTGCAGTTGGTTTGTTGGTTATTTTTCTGTTGCATTTTTTTTTATTGTGTAATGACCTGGACGCAGCTGTAGCTAATTTTTACTGTATTTCTATTGAATATCTTGTGAAGAATGCTTGATTGGCGGATGTGTTTGTGTATAAACTTAATGCATATTTTTCCTACGTTTGTTTTTACGTTTTTGTAGTACGTTCGGTTAAACCTTAAGATATTTCTTTATGCGTTAACTATTTGTCTTGTGTGGTGTATGGCATCATAGAAAACACACACACACACAAAAAAACTATCAGAAAAATAAATACCATACTGTTACCCCACATGATGCTGATGATGATAAAAAACAAAAAAAGAATCTAAACGAAATTGATTCGACTATATACTGTGAAAAACCTAAAGAAAAAAAATACACAGACACTTACTTTTAAAAATAAATATTTAATTTCAGGCTTCCGATATGGCCCAATGCACAAACTAGCCGACTTCTTACGTTTTCCTTTGTTTCTATTCTCGTTTTATCGCTAATGTTTTAAATATCGGCACTAGTTTTGTAAAGGAATGTGACATGTTGTATGCATCTAGACACACTGGACGCCAGAAATATAAATGCATATTAAAAAGTTAGGAATCTCTACATTTTCAGGGTTTCTCTCACTGTATAATACTAATCGAACGTTGTTGTATTTCATTCCTTACCTCTATATACATAAGATCCCATCAGTAAAACAAAAAATGATTTACTCTGAAGAAGTCCTTTTATCACATAGATTTTTTTTTTCCTTTTTATCATTTGATTACCAGTAGTCTGTGCGGAACAAGCAATGTGACGTTTCTTCTTCCATTTATACTTTCGAAACAGCTGAAACAATGTTTGGATAAAACTAGTGAATATAGAATTGCTACAAAAGCTTTTGAACAAATATCTCCACCTCATTATTGGTATAGTTTAGCCGCACGGAAATTTTCGTCACTGCGCTTGGTTCAAATTCTTGGCGTTAATACTGATAGAAAAAAAAGAAATCTTCCTCCAGCTGTATGATAAACAGCGGGGCAGAATGGGATCTGTGTTTGGAGACTTCGTGACGCACTGTACACCGATTCCCTTTTAATAGTTCTTCCTTGAGGTTTGGATGGTTCTGCACAAGCCATTATCATAATAATAAAAGCATCGGCGTTGGTGGTCAGCGATTCAAGTATAAACGGAACTTCTGTGTCTTCATACGTCGAAATCAACTGCCGAGTCTATCATATATATGAACATTGGGGACATAAAAACCATCGATTTACGTATACGTACGCATTTGCGTGATATTTATATATTTTTAAACAATATATATATACCTCCTGGGTATGACGGTAAACTATTGGGTTGGTGCAAAAATAATGACGTAATAATGTCGTTTTTTGACGTATTTTTAACGTCAAAAAACGACATTATTACGTCATTATTTTTGCACCAACCTTATATATCTGCGTCCTGGCTAAGACGATAAATTATAACCAGTAGGAAGGTCGCTGATCAGGAGGTTTTTAGGAGCGTAAAACCACCTCTTAATTGCGGGTGTTCCCAGGTCCTCCGTGACCTGGGGTGGTAGCGCCTGTTTGGGTCAAAGCTATGGGCGAATAGTTAACCCCAACATAGGGTTCAAAACACTGTGAAATATATGTTTTAATGCCAGAAATATTTTATAAAAAATTATTACCTGCAACAATTTTTGAAGAAAAATAATTATTAACAGCAACACATTTTTGAGAAAAATATTACCAGCAATATTTTTGAAAAAAAAATTATTACCAGAAATAGATTTTTGACAAAACAAAATAAAACATTACCAGCAATAAAACTTTTGTCGGCATTGAGTTTGATATACCGTAAAACAAACCAAACCAAACCACACACACACACACACACACATACATATATATATATATATATATATATATATATATATATATATATATATATATATATATGTTTGTTGTGTGTGTGTGTGTGTTTGCACGTGTCAGAGTGGTTAGAACATTCGCATTCTGAATCTTACCATTGTCGATTTGTCAGGAAGGAGATTTCTTGATGTTATCCGACTGGAGGGGCCTTTGGAAAGTGACTGAAAACCATACCACGGGTTGACCCAAGCCACGTGAATGAAAGTGGGTAGAGGGAACAATTTGAACATTGGTGACTTGTGTCAGCTACCGATGCTGTGCTAGCACCAAGTTACAAGTCATCATTTTTCAAATTGTTGATCATGCTTTCACAGAAAGTAACTTAGGTTGTTCAGCAAAGTAACTAAGGTCTACTCAGTACGTGTATAAATATTTGAATAAACACAAATGCGTCTGAACGACCTTCTGTAATAGGGATTGGCTAGCCGCCTTAGTAGACGAGTTTCTCCAAATGCGAATGGCCATCTATAGATATATAAATATGTGAAAAAGCTTCTTAGCCTACGCGTTACGTCTTCTGATTGACTTTAAGGCAAATGTAAGTATGTTGTTTTGTAACAAGTATTTATAGACAAAGTAAAAATGATCTTACTTTTCCAACATTTTTTTAAATTTAAGAGACGCTCATTAATATTCATCAGCTTAACTGAAAAGTCTAAATAAACTATGCTAAATGAGGTAATTTAATGTGCTACAAAAGTAAATAATTTGTTTTGTGTTGAACTGCTTTCTAATGTAATTAATATTTTAATAATTTCATTTTGGAATTAATTTATGTATTATATATTTTAGATCATAGAAAACGTCCTGGATATGACGGTAAACTACATCCGCGTCCTGGGTACGGTGATAAACTACATCCAACAGAAAGGTCTCAGATAATTTTTTCAGAAAAATAATGTTGCCAGCTCTAAGTTTTTGAAACAATAATGTTGCCAGCTATACGTTTTTTGTAAAAGAAGTAATGTTGCCAGCTATACGTTTTTTTTTTGTAAAGAAGTAATGTTGCCAGATATACGTTTTTTGTAAAAGAAGTAATGTTGCCAGATATACGTTTTTTGTAAAAGAAGTAATGTTGCCAGCTATACGTTTTTTTTTGTAAAGAAGTAATGTTGCCAGATATACGTTTTTTGTAAAAGAAGTAATGTTGCCAGCTATACGTTTTTTTTTGTAAAGAAGTAATGTTGCCAGATATACGTTTTTTGTAAAAGAAGTAATGTTGCCAGCTATACGTTTTTTTTTGTAAAGAAGTAATGTTGCCAGATATACGTTTTTTGTAAAAGAAGTAATGTTGCCAGCTATACGTTTTTTTTTGTAAAGAAGTAATGTTGCCAGATATACGTTTTTTGTAAAAGAAGTAATGTTGCCAGCTATACGTTTTTTTTTGTAAAGAAGTAATGTTGCCAGATATACGTTTTTTGTAAAAGAAGTAATGTTGCCAGCTATACGTTTTTTTTTTTGTAAAGAAGTAATGTTGCCAGATATACGTTTTTTGTAAAGAAGTAATGTTGCCAGATATACGTTTTTTGTAAAAGAAGTAATGTTGCCAGATATACGTTTTTTTTTTGTAAAGAAGTAATGTTGCCAGATATACGTTTTTTGTAAAGAAGTAATGTTGCCAGATATACGTTTTTTGTAAAGAAGTAATGTTGCCAGATATACGTTTTTTGTAAAAGAAGTAATGTTGCCAGATATACGTTTTTTGTAAAAGAAGTAATGTTGCCAGATATACGTTTTTTTTTTGTAAAGAAGTAATGTTGCCAGATATACGTTTTTTTTTTTTGTAAAGAAGTAATGTTGCCAGATATACGTTTTTTGTAAAAGAAGTAATGTTGCCAGCTATACGTTTTTTTTTGTAAAGAAGTAATGTTGCCAGATATACGTTTTTTGTAAAAGAATAATGTTGCCAGCTATACGTTTTTTTTTTGTAAAGAAGTAATGTTGCCAGATATACGTTTTTTGTAAAAGAAGTAATGTTGCCAGATATACGTTTTTTTTTTGTAAAGAAGTAATGTTGCCAGATATACGTTTTTTGTAAAAGAATAATGTTGCCAGCTATACGTTTTTTATTCCATACAAAATAGGCATTTAAAATTCATATAAACTGGATTTGGCATTAAATAACCCACAGTGGTTGATATGCCATAAAAGCCAAACAAACAAGATCATAGAAAAGTGTGACTTTTTACTTTTTTTTTTCTTTTTAACCTTTTTATAGTCGTATATGTTGGCTTGAGAAAAGAAATAATTATTCCAGAAACGAAAATATTTTAAACATTCGGGCTACAGATTTATATTCTGATAAGTTTCGATAGCGGCAGGCTCAAAAATATCCCGTCCACGTAAGTTCAGTCAGTAAGTTATCTAAATGCCATACATGATATTCGCATTGGAGATCATGTCTCTTTTGTGTCATGGTTGACTAGGCTGGAGATATTCCCGCAGAAGGTTGCCGTTTCTTTCCACTGTAGACTGGTTGCCAACCAAGGATCAAGTTTGTCCTGCTGTTTAACCCACAGCTGTGAGGAGAAAAGTTAAAGTCAGTTAAGGGCTATACACGTGGGATCACGTCTCGATTCATGAATGATTAGGTAGAAGGTTTTTCACGCAGTAGGTTGCTGTTTTTTCTGCAGTAGACTAGTTGCCAACCAAGGCTTTAGGAGCCAATCCGTCCTGCATTGTTCGGGGAGAACAAATGTATTCCCCCCAAAGGCATTTGCTCACAGGTGAATGTAACAAAACTGACTGGAATTCGAACTTAGCAGTCCGAGATCTAATTCTCAACGGATATCTATTACACCTCAACACACCTGCCTTATAGCACTGATCTACCAGAACCATGCATCACTAAAGAAAGGGACCGCTAGACGTAATGTAGTGGTTTGCAAGCTTGTCTCGCTAGAACAATTACGACTGAGTACCGAGTTCGATCCCCACTGAGCGCCCATGCTTTCTGCCTTGAGTCACGTCTAAGATATGCTTAGAAAATCAGTATCAATGAAGTATGCGATCTACGACTTGAGAAAATAATCTACATTAAAATATAAAGTGTGTCCATAAAGTCTCTATACAAATTAAAAAAAATATATTACAAAGGCAGTTGATGAAATATGTTAATCAGATTTGTTCTATGTACTCAGTAGTTATCAAAGTTTTTAATTATATTGCATTTGTGTATTTCAGGTATTCTCTTGATGTAAGAGATAGTGTTAAATGGACCCCAAACATTTCCAGACCGGTGGCTTGGAAGGTATTGCCCAATTCCCTGGCCACCTTGTTCACCAGATACGATTCCCTAATGGTCTACTTTAATAAGTAAGGCATTCTTTAGATCGAACTTGTGGCTGACGAATGGATTTTTTTAGATACGTTTTTTTTTTCATTTCTGCATCTTAAATATATGTGCGTTTGAGGTATATGTAATATAAGTATATTTTTAATTTCTGCATTATTTGAGGTATATGTATTATATGTCTGTTTTTTTTAATTACTGCATTATAATTAGATGTGTGTTTGAGGTATGATTATTATATGTTTTTTTTAATTACTGCATTATAAATACATGTGTTTTTTAGGTATATCTATTATATGTGGGTATGGTAAATACCTCAGAGATTTGAACACCCTTTCTTAAGCCGTTCTCTATCGATGCCGGAGTCACCGGACAAGAAGTTATGATATAGATGTCACACCAATGCTACACTTTAGCTACGCGAATTAGCCTCAAAGGATCGCATAGTGCGGCTAAAGATTTGAGGATAAAGTGTCACAAGCCTGGAAATCGACTACATCCGCATCAGTATAGAGAAACATTTCAAAAGCTACGAGACCATAGCGCAATGCCTCGCCAATCTGTTACTGGAATCAACATGACCCACACGTTGGTCTTTGAACTTACCAAAGAATCGATCAATTCTGCAACGTCAAAACAACACGTCAAAGACTAAAATCTTCTCTTTGGACAACCATCATGAAGATAAATTAGCTAGGAACGCTTGTTGGTGCTAATGTATATAATGTATAAACACACACACACGCATACACACATACATATATATATATATATATATATATATATATATATATATATATATATGAGGTAATTTTTCATTTATTCATATATTATTTAATACGACAGTCAGTGAAATATTTTTAAATTTTTATATCGATTATCTTCTATTTATAAAAGCAAAAGAATAGTTAATTCAAGACTATGCAAGAATTGTTCATTTTTCATATCGTCGCTTCGTATAGCATTGAACGATTTTTTTCTTATCCTTTGATATATGTGTCACTGGTGTGGCAATGAGGACACGATCTCAAACCGATGTCCTAATGACGATTCATTTAGAGAACATTATGGTTTAATTTTATTTTATTTATTAGAAGACTACATTAGAGAAATCGATGTAGGAAATGTTTTAACGGTGATTTTATCATCAGCCTTGTCATATGTTAAACAATAACGTTTTGTAACAGAAAATTACATTTTGTATCCGTCATCTGTCACCTGTTACGTTTCCCGAATATTACATGTGAATGGCCGAAACGGATAGAAACGAGAATCAATACTATAGAAAATAATTACATTGTCTGAATTCAATATTTATTTCCCTGTTTTCCTACAAGGTAGACTTAATAGAAATAAGCAAAAGAATCCTTTCGTATTAAATAATACATGATACGCTTTTACTGTTTACAAAAAGGAAATTGCAACACGAAGGCATTTAAAAACTAGCAAATAACGTGTACGCACACACACACACACACACACACACATATATATATATATATATATATATATATATATATATATATATATATATATATATATATAGTTACATGATTATGATTGCTATCTCGATCTTCAGTATGACCAACGCAAGAATCAGTTGTGACTTTCAAATGAAGAAACGCTTTGGCATGGAGAGCATTTGGTCAGCCAACATTTTCTGAACAAAAACAGCATATAGCACAAAAGAAGAACCACTCAACAATAGGCTGCGTAACGAAGGTTAAGGGTTCCAACACACCAATTGGGTTTGTCACGCACCTGGAACCGACCCCAGTATTTCTATATCCTGTTGCCTAGTGTGACTGAAGTCTATAATCGCCATATATATATATATATATATATATATATATATATATATTTGAACAAAAAAACGAAAAATCATTGCTATTTAAGTTTCTCAGTATACAAGCGTAATTTCTTTTACGAGATTATTCGAAAGTAAGTAAGAGTGAAAACAGTTAAATTTTTAACCATTTGAAAGTAAATGAGATGCATGTCCACGACACATACATATATATAATATCAACTTATACACACACACATACACACACACACACACACACACACATATATATATATATATATATATATATATATATATATATATATATATATATATATATATATATATAAAGTTGACATTATATATATGTATATAGATATATATATAATGTCAACTTATATATTTACACACGCACTATGCCTGATTTTGACTACTTTAACCGCATGATATAGCTATAACTAATAAGTTATATATAACTTAGAACTATATTTATCTTTACCATATATATATATATATATATATATATATATATATATATATATATATATATATATATATTGAAGGTATATAATCCGAGTTGATTCTAGTAAAATAAAAATATTAAAACTGATCCTCAGAAAAAAAGCTCGATGTATTTTATTTATATGAAACAATATGAACGAATAATCAAGAAAATATTTTTATCTTATTTGGAGAATAGCCTATTTCGTTAGACGATTCAAGTGGTCGTCTGACTTTTCAACCCTTATGTGGAATGAAGTACATGTCCGTATAGGGAATTCGGAATTCACTGGCAGAAGATGATATTAGTAGCTAAAGGGTCACCCTAAAATTTAACTTGACCAATATACCTAATATAATCTGACACTTTGCAATGATTAAGTCAGATTATAGGCACCAGACATGTGTCAGGACCAGTGGTAAGTATCTTAAAAGAGAGAAGATGTATTAAATAAGTGAAAGAATAATAAACCTATGAAAGCAAATTGCGGGCATTAGAAAGAGTAAAGAATAAAATTAAAATTAAAAATGGATTTAAAAATAAATTTAAAAATAATTTAAAAATTATATAAGGTAACAAGGACGTAAATGATTACCGGGAAGAGAATTAGTGGAATATTCTAAAGAGAGGAAAGTTATAAATTAGAATTAATATAGCATAAAAAAGTTTTAGAGAAGGTGGAAATTGGTGACGGACTCAACGTAGCTAAAATAGCAGAATTACACCATGGAAATTTGAATTTGTTACCATGTCGACATTTATTGATTATGGGGGAATGGGAGTCAGGGTGTGATTTAGCTTAGCTAATTAAAGCGAGATTATATTATGGAAATTGGAATTTGTTTTTATGTCGACATTTGAACATAGTGGTCAAATGTCGACATAAAAACAAATTCAAATTTGATTTTAATTGGCCATGTCTCACGTACATAACAACCTTATATAATTCTATGTTTATAAAAATTCTAATTTGTTTATGCGAGCATTGGATGATGATTTGAATTCGTAATTGGATACGTGTGTATGTCTAGCAAGAGAAGTTTTGATGTTTTCACTTGTATGAAGACTGATTCTGATTGGTCAGTCGTGTATGTTCAGTAGACAACATGTATGTTGGTGTTATAGTGTATTGATACGGGAATGTTTTAAGTGGTGACTATTAGATATAAATTAGATTATTTAAGAATAGATTATCTATGTAATATAATGTTATACACGTGCGTTTATAGTTAGTAATAATGTAATTAAGCTTTCAAAGTATTATCTTTTCAAAGAATTATGTTTTTTTTTTAATTTGGGTGGCATTAGTAAAAGTATGACCAGCTTTGTTCCTGCGTAAAACGAAAAAGTTTGACGTATTGTCCAAATGCAAATTCCATTGTGTTCTGAGATGCGTGTTTTTAGAAAAAATCATGCCTCGCCTACGTAATCATTTTTGCATTGTAAACAATTTATTTGGTAAATACCGGTATTTGAATCAGTGTTGAGTTTATTTTGCTTCCCAAATATATCCCCGATTTTCTTGGGAATAACAGTAAATTTTTATCTATAACTAATTTCTGAGATGAGGTATTATGTACACTATTTACATTATTCGGACTATTGTCCTCATTTTTGTTGCCATATTCATCACAAAGTTTCGGACGTTGTACGCCCCGGCCTTCTTCAGGGGGTTGGAACATATAACATCAGGACAACCTTCAAAAGCTGGACGACACTTATCTCTCCTGAGTAAGACCCCCCCCCGTAGTGGAGAACATGACAAAAGATTGTGTGTACGCCTTCGCGTGCAGCTGCGGAAAGAAATATAAAGGGGAGACATCCAGCCCCCTTAAGGTAAGTCTTCAAGAACACCAGAAAGCTGTAAAACGATTGTAAGTGGCAAAATCAGGCGTTGCTGACCACATATGGAAAGAAAAGGGAGATCACCGCCCTCTGTCGGATCATGTTGATATCATCGACAAAGAACATCTTTGGAAAATTCGTAAACTTAAGGAATCAGCACATATGCTAGGCTACAAAAATCTCTTGAGCCGATCAAGTATAAGAATAAATAAAATATGGCAACCAGTAATAAGGAGTGCCAGAGAAAAACGATAATACAACGAAAATTGTAATATGAGATCTGGTAAAAACATGTATGATAACACAAAAATTGCAATATGAGCACTGGTAAAATAAAACGATAAGTGAAGACATTAGGTTGATAATACCCAGAAATTCATACACAGATGTTCTCAAGGACACATGGCACAGTGAATAAAGGCGTTAGTTAGATCCAGTGACAGGACACAAAGAGTATGATTGTAATACTTGGTTAAGGCGGTGGAACTTAGGGAATTAACAGGAGATAATTGATAACTGACATCCATTAGAAATGGCACGTGGAACTAGAACAGTCTACATCAGCGAGCGAAATGAAGTGTTCAGTTCGACATCCCAACCACCTGAAGAAGGCCGGAAACGTTGTGCTAAATATGGCAACAAAGATGAGGACAATAGTGTATGACTAATTTCTTTACATATTTAGTAAAAATATCTTGGTGGGTAGGATTATGAATTTTGTGCTATTTTTGTTAGAAGTGTTAGTGATGTCTAGTTTTTTTGGCTTGTTGGATTTTGTAAACTCTTTTACCGTTGAGGATGAAATGATGTGAGTAGAGAAGAACTCTAAATGTTTATTCAATATATATTTCTCTTCTTCATATAGGTATTCAGGGATACATAATTTCTGGGGTAGAATTCTTTGACGACGCCAGATGTTATTCTTTGACGGCGATTGGAATATAAATTAATTAGATCGTTTTTGTTCGTGGGTGTACGCTAATTTTTTTTTTTTTTTGTTGTTACTCAATAATAATATGTCGATGAAAAATAGAGATTTGTTTATTACAAATTTATGTATGATACTGTTAATTTAGCCTTTCTTTTTGGCAAGTATCATTTTTGCCAGAGATTAAATTTAAGTATATATATATATATATATATATATATATATATATATATATATATATATATATATATATATATGTGTATATATATATATATATATATATATATATATATATATATATATGTGTGTATATATATATATATATATATATATATATAAATATATATGTATATATATATATATATATATATATATATATATATATATATATATATATATATATATTAGGTTAGTGCAAAAATAATATCGTATTTTGACGTTAAAATATACGTCAAAAAACGATATTATTTTTGCACCAACCTAATATATATATATATGGTTCGAGGAATAAATTGTCTAAATTACGCAAAAATGAAAATTTAACAGATATATTTACAAAAATTGCACAAAATATCTTGAAATACTAAAGAGTATGTTTATTCAATAAAATCGACATAGGCTTCAACCAAGGCCTCCAGACGACTTCCGAACCGCCTGCAACATTTCTAGGTGATCTCATTATTTAAGTTGTGGAATGATGCCATAATCCTTGCTCTCAGTTCATCTTTGGTGTTAAAGGAAGTTTTTTTTTTTTTGGTCTTTCGCTCAACTGCACCTCACACATAATAATCAGATTTTTTTCGGTCTGGGGGAGTTAGTTGGCCAGATTTAAGGAGAGATGTAGTCGCAGAAATTGTCTGATAGCCATGACTGGATATTTCGGCTTGTGTGACATGGTGCCGTATTCTGTTGACAGATATAGTGTCTTCCAGCAGTCACCCACTTGACTCAGGGCAGCACAGCCAATGCAAGTGTTGAGCCTGAGTCCCTTACCAACAATTTCGGGGGTTCTTTTCCTTTCGGAACGATCAGAGTGAGTATTTTGATCTGACGTACTTTCGTGATCACTCATCCAATTCTTTCCGAATCCTCACCACTGTCCTGAGATTGACATTGAAATGTTTTTATCGGAGCATTTTCCAAATTTCTGGTGGAGTAAATTACGTCATTGTAACGTTTTTCTCATAGACGGTAACCAACTGACTAGTATACTGTGTAATCAACAAAAATAAACAAATAAATAAAAAATAACGCGAACGCGCAGAAAAAAAAAGAAATGGCGACAATTTACCCATCGCACCATATATGTGTGTGTTTGTGTGTGTATGTCTGTGTGTGTGCCTGTGTGTGTGTGTTTGTATGTGTGTGTGAATCGGTACGTTTCATCGTACAACATATCGTAAGCTTTATTTTTTTCTTAGAAATAGTTTTTGATAGATATACTCGCAAATAGTATGTCTAATTTATTGCACAGAGGCATGCATATTTACTTTAATAGACTTATTTAGTAGTCTATGTGTGTGCGCGCGCGAGTTCGTGCATGCGTATGTTTGTTTGTGTGTGTGTGTGTGTTTCTGTACGTGCCGTAATCGTGTAGAGTATTAACATCTGGGCCTATGGGATTTTCAGAGAAACGCGCCTGTAGTTGTCTCCCGGCCATTCGTCGTTTACGAAATCTCCCGAGAGCGCCGCCATTTACGAAACAAGAATAAAAAAAAAAAAAAGAAAATGACTCGTATCGCTGTCGACGCAAGTCCAAGCGTTTCCGCTTGAACAAACTTTGATGCCTTGTATGAATTGAACGCCTTTTATTGAGTGTTATCACACGATCAAAGCGTTTATGGCTATTTCGTGTGCCGGCAAGTTCACGCCGCAGGAGCCTGATGGAACTTGCTTGATTCAGTGACAACAAGATTTCTCAAAATCTACAGCTTACCGCTTATCACTGATACCAACTCAATCCCTTCTCCAAATAATGTCAATCTTTCCACATTTTTAAATTTAATGAATTTAGAAATAATATCCTCAAGGTTATTACGTTCTTCCAATATGTCCTCCTTTTTTTCAGTAGTTGTATTTTTTAAGGATTGCATAGATGTTTAAACTGTGTTTAATTGGAAATGGTCGTACTGTGATACTCAAGCAATTCTTTGTTCGAAGCTTTTTTTTCGGGCTGGTTACGTTTAGTTACTTGCAGAAACCATCTGGGAAATGTATGAATCCAAATTCTCCTCCAGCTATGGATTAAGTAGCAATTGTATATGGAAAAATGATTGTTATTCGCCAAAGTTTGTTAATATACTTACATAACAGCCAACAAAATAAAAGCGAATTATTCTTCCAATTCAAATTATGTTTCGACTTTAAATAAAAAACAACGTTTACACATTTTTAAATTTAATGAATTTAGAAATAATTTCTTCAAGGGTATTACGTTCTATATACCTTTCAATATATCCTGCTTTAGTGTTTGTATTTTTTAACGATTGCATAGATTTTTAAAGTGCATTAAATCGTGAAATAGTAGCACTATGATATTCCAGTATTTCTTTGTTTAAAGCTTTATTTTTTTCCGGAGAGCCAAGTTCGGGTTGGATATGTTTACTTATTGCAGTAACTTTTGGGAAAGGTATGAATCCAAATCCTTCCCCAGCTATGGATTAAGTAGTAGAATTTTTCATGGAAATATGATACTTATTCTCCAAAGTTTGTCAATACAATATTTACACCCTACTACCCCCACAAAAAAACAAAAAAGACGAATTATTCGTCCAATTCAAATCACGTTTCGATTTTAAATAAACCCCAATGTGTTGATACGATACCAAATCAGTCAACAATGGAAGCTATTTTAATCAATTTGCCTTGGCAAACGAGCTCTTTCTATTCATTAATTATTTGCCTTATTTTTATTCGGATTATTGCCCTCATTATCTGTCTATATCTCTGTGATGAGGTATCATGATTACTTGCATTTACCTCATTCTAACTGTTATCTTTTTCTTCATTGCCATAATCACAACGTGAAGAATGCCGGGGCGTACAGCATCCGAAACATTGTGAATGTGACAATGAAGATGTAAATCAAGGGTCGGTAACCGGATCCGGCCCGCGAAGGCATTTTGACCGGTCCGCGAGCCTGATTACTGACTCTATTTTTAACATGAGAGACGAGGCTTTGGAATTAGACTATCTGCCAGTTATCTTTCATGACACTTATTTTACCAAGTTGCGTTGCCTACGTTTAATGTCAAATAATGAATACATATTTGTTATGGCCTTTGGCTACGTTAAAAGATAAGAGAAGCAAAAGGAACGATAAAGTGAAAGAGGCCAGGGAGGGACTGATATGCAAGGTAGCAGAAATCTAAAGACAGTTAAACATACGCGCATTATACATACATGCCTCGCGAATGTGTGGATGATACCGTATGTGCACGTACGTAAGTGTATATGTTTGCAACTATTTGTACTCGTATGTATGGGTATATATAATTCGTTTTTGTCTGATGTGTGTATGTGTGTGTGTGGTTCGTTTGTGGAACAATTTTCAATAACAGTTTCAAACCTACACGTCATAATTTCATCCATTTTCACTTCGGTTGATTTTTTTTTCACTTTGAAGTAATTTGACGTCTCTTGACGAAAAGTAATTTTTGTTAGGTACTTTTTAATTTTAGATTTTCTTTTGTTTTTCTGATTTCTCAATGTTTATTTTCATTATGGTTTTAAATATTTTGGTTGACAGGGGTCTGCATATGTAATTTTCCTTAATTTTTCATTAATGGCCTTCGTCCGGCCCGCGACCCGTCATTATAACACGATCCGGCCCGCCGGGTCAAATGAGTTGCCGACCCCTGATGTAAATAATGCAAGTATTGTTCTCATCTTGTCCTCATCTTTTATCATCTGGTATTTCATCTTGTCCTCATCTTTGTTATTTATATCACAAGATTTCGGAGGTTGTGCGCCCGGCCTTCTTCACGTGTGTATCGATCTGCTATCCTACAGGGAAATTCTGAACTGAACCCTTTATTTAATCCCCGAAGATAGAATGTTCTCGTTCCACTGCTCATGTTTAGTTATTTTTATTTAGAATTGTTCGTCCGTTTCTACGGAGTGCAAGGGCACAATGGAATTGAACTCACAATCATTATGTCAGCAAATTCGCAAACCAACACTTTTACCTATCTGTCCATTGTTCCAATATAGAAAACTTAGAGCCTTAAATATATGTTGTTGATTAGATGCAACGGCTGCTGCTGTTGACTGTCATGTTTGGACTGCTGCTGTGGTTACCTACATCGATATACACCCCTTGAAGGCCCGAGATCACAACGGCCGAAACTTTGTGATTGATTCATTTTCTACGGCTTATCAACCCATTATAGGCTATTTAAAGAAAGGGAATGTCTTTAGATTATAAGATTTTTTTTTAGATAATAATGGTTTAATTATAAATTCTTACTATTTAACCCATAGCTGGAGGAAAAGACATGAATTCATACCTTTTCCAAGGGTATGTGCGGGTAATTGAATATAACGAAGACATTCTGGTATTAGAACTCAACTCTCCGATTAAGAATTTCATACCACCACCCGCACATTTAAGCTTGCTGTACCTGGTAATTTCAAGCTATCACTAATCAAGGAACCTACCAGGATCGACCTTGCTTAACTCCGGTGGTGATACGGGAATCCGTATTTTAACGACAAGTGGTAATAAGTCTCTTCTGATTTTGTATGTAAAACGAACCGACATAAGTATATAGAAAGTTGATCTGCGTGCAAAAAATAGTTATTATTATTATTATTATTATTATTATTATTATTATTATTATTTTTATTATTATTATTATTATTATTTCCTTTGTTTTCTGTTGTATACACATTTCCATCCGGGTCCCTACCAGAAACCAAAATCAGAAATGTCTTCATGACAGTACATTTTTTTGTATATCTTTAAGGCAACGAAGAATCTCTTCAATGAGGCTATCGGAATCTTTTCCAATCAATCCGAGATCTTCAAATACAACGGGAATTATTAATGTCCTCTTGTTCCACATTTTTAAGATTCCCGCTTCAAGATCCTTGTATTTTGACAGTTTTTTGGAAGATCTTTAAAGACACATTAAAATCTGAAGGGATTACCATGTCAAGAAGAAAGCACATTTTGTTTCTTTGGTTTTGATCACGGTCTGGGTGATTACTTTTGTTGTTCTGTCTGTGTGCATTGTAAAGTCCCATAAAATTATTACAAGTCCTATACTTTTGTAACCTGGTCTGGGTGACGTTCATACCAATTACTTGTTGTTTATTTCCCATAAAAGTTGCATATTTATCCAATGCAGATATTCGTCCACTCTGTCATGCCGAGTTTTATATTCATTGGATGCTAACACCGTGCAAACTTATACAAGATGGTCAATTGCTTCTGCGTATTTATTCACAGAATCTCCATTTCGGGTTAACACAATTTTCTAGTATGTGTGCTTGGTAATTTCTAGTTTGCAAGCGTTGGTCGTGTGCAGCAAGGATAAAACCTTTAGTTTCAACATTTAACATGGGACTATGTAACCAGTGATGAGTATGGAATGTGTCTACATCACCTTGTTTGGTATGGGTAGAGTGTTGACCATGAAGGGGCTTACCTTGGCATACTTTCTGCATTTGATACATTGCATTTGCTTTTGTTTTCTTATTAAGTTCCTTGCCACTGCAGTAAGTGCATTATGGTTTATTATTATTATTATTATTATTATTATTATTATTATTATTATTATTATTATTATTATTTTATTTCCTTTGATTTCTGTTGTGTAATAATTTATTTCCGGGTCCCGCCCAGAGATCTAAGGTTAGAAATGGCATCATGACCTTTTCCAAATGATCACTTAAAAAGAAAACAAAAAAAAATTACACCGGTAAATCTCTTCGTAAGGGGTGGTCTGTACTTGTGAGAACAATTTTTTGTATTTCTTTAAGACCTGGTCTTCCAGGAATCCCTTCAATGAGTCTACTGGAATCTTTTCCAACCAATCCGAGGGCTCCAACTAGAACGGGAATTGTTAATGTTCCAATGTGCCACATTTTTGAGATTTCGATTTCAAGGTCCTTGTAATATGATAGCTTATTTGGAGATCTTCAAAGATACATTGCAGTCTGCAGGGATTGCCATATCAATAAATAGCCATTTTTTTGTTGTTGTTGTTGTTGTTGTTTGCGGTCTCTAATAACAATTTATGGGCGGTTAGCTTTGATTGTTCTTTATTATTATTATTATTGTTATTATTATTGTTGTTGTTGTTATCTTAATAAATCTTGCGTTATTCTTTATTCAGTGCCATGAAACCCCTAATTGAGTCTTGAAACGTGTTTAAATAATTTCTGTATCAAATATTATTAAATTCTTTTCTACCTCATAATATGGTGCGGAATTTTAGTCAATATTAAGTAAGAGCGTGTTTGTCTAGAGGAAATTTCACAGAGACGTGATAAGAAAAACTGAAAGTTTCCAGTTAATTTTATCAAATGCAATTAACAGTGAAATAAATCCACCATAATTGCAGTGTGTTCCTCAAACCTCCAGAATTGTTGAAGTCGATTTAAAAGTAATCCGATGCGTGAATACAAAACTCAGTTTTTTATTTAATTGTGCTAATTCGGTTTGAAAAATTTTATTTAAAGAATTATTAGTTAAAAGAATTTTCCTGCATTTCTTTTATAAATATTTGTGGGAACACAGCCAACGAATTTTAAACCAATAAACAATTGCAAACAAGGGACATGATATATATATATATATATATATATATATATATATATATATATATGTGTGTGTGTGTGTGTGAAGAAATATAGTTTTGAGGTGTGCTATATTGATGTGATAAAGTGTTCAATTACATTGAAGTCAAAACTCAGAGGCGACAGACCGTTTCATGCTAGGCGCAATTGTCAGACAATTATAATATATATATATATATATATATATATATATATATATATGTGTGTGTGTGTGTGTGTGTGTGTGTGTGTGTGTGTGCGTGTGTGTGTGTGTGTCTGTGTCTGTGTGTGTGTGTGAAATTATATAGAAAATAGGACTCGTTAGGTAAATAATCCAAAGTTTTTTAGTATTTTGTGATTATTTTTTGTTATTATTTTGTTATTATTTTTTCGGCTCTTGTTTTGAAACATGAGAACTCTTATGTAGCGATGGAATCATATTTCTAAATAAATAATTATATATATATATATATATATATATATATATATATATATATATTAGGTTGGTGCACAAATAATGACGTAATAATGTCGTTTTTTGACGTATTTTTTAGCGTCAAAAACGACATTATTACGTAACTATTTTTGCACCAACCTAATATATATATATATATATATATATATATATATATATATATATATATATATTATAATTGATATTACATTCGCAACATCGATATTTCAATGATTCAATTCAAATTCAATTATAAAAATTAAACTTCACTAAGTTGTATATGCCTCTTGTTTTATCTATCTAATTATTTGTCTTTATCTGCATTAGTGTGCTGAAATGTTCTCATAGCTTCCAAGAAACGCATCAAGAGACACACACAGTGTGTGTGTGTTTGTGTGTGTGTGTGTGTTTGTGTGTGTGTGTGTGTGTGGATTTCCTTGATTACAACGTGAATGTGGTCTAGAAAATCAAATTCCAGCCGCTATCTATATCTGTTTAAAGACAGTCACCTTTTAAGGTTTGCATTGTATGATTCCAAAAGCGTCAACATTTGGATTCGTTCCGCACTTATATATGCAACACTGTTCACTATTTTCGCAAAAAATACAGATTTTTTACCCTCTCGTTATCCTCTTTGTTGTGTCCTTATGGCATTATTCTTTTTTAGCCTGCATGGTTCATTGATTTATGACATGATTAACGTTACATATGATCCTCGATATAGACGTGTCTTTTTTTCTTCTTTTATTTTTGTTCTTATTCCATTTTTTTTCTTTGATATGACTTGACCGGATGCATTTTTACTTAACTATAATAATAGGATGACTTTTATCCAAGTTCCGAACGTTGTAAATACTTTTACCTTTATCAATCGTTTAAAATGGCTCCAAATGGATGAGATATGTAGAGATCTATTCTTTCTCGAAATTCATGTGATACCACTTCGAATGCCTATTACGGAACACTACGGAATTACACAAACCACACGACATATGGAATATCAATAGCCGCAACAACTAAAATGGATTGCACATATAACTCGAACAGAATATATTGATATAATCAAGATGAAGTTAGAATCTATTGCGAACCGGAGGCGTGGTTGAATAATCGATAGTTGTGTAATTTGTAGAGCCGAGTTCGAGTTCATTTCATTAATTTACGCGTAATACTCTTAGGAAAGATATAAATCCATCTCCTTAGCTAAGGGTTAATGGCAGATCAGATTTGGATTCTATAGCCATTGGGTGAAATTACCAGAAATATATTTTAAAAATAAAATGAACCAGTGATACATTTTAAAGCACGATGATCAACAATATATTTTTGATCAACAATCCATTCTGACAGTAAAATTTTCAGCAATTTATTTTCATAAAATATTACCAACAATACATTTCATAAGGTACAGCGTATATGTCTAAATAAAACATAATTTTATACTTTCAGGGTAAATATATATATATATACAAATTATCTGTAGTTGAATTGATAAAATTGCGTTTAAAATATTTAGATTTCGGCATTAAATAGACCATACAAAGATAGAACCTTGTCTGTCTTCGTTCTTTTCGGCATCAATCTGTGCTGTATTTTCCCCTATACTTTTTGCTTTTTTAGCACGTTGTTGACAGCAGACACGGAAGTATTCTACAGGAATCTCTACATTTCTGTTCTGCTATTTAACTATAACTGGAGAGAGAAGAAGAGGATTCATACTTTTCCCAAGAGTATTATCATGTAAGTAAATGTAATGGATTCGACGGGAATTCATCAATCCGAGCCGCTATCCATTACTCCACCGTGTCTCCAGTATGTTGAAAAGAGATCCAATAGTCAAAGAAAATATATCACTCGATTTTTTTTTTATTAATGGTGACATTCCAAAACATTTCGATAATGTAGAGTCAATGTCGATAACAAATAAACATGGCGACTTAATTACAAATAAAAAACGAACGTATATACAAATTTTTTTAGAGATTTCTCTCTCTTTTCGTCATCAATCTGTGTTGTGTTTTCCCTTGTACTTTTTGCTTTTCTAGATAACATGTTGTTGACAGCAGACACCGAAGGATTCTGCAGGAATCTCTACAGGACATAATAATGAAAAGCAAGAAGAAAAGACTTCACAAATTGTCAGAAGACGGAATGTATGGTTGACGGCAAAAATAACAGCTCAAGAGGCAAACTACGATTTGGAGCCACCGAACATAAGGAAAAAACTTTAAATATATATGAAGTGTTTTAACAGAGGGTTAAAAATGCGGTACTGCAATCCGAAGACACATTGGTATAGCGAAAGGTACCTTCTAAAAGCTAAACGAAGTATTAAGGAACAGGAATTGTTTGTCAGAATCATAGAAAAGAGTATTGAATGGTTATGCAGTGTCAGTCCTTTTCTATAGCTGAGAACGTCGGACGGTCTCATTACAGATGAAGAGGAGACCTGAGGCAGCATAATTATTGTTCTATTTAGATTTCAACATTAAATAAACTCAATAGGTTGGTATGCAACTAAACAAAATCAACTTATCAAACCAAATTACTTTGAACAAAATCTTAGGAAGAGACCACCCATTAATAGCAATTAATGAACTTTAAAAGAAAGTCTTCCTTTAATAAATTTCAACGGAGCGTAACAATCGCTGTTCTATTAATGAAAGCCAAATATTTCCGTATAAGGAAATGGCTATTATTACCATTACCAGTAATTAGCATTACCAGTATTCTTTGTGGTATGTAACTTTTGGAAACTCGTGCAAATACACAAAAAGAATTCTTTGGAACGAGCAATGAATGTTTGGTGTAAGACAATAGGGTCTGAATAAACAGCTAACACACCCGGTTTTGATTATGCCACATTCCATGGTTATTATCCTGTGGTAAGGGTAATTGTGTGCGGTAATTCAACGATTAGCGACTCTATAAGAGAAATCGGAGAGCCGGGTTCGAAGAGATGAAGAGGAAACTTAAGTCAACTGAATTTTTCTATGGGACGATGTTCCGAATACGATGGGCTGAAAATGTGAGAAACGATGGAGTTTTAGACAAAGTGAAAACAAAAAAGACATATTTAAAATAAGCAAGAGACAACTGAAATTTCGAGAAAACATAACGAGGAAAAGGTGGCTTGGAATATTTAACACTCACAACGACATATTGAAGAGACAGAGTAAAACGTCGAATCACCTCAAAATCTGTCTATATTAATTTCTTTTTTTTTTAACATACAACGTGTGTTAGCACGTGCGATACCCTGTCTTCATCAGCCGCCGACCGGGGCTGATATCACGGTTTCGGTGGCTATGGCGGGACCGCCACCCCTGGCATCACCAGCAGCGTTTGCCACCAGGCAGGGTATGAAGATAAGCTAATTAATCGTTCCTTTAATTAAAATCTATCTGCAATGAAAGTTTCCTGAACGCGTTTGCCGTTATTGACGCACTCGTAAAAATCGTTATAGACGACCACGCAAATATCTCACTTGCGCATGTTAGGTCGTGATGTTGAGCGCATTATATTTGCTTATTTTGATCTCGACCAATTTCCAACTTGACGCGTGTTGAACAGTTTTTTGAGTGGGATGCGAAACGCTTTTCAACCAACGGCAAGTGATGCCTATTTTTGAAAGGAAGAAAATGACCGAATGTCCCAGTAACCCACGACATCCAATCTCAATAGGCAACACGTGACACGTCAAACCATTTTCCATACATTCGGCACGCAGTGACTCGTACTGGTTTTTTTTTAGTTCGTGCGCCTCCACCCTGTTCTCTTCCCAAGGGACTGTTAGTTCTATTAAGAAGACAGTCTTTTTTTAGTCGAACCACAACAATGTCTGGACGCTTGTCTGTCTGTACGATGTGTATTGGAAATGTTAAGGATGTCATTAGATCCACTGAAACCTTCCAATCACTGGCACCACTCAGCAGCTTTATATTGGGGGCTGTTTGTTTTTTTCTTTGCAGGGCATTCCCCTTCCTTATGGAATTCAATCTTAGTTTCCTTGGTTGCCACAAGCTGTTGATTTGCTCTCTCACATTGTGTTCTTATTAGATCCCTTATCACCTCTAATACCTTGTGTCTGCACGTGTACATCTGGAGTGATTATGGACAAGCAGAAAGCACATGACGCAAGATACCTCGGTCTTTTTGACACGAAAAACAGAGATCTGTATCTGTGTATCCCCACATTTTCAGGTTCGTTTCATTTGGGAGAAGATCGTATGCAGATCGAAGAAGGAAAGATATCGCTAATGGTTCCAACGCAATTAATGAATTCCACGAAAGCTTAATGGGTTCGATATCATTCCATGTTGTCCACTTACACTGTTTCGCTTGAGTAATAGCAGTAGCTATTCTATGCTCTTCTTCGAACATTTTGATTTCTTCAACTACTATACGCCTTTTTCCCTTTGCATTCTCTTTGGAGAAGTATTTGCGTGTCGTGTTTTCCAATCCAGGCCGATTATTCTGAATCACGCTCATGATATCTCTGACTCGCAGGCTGGTTTCTGCTTCTTGTGTGGCCTCTGCAGCTGACCACTTTGTAGCAGATTTAATCTCTGGATGCACCTTCCGTATGCAATCATCAGCTGAGTCTCTCATCATCATATGAAGGCGTACCTTTTCAACCTTGAATTCCTACACCAATGAATGTATAGGGAGCTGCAGATGTCCCGAGTTGGTATATAACCCCACTTTCGAAAAACAAGGAGGAACTCCAAGCCACTTACGCAAGTACTTAGTGATCACTTGCTCAATGCGCTCAATTCGAGATAATGCAATTTCATACATTTGCAGAGGCCACAAAAGGCGGGGTAATAGACCATGTTGATAGCACCACGCCTTCATTTTGCCGGGCAGATAGGTTCTATCAATCGAAATATCGATGGATATATAACCGACCAATCATAGAAATGAATACAATATGGGAATCAGTAATAAGGAGTGTTAGAGAAAAGCAAGGAATAAAAACAAAAATTGCAATATAAGCTCTGGTAAAAATGACTGCTGGGACATTAGGTTTATAAGTCCCAAAAATTCATACGCAGATATCCTAACAGAGAGATGGTCCAGTGGATAAAGACTTTAGTTAGCTCCTGTGACTAAACCCATAAAAGTTGTGAGTTCAATAACAGGCCAAAACTTGCAGAGTTGAGTTAAAGTAAAATAAGAGGCAAGGCACGTGGAACTAGATCAATCTACCCCGGTAGACGAAATAAAGGTTTTGGTTTGAAATTCCTATCATCTGGAGAAGGCAGGAGCGTACAGCGGCAATGAAAATGATAAAAGCAGTCTGAATAATGTAAATAATATCGAATAACCTACCTAAAAGTTATTGTAATGTTGGCAAAAGGGGGGATCAGAAGAGATAACAAAAAGACATTTTTTTTTTCTAAGAACAACAAAGGATGAGAAATTTTAGTGGACCACAAATCATACACAGCCTGAGGGGTCACAGCATACAGAAGCAGAAAAATAGCGACACTGAATATATAAGCATATTAAGTACTTAAAAATAGGCTAGAATAATATAATTTATACTTATCAGGAGTTGAGAGAGTCCACGCTTAGAAAGTAAATTTATATTTGGCTTTTTCGTTTCTCTGTATATTTTTGTAGGGATGCGTGACTGTGAATAAAATTTCTTATTTCCTCGCATATAAGTCATCAAACGTAATAGCCTGTTGCTGCGGGCATGCGCGTTAAAGCTTCCGGTCTCCTCGTGTAGATCTCAATAACAAAACTTTTCATGAGCATCTATTTGATATGGACATGTTTTCTGTTTTATGTCATTGATTGCTGCATAATGTCCTATAAATTTACAACTGAAATCTATTTCAACATGAATACTTATTCAGATTTGTCTCGCGTGGTATTTTATCGACTTACTTATACTCGTGAAGATATATAAAAGCTGTCGGAATAAGAGTCATTCATATTTTTTATCGTTGAGTTTTAGTCAGTGTCCTAATGTAGATAAACTTAGAAAACGAAAAACTGATAATTTACAGACCATTGAATTTTCGTAGACGAAAAGACAGAAATAAAATAATTTCTATTTACTGCGAAGCTTCTTTAGATTATAATAAGACTGAAGGTAAGAGCTTTTCCGTTGGTTAATAGTAAGGCTAATGAAATGGACTCAGTAAAAATACCAGCTCAGGTCGTCCTGGGTATGACGATAAACTACATTCGGCAGCAGGGCTTCTGATCAAGAGCTTGTGAAGAGCGTGGAACCACGTCTTAATTGCTGTCGTTCTCAGGTCCACCTTGACCCGGTATGCTATCAGCTGTTGGGGTCCCAGCTATGGGTAAATAGATAACCCCCAAACTTACGTCAAAATAATATCAAAATATAAAAATAGATTTGTATAGTAAAAAAAATACCAGCAATACATTTAAAAAATATATACGCAATACATTTTGAAGAAAAAATCATTTTTAATATATTTCACTCTTGACAAATACCCGCTTTACAAAATACGTCAATGAAACTGATTTCTTACAAAGAATACATATTCTATTCATATGAACATATCCTAAAATTCTTCTCGGTATTAAATAACCCATTGAGTTTGATATACCGTAAAACAAAATAAATCAAAACAAATCAGTTCAAGTATATACGTTTATCATGTTGGGAATAAGCCTTACCTTATAGATGAATTTAAGTATAAATTCGTAATTTCAACTGAGGGTCTTCTGTTGTCGATGGGATTATCCAAGATCCGATAAATACCTGGGGTGTCAGAAGGACGTCGATATATAAACTGTATAAACTGTGATGACTTCTCACTCGCATCAAATCAAATAACAATGCTCGTGCTACTACTAATCTAACAACTTTTTTATTTATGATTTCAATCAATTCAATAAAAAAATTACATTAATTTATTTTATGTGCTTATAAGTTGGTAAAGTTTCTGATAATTGTAACTTACCAGAGCCTTCATCAGATTACTCTGATTTTTAAACACACGTGGTTTGAAAAAAAAAATTGTATATCATTTTAAATGTTTTTCGGAGATTGTATTTCTGACTAAAAAATAAATACATATGTTTGTTTGACGACCACAACATTGTCTTACACTTCATTTGTCGGATACAAGTTCTATTGCACAACATCTAAAAACACATTTCTGTCCACCTTCACAGTACAGAAAAATACTCGTTGACAACATCAATATACAACACCACGAAAATAATAAGCAAAAACTTCAAATTCTCGAAGTCATCTATAGAAAAATGAACCAACCAATACTAAACAAAATTTATTACGAATATAGCAACAACATATTAACGTGCATAGCAAACAGTTAATGAAATTTTACTATAACAGAGCTCTTTCTTGCATGTTTTTAAAAGTCGCCATCACAACGGAATGCAGATTTTATCGCAGTTACAATGAGTTTCCCTTTGTAAATCAGCCCTGAATATGAGCTTGTGAAAAGATCGAAAGTATAAAAAAAAACTACGGCTCCTTCCTTGTTTGATTTTATTTTTGCATCAAGAAAATAAATAAGCAATTGAAAATGACCAGTATAAAATAAGCAGATATGCTACCTAATTTTACATATAGGAATAATAAAAAAAAATGTCATTTAGTTGATCGATATTATATTCACCACCTTGAATAGTTTCATAGACGAAAATTTTATAATCTTTCGGTCTACTCGTCAAATGTTGCCTGTACATATATCAATATAGGAGGCAAAGTAGCATAAGAGGATGCACGGTGGCGTAATGGATAGCGGCTGGCTGTTTACCATAGAAAACAGGAGCCCCCCTATTAAGACCTTATTTTCGTTAGCAGCATGCTGATTGGGACTGCCTCCGTGATTTTCTAAGTGACGCTCTTTAGACCGGCTTGAATTGAGGAATCGGTGAGCCGAGTTCGAATTCCAGTCGAATCCATTACATTCACTTACATAAGGTGAGAATCCTCTTCTCCTCCCTCCAGCTATGGGTAAATAGCAGGACAGACTGTGTTGTATAGCCTTGGATGGCAACTTGTCTAGGAGAAGGACAACTCTGAATTCAAAAACCTGCGGAGGGTCGTTTGGGGACCTTGTGGCACGTAATGCACCAGGTCTCCGTATTCGGCCCTTCAAAAAGAGTGGATTGTCCTGCACGAAACCTCCACTACTATAATCAAATCTCATGTGCTGTTGACGGGATGCTTGACCCTCATAAGTAGAATTTGACGAGAGAGCCGAGAGTATATACATATATATATATATATATATATATATATATATATATATATATATATATATATATAATTTGGGGGATTTAGGCAAATCATTATAGTAATTCATCTACAAGAATCCTCAACAGAATGTACAAAGCACTGGGTGGTCGTTTCAGTCTTTTTGGGGGGACTAATCACCAGTGCGGATCCACTACAGAGATTCGAACCCGAAACGTTTCGATATAACGCAAGGCTCGGTGAGGAAGAAGAAACTGAATTAGTAAAATGATTTGCCGAAATCCTCAAAAATTCTATTACGTGTATATCCTTGCTTGACCGAGCTGATGCTCTGCAATGGAGCGGTTCGGGAGAAAGAAAATCGTGGGTCGTGGGGCACAATCCGTTGGGTAATGAACTCACGGAATTTGTGAGTAACGGATCTATATACTTTATTCGTCACCGCGGTCCGTTAGTACAGTTGGTATGACGCTTGCGTTGTATAGAAACGGTGCGGGTTCGAAGCTTGGTAGTGGATGCACACGGCTGTTGTAATCCCAAAAATTGGATGAAACGGCCGTCCAGTGCTTTCTGCATTATGCTGAGGTTTCTTCTAGACTCGATGAATCACTATGTTATATGTGCGTTATTTAATGAAGTGGCTGTTTATAATAGCAAAAAGAGTCCCCTATTAAAAGACCTTTTTCAGTAAGGAGCATGCTGGTTTGGATTCACTTCGTTATTTTCTACGTGATGCCATTTAGACCGACATCTTTAACCTCACAATTGAAAATTGTACCACTGATGTTTCTTCTTGGGTCAATCACGGCATGGCGGCATTCATCCCTTCCCGAAAATACCAGGTGAAATCACAGTTCACTCCATGGGTCACATCAGCATGCTCAGCCCATATAGCACACAGAAATCACTATTTTCGGCTATACCAGCGTGACGTCTCTCAGCACAACAGCCGCTCGCAATAAATGTAAGCGAGTCCTCCAAGGAGCAAATACCTGTTCGTCGAAAAAATAAAGCATCGCATTGCCACAAAAAACTTTGGCTCTCGGGATTACTGTCGTATTTGTAATGGGGAACTATATAAATGTAAGGTCTCTGTTCCTCTTCTCTTCAATCAATATGTGATGTTATAATCATCTACTGATAAAACTGAACGCTTTGCCTAACTTCCCTGTTAGAACTAAGTCTCTGTTGAGTGATAAACATAATCTCTTCCATTCTTTCTGCTATCGTCTCTAACCTTGTTCCCAACAAAGCATATGCAACCGATGATATCCATGTAATAGTCATTAAAAAGTGTACTCCCGAACTGGCTCCTGTTCTCTCTAAACTGTATAATAAATGCCTCGATGCCTCTCACTTTCCTGCCTGCTGGAAGTCACAATCTGTTGTTCCGGTTTTTAAGAAATCTGGTGAGACGTGCGACTCTTCCAACTATCGCCCTATCAACCTTCTATCTCTTCTTACGAAACTTACAGAGGCCAAAATCAGTGCTTCATTAGTTCATCATATCTCATCTCAAGGCCTCTTCTCAGACAAGAAATATGACATTCGTTTCTCCAGATCAACTGACGTTGCCCTGAGGATAATCCCGGAAAGAGTCTGACATGTTCTAGATAAAAAAAAACAAATGGTGAAGCTCAGCCTGTAGCATTGGGTATCTCGAAATTTTCTGATAGGGTCTGGTATTCAGGTCTTCATCACAAACTGAAAAGTTGCGTTGTCTCCAGACACTTTTTTTTGAATTGATCTATTCTTTATTATCAACTAGCAGCATGGCCCGACGTTGCCCGTGCTTGATTCAAAAATCGTACGACTCATACAGCAATTGCTATCACTTGACTTAAAATATGTTTGCCCTTCCTTGCTTTAAAGAAGTGCCCTTTGCCGTGCTGATGGTGCTACATGCCTTACTTATTACCTATCTCACACTGCGATTTTTTTAAGCTCTATACTAAACATTAAATCTGTCACGAAAAAAAGAACTAAACAAAATGAACACAAAACGATCAGCTTTAAAAAAGGACTCGTAACTGGAAAAACCGAATGAAAAAAGAATGTTAACAACGAATACTTTTTCACACTCAAACCAGTTCTGCAGAATCAGAATCAATGTTGAATTTAAGCAAGCGAATGAGCCAATTGGAGTGAAGTGCCATGCAGATTTAATTTTCTCCCACTTGTGACGAATGCAGCTATCGATTTTTTTGCATGCTAGTTAACATTCGTGTCAGTCAGCTGTTGGCTCTCACGTTGACCAATAGAATCTCCCTGCCTATTCGTGGCATCCAGCTATAGGCTCTCACTCTGGCCAGTAGAAAATGGCCACAAACTACATGAAAACTGCCGTAGAAGCATGAAAAAATCGATTATTTCTACTATCGATGAAAGTTGGGAAATGCAAAGTCGGTGTTGGCCATTCGGCTAACTTGGAGCATGTGCATGTAAATTTTGGTGCAAATCCGTCGAAAATTGCGGCCGTGCATTCGTTACACGCACACATATATCCTGCCTTTTATAGATAGAGATTCGTGAAATGAAAATTATCCTGAATGGCCACTCGTTTAGATACTTTCATGTTCATCATCTCTTATCACAAGGCTTCTTCTCAGACAAGAAATATAACTTTAGTTTCACCAGGTCAACTAATGTTGCACTGAGTATAATTTCGGAATGTGTCTGGCATGTTTTAGATAAAAAAAAATTGGTGAAGCTCAGCCTGTAGCATTGAGCATCTCGAAATCTTCTGATAGGGTCTGGTTTTCAGGTCTTTGTCACAAACTGAAAAGTTGCGGTGTCTCTAGACACTTTTTTTGAACTGGTAAATTCTTTATCAATTCGTGAAATGAAAAATATCCTGAATGGCCACTCGTTTAGATCCTTTCGTGTTAACGCTGATGTCCCCCCACGGCTCCATCCTTGATCCTACTACGTCTTTAATTTTCATTAATCAACTTCCTGATGACATCACTTTGGTATCTACGCTGATGACACAACAATTTACTCCTGCCTCGATGATAAGGCTTATCAGTCCGAAAAGGTCAAAATAGCAGTCGATGTTCAAAATGACTTCAAGCCTGTCGTTAACTGGATCAAAATAGCTTGTTAATTTTAACACCGCTAAAACTAAACTTCTCTCCCTTAATCACCTGAGAGACCCTCGCTGCCAGTCCAGGAAAGTGAGTCAATGCGCCTTCTCGGGCTAACGTTCCCTGCTGACATGAAGTGGAAAGTCTATATTGAATCCACTGCTAGGTCAGCTCTTAAGAAAGTTGGTTAACTCTGTCTGCCCAGGTAATTTTTCTCTCAAGCGTCTTATATATCTATAAGTATAACATTCGTTCATGCTTAGAATACTGCTGTCATATATCTGGTGCCCTTGCTATCTTACTTGAGCTCCTTGATAAAATCCAATCAAGAATCAGCAATATTATCTGGCGGCTCAGCTGCAGTCACTTTCCCACTGCTGTAATGTTGCTTTTCTATGCCTTTTCTATAAATACTTGGTGAATGCTAGGATAAGCTCTTCACTATCATACCTAGGATTTTTGCGTTTTTTTTTTTAAATTTAAGCTCAGCACTAGACTAGCGTCGAGGTCTTTTCAATTTATAGTTGAGTCGTTTAGATGTAACCGTAAATTCTATGCAAACAGTTTCTTTTCTCGCACTTCTCCCTTGTGGAACTTCCTCCCAACTCTATGCTTTCCAGTCAACTTTAATCTGCAAAAATTTAAATGCAATGTGATTCACTATCTACTGCCTCCCTGATTAGTCTTTTCTCTTTCTGATCGGCAATAATCATTCTGTTCCTAATTCTTCTACAACCTGTAACCCCTTTGTCTTTTAGTTCTATTACTGCCTGGCACGGATTGATTCCGATTAAAAAAAATCTCAAGATCTACTTTTAACCTTTTTCTTTAAGAAAGCCTTAGTGGGCTGGCAGATGCTTTTATTCTTTAAAATATTCAATTACTTGCATTATTTAAATTATTCGGACTGTTATCCTCATCTTCATTGCCATATTCACAACGTTACCCAGGGGATAAAAACGTTGGTTAGATCCAGTGACTAGACGCAAAGGGGTGTGAGTTCAATACCGGGTCACAGCAGTGGTGAACCAAAACTTGGAATGTTGAGTTAAAAGGAAACAACTGAGACACCCGGAAGAGGCATGGCACGAGGAACGAGAACAACCTAACCCGGTGAAAGAAATAAAGGGCTTCTTCGAAATTCCAAACACCTGAAGAAGGCCGGGGCGTACAAAGGCCGAAACGTTGTGAATATAGCAATGCAGATGTGGATAACAGCCCGAATAATGTAAATAATGCAAATAATCATAATACATCATCTCGGAGATATAGAAAGATATAGAATATTCAAATACTTTTATCATTTGTAGTTTAAATATACATATATTTTAATTCTAAAGTCATATAGAATACCATTATTACGTAAGAAACGACCCCTGCGAATTTTTTTTTTTTTTCTGAAAATAAAATTAGAAAACACTGAATATGTATTTCAATTCACGCAAACTTTCAGATAATTTAACTACAGTAGAGTAAATTATCGTATATACTGGTCCATACGTATATAAATTGTAAGATAAGTAACATATGTACTTCGACTACATATTAATAGGCATTATATCAGAGTTTCGCATTAATACAGGCATTTACTCTGGCATTCATATCATATAATAGCGAATCCCATCTTGTGATACATAATTCTACACCTTTTTCTGTTGTTCTTGTTTTTGGTGTCTGCTAACTTATATTTTCCTCCCAAAAACATCAACAAACTAAAAAAAAAAAAAAAAATATTGCAGAATTTAAAAAAAAATTCCATTAATTGCTTAAATTACATTACGAAAAAAAAAAGTAATTTAAATCATTAATGGACAATATCCGCGCACCTCAAGAAAAGACTTGAAGCGACACATATATGGTTTTAGCGTTGAATGCTTCGAAAGCCATTAGCAACGAGGAAGCTGTATGGTAAACATTAACTATTTGAAACTGGTATTTATTAGCAGAAAGAGAAAGCTGAAGTTTCTTGAACACACGGTAAGGAAAGACTACCTGGAAAAAATAATATTCGCAGGATCTATTTAGCACATTATATCGACTTAAAATTTATTTTAAGGCGGAAAATATATTTGTAGAAGTTATTCTAATGGATATTACGAATTATATCACTTTTGAGTGTAGTGTAAAAAGTGAATTAGTGAATGTAAAGGATAAGAGGCACCGAGTGAAAAAGTAAGGCGAGATAGCAGTTGAAAAGTTCAGGATAGTTGACAGGCTGTTCAGGTGACAGATGTTAACGGAAATCATCCTGGCTCAAAACTTGACAGGACTAGAAAAAAAAGGATGATAAGCGAAAAATAAAAAGACGAAGAGAAGAAACAATCTATGTCTCTAAATTTTAAATTATTTTTATAATTTATTTTAATATTATTCCTCTTTTTTATTTTACTATTTTCACCGCAAGCAAAATAACAGAATGACAAAGACGCAAGTGAAAAAGAAAGATATTATTATGTGAGAAAATATAATACAGATCAAGAATTAAGAAGACAGAAGATATTGACTGACATTGCATTGCGAGTAGTGCAAGAGAAGAAACTGTTAGCATAGGACTTACGGTTACATCCAGCCATTTCAAAGTGTAAAATGATGTGTCGTAGCTGCTAGCCTAGTACTGTGCTAAATTTGTAGAGTCACGGTTCCAAAAAAGGGAAGCTCACCAGAAAAATTGTCATGAAATTATTCATATGAAAGGGACAGGGAACATAATTATGCAACGGAATTTCAAGTACGACTTTTGGGGGAAAAAGAAGGCAGAAAAACTATAATGGCAACTATTAGCATTTGAAGCGAAAAAAGAAAGAAATGATAACGAATTCTTATTTGTGACTGGTGCAGTCTCGCTGTGGCAAATATTTGTGTAAAAAATTGCAACAAAAATACTATATGTTGCCTACAAGTAATATTCCTTCTAGAAGTAACGTTAGAAAATAAAGAGTTAAGACTCTTATTAACTGTTTCGGTAACACGTCCAGTCAGCTCCGAAAGAGGAAGCACAGTCGCGTCGAAGAAAGAAAAATGCTGACACTACCTTTGGCTAACTATTTTTTTTTATTATTTCTCTTCGAACACATATGCAAATTTTGACTCCTCTTCAGTAAGATGGCGTAGTCTGGAATTCATTTAATTCATTTTTTTTTTTTTTTAGTTTTTTTAAGACGAAACAATATAATGAAAGATATTTTCGTCACAAGATTACAGCTGAATTCCCTCCTGTCTACCCTTCAAGTGAGCTTCGCAAAGTTTCTACTTATGACGGTGGGAGGGGGCTCCTCGATGTGGTGTAATGGTTAGCAAGCTTGTCTCGCTAGGACAATTGCGACTGAGTAGTGAGTTCGACACTCTCTGGGTGGCCCCTACTTTCGGCCTTGTGTCACATGCTTAGAAAATAAACATGACGTGAAGCCGATATGCCAATTCAGTTGCAGATTCTTCGAATTTTCTCAAGAATCTCTAAATACATAGTAGAAGCAACAGACCAGATGCAACAGTCATATTCAATGCACGGGTGAATGGTCGACGTAATGTGAGATTAATTCTGGCGAGAAAAGTTCACTAGTAAGAGAATGTGAACCGAATTTACGAGCCGTATAGCAATTAATTCAATGTAATCTTTCCAATTAATAAAGTTTCAGTTTTTGCCAAACACTGCCCTTATTAATATTACTGACTCTTTTATTTCTTATTGAAATCTCATCTAAAATTAAAAAAATGAACTTCAACGTTGTGTCATGTTTCCAATATCACGAAAACCCGAAGAATTCCCGGATAATACTCAGAGAATTTACGAGTAAATGATTCACGACAGTTGCCGATAAAATCAGAAATTAAAAAGAGTATCAATCCCAAGAGAAATATATTCGTTTTTTTTTTCTCTTTGAAAAAGACTGAAACAACAGACTATGTTCCAATTAATAAAGTGTTGTCAATTAGCAAATAAAAAAAAATCAGATTAGCAATACTGCACGCGGAAAAGTTCTCGGTCAGACTAAGTGGCTATTATAAAATTTTGATGATTGATGATTTATTTGTGATTTTTGGAAAATTATTAAACCTGGACTTTTTAAGTTAATTCTTTTATACATACTATTGAGTTGGTGCATAATTATCAGGCGTTTTTTTAAACAATATGTGTTATAAAAAAGAAACATAAGAATTCAAGAAAACATTTTTAAATGACTATTCCGGGGTGTGTGATTATCGAGATGCATTTTTATAGCCTGAAAATAAAATATTTTATTTAAAAAAAGTAAACAAAACACCAAGTTTTATAAACAAATAACTCGCCTACAAAAACGCCTGATAATTATGCACCAACCCAAAACATCTAAGTAGTCTAGTATTCATTATTTACACAACTTTTTTCTACTAGGAATTAACTTCTCTTGAGAAATTAAGACCGATGTATTTCTGTAGCAAAACTCTATTAGCTTTCATATATTCAGAAATTAGTCATGAATTCCTACAAGAGTTTTTTGAATCTTATCATCCATTTCATTCCAGACTTTTTATGCATTGTTCTTTTATGTTTCGTGTCCCCTCACGACGCAGGCGATTATGGTCCTCCCTAACTTCCTATTTTTCGTAGCTCCAAGTAATATCCATCCTCCCTAGTCATTCTTCTACCTTCCATTTCCATAATTTTTGTGTTTACTTTCCTTTAACTTAAAGTCTGTACATCATGTGACTGTCAAATTTTCCAGACCTTCTTTTCTGAATATGTGACTCAGAAAATTCAGCTTTCAGATTCTACGTATAAATATGCTGTTTATTTCCGTTTGCTTTAAAACTTGCTCGTTGCTTAACCGTTCTGTCCATTGTATACAAAGCATGCTTCTCTGAAACTATGAGGGAACTAGTCAGCAATGATAATCCTGGTTTCCGGATTTCCAGTGTTTTCATATTTTTGTAATTTACAAATCAATTGTAGGGATTATTATAGAAATATGCATTCACATTATACGTATATCAATTTCCTTCTTGATTTTCAAAGAATTTCTAGAGTAAAAAATTAGCAATACAATTATATTATATATATATATATATATATATATATATATATATATATATATATATATATATATATTTATATATATATATATATATATAGTTTTAAAAACAAGGAATTTATTGATTTTAATTTTATTAGTCTCTAAGGCCCTTTCAGATCAATACGAAAATTTCAGTGTTTGCGCAGATCAGTGTTGCCAACATTGTGTGAAACTTTTATGTGAACTGATTGGACGGTTTTTGAAATATTAGAAAAAAGTTATCTCAATAATAATTTGGCGCACAGTGTATATATATATATATATATATATATATATATATATATATATATATATATATATATATATGCGTCTGTGTGTGTGTGTGTGTGTGTGAAAATATTGTAGAAAATAGGAAAGAAACTGGTTTGGTAAATAATCCAAAGTTCCTTAGTATTTTTGTAATTATTTTTAAAAAATAGTGCTCGATACGAAAGTAGAGCATAAATATAATTATTTATTTAAAAATATGATTCCAACTGGCTACATAAGAGGTCTCATGTTTCAAAACAAGAGCCGAAAACTTCAAAATAATATTTGAAGTAACTTGAGTTAAAAAAATTCCCCAAAAAATTCGCCAAAAAATGTTTGCTTGAAGATGGAACAGAGCCTACTTTAACTCAAGTTATTTCAAATATTATTTTGAAGTTTTCGGCTCTTGTTTTGAAACATGAGACCTCTTATGTAGCGAGTTGGAATCATATTTTTAAATAAGTAATGATATATATATATATATATATATATATATATATATATATACACACACACACAAGTATAGGATTCATGTGTATGGAATAAATTCCAATAACCAACAATTACAATTCTTAAAAGAGTGCTAAATACAGAGTAGAGCAAATACAATTATTTATTCGAAAATTATAACATAAATATGTTATAAAATCACTACAAAAATAGACATTTCGTTTCAAAACTTCTGGTGTCTTATCAAGTGATGGTGTTGAAATGATGCCATTCAACATGTCAAGAATGAGAAGTTTTTTCAGAACTTATATATATATATATATATATATATATATATATATATATATATATATATATATTTATATGAATATATATATATATATATATATATGAATATATATATATATATATATATATATATATATATATATATATATATATATATATATATAGATAGATAGAGAGAGAGAGAGAGAGAGAGAGATAGAGAGTTACATCCACGTCCTGGGTAAGACGATAAACTACACCCGACAGCAAGGCCTTGATCAGAATATTTTGAGGAATGTGGAACTACCTGTTAATGGCTGGTGTTCCCAGTTCCACCCTGACCCGTGGTAGTAGCACCTGTCAGGGTCCCAGCTATGGGTAAACAGTTAACCCCGAAAAAGGGAAAAACACAACGAAAGTATAAAAATACGTTTTAATACCAGCATTACTTTTTGGGGATTTTTTTTTTTTTTTTCAATACAGCAATACATTTTTGAAAAAAAATATCACCAACAATATATTTTTTTTTAAATATTTCCAGCAATATATTTTCTGAATAATAAATGTTACCAGCAATATATTTTATGAATAAAAATTATTACTAGCAATATATTTTTGAATAAAAACATTACCAGCAATACATCTTTGAAAAAAAATATTACCAGCAATATATTAGGTTGGTGCAAAAATAATGTCGTCTTTCTTTTGAAGTTGAACTTCAAAAAACGACATTATTTTTGCACCAGCCTAATATTTTGGAAAAAAAATATTACCAGCAATATATTTTGGAAAAAAATATTATCAGCAATACATTTTGGAAAAAAAATATTACCCACAATACATTTTGTAAAAAACATTACCAGTAATAAATTTTTGAAAAAAAAATTACCAGCAATACATTTTTAAAAAATCTACAAACAGAAAGAACATCTATCTAGCTCCCACTACCAAAACGCGTACTGATTATGAATGAGGGCTATACTGATCAGACAGTTATTTGGTATACGAAGTGAACTAAATAGAAATTAATACTATTTTCTAAGTGTTCCAAGAAAAATTGCTCAAGATAAACCTTTCCAGAACAAAAACTCTGAACTGGCATTGAAATAAGAGTGTTGATGATAAAGACGATGAATTCATCGCAAAACTTCAGAACGTTGAAATATGAGAAACATCAAAGTGTGGTGTATGGATCGGTTTTTTAATAAAAATAGTATAGGATATTTTAGAAAACTGAACGCAGAATGTGTTACTCTAAGAACAGCTTTTTCAAACACCGTAAAATGCTATGAAATTAAAATGTTAAACTCAGAACTCTCGTCATATTGTTAAATAGCCGCGACAGATCTTCTAAACACTCGTTTGGATATCCTGCATGGCGCCAAACTCTATCAGAAATCTTGAAACTATCAGCTATATTCAACCGTTTTCTCAGATCAATAATGATTAAAAAATTGCTTCAAGCAAATGAATCCCTCATGAGATCTTATAGATTGGTGCTTCTGAGTCGCACACACAAAGAGATTTATCAATTAACTAAAACGGCATCACTTCAAGTCTTCTAACAGCAGTAACAATTACAATAGATATCACATGTAACTAGACGAGAAAATAATGATATGATCAAAATGTGGACTTTGCACAACAATTGGTTGCGTTTAAACTTGTGTCTATGGTGATGGTTGGTTGGTTGGTTGGTTGGGTTTTATGGCATATCAACCACTGTGGGTCATTTAATTCCAAATCAAGGTATATACACATATACCTATACATATATTAAATATACAATACTATTAAACATATAGCTGGCAACATTATATTTTCAAAAAAACGTATAGCTGGCAACATTATTCTTTCCAAAAAACGTATAGCTAGCAACATTATTCTTTCCAAAAAACATATAGCTGGCAACATTATTTTTCCGAAAACATTATCTAAGGCCTTGTTGTTGGACATATTCTATCGTCATATCCAGGACGCGGATGTAGTTTATCGTCATACCCAGGACGCTGTCTATGGTGAACAGTGAGCGTATTTATAATTGACTCTACAGGTAAATATCGGTCTATAGAGGAGAATTGTTCGTCCCTACCGGAGTCTCCAGGTACTCACTTAGTATGCGGCATATTTTATAGTCTTAAGCAGGATAAAAAGTGGAAATCGGCGTATTCTACTACCTGTTAGGGGTACTTGTGTAGAACTACTTAATTTACCCCAGAATTAGAAAGTTTCACTAGAATTAAAGTAAAACTAATCTTAAAAGATAACTTTCAAAATTAATATTTGTATTAATTCAGAGAATTTTATTTCAGGATTAGCTTTATAAAGTTAAATTTTATTATTCGTTTAACTGAAAAGTTCCTGTAGTTCAGAGGGTAAAAGCAGCTGATACGGTTAAATCTTTTAATAAGATTTCTTATTAATTTAAATTGAGGAATCCTAGTTCAAATTTCATTCGAATCCATGACATTGACTAACGTGCTAATGCCCTTGGGAAAGGTATGAATCATCTTTTCTCCCTCCACCTATGGGTAAATAGCAGGACAGACCGGGTTATCTAGTCTTGGATAGCAACTGGTCTACTGCTGAAAGAAATTGTAACCTACTGCGGGAAAAAATCTGCCACGTCAGTCATGATCGCCTAACCGTGTATCACGCATGGCACATAACTCACTGAATTAATTTAAATAGAAATTGGTGACGCGTTCGAGTCTCACCAGAAACATAAGTTTTTTTTTTTTTTTTGTTTTTTCTGATTTGTAAAATTTAACCGATGTTTTGAAACATTCATGAAAAACAAAGAGAAAAAAAGATGACGTCAAAAGAAAAATAATATGGTTGAAAGGTTTTTGTGTAAAAGTAAAGAAACCTGACTAATGGCAATCTTCTTGCTCGGTTATATTTCCCTGAAGCAGATGGCCGGCCTATCAGATAGGTTTTCGTTGGTAATTTAAATAAAAGCTGAAATAAGGGAAACTCGAGTATACTTGTCGATTGATAGAGATCAAGACCCCTGTGCAAGTCCTAACAAATTGGAAACACAAGATATGTATTCCGAATTATAAACTGTGGCAACTCTGAGTGACATCGACCAGTAAATATCTAGAATCAACCCTCGCCTTTTGAGATGCGGATAGCGTAACGGCCATCAGTGCGGAAAGTTGATAGAGTTCTGGTCGGGCATGAGGTGTTAAATTCGATAAATTCCTAGCGAAATATATGAACCGATCCCTTCCCCAGCTAGCTAGCTATATATATAATACATCATATATATATATATATATATATATATATATATATATATATATATATATATAAATAATACACCATAATATATATATATATATATATATATATATATATGTATGTACAATACACCATAATATATATATATATGTATATATAATACACCATATATATATATATATTTATATATATATATATATATATATATATATATATATATATATGTGTGTGTGTGTATGTATAATACGCAATATATATATATATATATATATATATATATATATATATGTATAATACACGATATATATGTATAATACAATATATATATATGTATAATAAACTATATATATATATATATGTGTATAATATACTATATATATATATATGTATAATACACCATATATATATATAATACACCATATATATGTATAATACACCATCTATATATATATATGTCTGTGTGTGTGTGTGTGTTTGTCTGTATGAGCCCCAGCGGACGAGCTAGTGTGTATATGTGTCTGCGTACCTCAATGTGTGTACGGCCATGCATCTATGTTTCCGTTAGCATGAATGACATCACGACGACGATTTCGCTCCCACTTCCATAATAACACCGATACACGCAATCTACATAAATCAAAAATTTTAAAAAAATATGTTTTTAAAGTTTTTCTGACGATTGCAAAAGCATGAAACCCAGGCTCACATCAATCCAACCAATATATATATATATATATATATATATATATATATATATATATATATATATATATATAGAGAGAGAGAGAGAGAGAGAGAGAGATTATGTGTGTGTAACAATTGAGGGGCAGTCACTCACTACGTGCCGTGCTAACTTGGTCTCATTGACGCCTACTGATATAGAAGAGGTTTATATATATATATATATATATATATATATATATATATATATATATATATATATAATATGCCACATATATATTCAAGAATGCCTTTTACATTTCTAGAAATTAATTTAAAACTTTAAAAATTATAATTTAAAAAAAAATTCGGCGGAAAATTCTTCAAATAATTCATTAGTCATCGAAAGTGTTCTTTGTTTTTTTTTGTTTTTTTATTCCCACTACATGCTTCATTTTTTTTTATTTATGATAGCAATTAAAAGTTTATAAAATTAAATAATTAGATAGTTTTCACAGTTTATTTTATTTTTCGTTTCAGAGTATATCTTGTGGAATTTGGTAATAGATTGAGAAAAAAAAATTAAAAAACATGTGATACGTAGCTCTTAATAGGACGAGAAATAAGCAAATTCTGAAATTATATATTTAATCTACGGAATGTCAAGTATTATTCAGACCTTACAAAGTCCGCACAAAAAATTATTGTACTTTGAGAACATTTGCTGTAAACATAATTTCGGTTGTAAATATAAAAGATTTATGAGGACAATATACGGATATCTTGCCATTTGTATTTAAGGACACCAGAAAGCTGTAAAACGAGGGGGAGCGGAAATATCAGGCGTGGCTGACCACATATATAGAGAGAAGGGAGATCACCGCCCTCTGTTGGATCAGGTGGAGATCATCGACAAAAGAAAACCATTGGAAAATTCGTAAACTTAAGGAATCAGCACATATGATAGGCCACAAAAATCTCCTGAGCCGACCAAGCATAGAAATGAATACAATATGGGAATCAATAATAATGAATGCTATAGAAAAGCGATAATAGCAACAAAAATTGGAATATGAACTCTGGTAAAAACATGTAAAGATTACAACAAAAGTTGCAATATGAGCACTGGTAAAAAAATAGTTTCTGACGACGTTAGGTTCATAATACCCAGAAATTCATACATAGCACAGTGGATAAAGGCGTTAGTTAGATCCAGTGGCAAGAGTCAATCAGTGTGAGTTCAATACCCGGTTAAGGCAATGGAGAACTTTCAGAGGGAAATTAACAGGAGAAAACTTGTAAATGACATCCATTAAACATGGCACGTGGAACTAGAACAGTCTAGCCCAGTGAGCGAAATAAATGGTTCAGTTCGACAATCGAAGGCCGGCGCGTACAACCAAAACGTTTTAATAAATATGGCGACAAAGATGAGGACAATAGTCCGAATAATGTAAATAATGAAGATTATTATTGCTTGAAATATGTTTTCTTTTAAAAATGTACTTCTAGCAATACGGTTCTTTTTCAAAAACCTATTGCTGGTAATGTATTGCTGATAATATTGTTTTTCAAAAATGTATTGTTGGTATTAAAACCTATTTTTACATTTTCATAGTGTTTCACCGCAGAAAAAGGTGCTACTACCCCGGATCAGGGTAGACCTGAGAACAATATCAATGACTAATGACTGTGTGTACGCTCCATTCTCTTCAAGATCTCCTGATCAAAGGCCTCACTGCCGGAGGTAGTTTATCATAATTTCCATGACGGACAGGCTTAACAAGCGAGCGATTGATACAATCTCGCTACTTATACTAATAGAAGACAGAAATATGTTCAGGTGCCTGGAGACGGCTGATGACTGACTGGGTGTAGCTTTTCATTTTGGAGACGGGCAAAAAATGACATCTGCTGATATCTCGATTTAAAGTACTACCCCTGATTTTGCATAATGACTCCAAACGAACAGAATGACATTTATATTTATGGCTTACAGCCAAATTACGTAAAGTCTGGGTAATTTTGACTGGGAAGCAAGAAAACTTCAGAGAGTTCCGCAAGGGAGAAGTGCGATAGAAGAAACTGTTAGCATAGAACTTACGGTTGCATATATATAGATATGGACTTACGGTCACTGAAACATCGGTTGTCGCACGATCGACGAAGTTAAGGAACGTCGAGCCTGGTTATATCTAGATGGGTAACCGTTTGGAAATACCAGGTGTATTAAGCTTTTATGTGTGGGTGGTGTAATTTATAATGGCTCGGAATTGTTAATCGGAGAACGGTGTTCTAATTCCTGCTGTGTTCGTTATCTTCACTTTCGTGCAAATACACTTGGGAAAACGGACATAAATCCACAACTTCCCTCCAGCTAGGGATTAATTAGTAAAACTTGTATAAATTCAAAATATTATTATCCCTAAAATAATCTTGCGAAGTGTTGATATCCCGTAGAAAACAAATCAATCAATCTTATTATTATTATTATTATATATATATATATATATATATATATATATATATATATATATATATATATATATATATATATATATATATATATATATATACGTGCAATGAAATAAAAATTAGCTAAATGGCCTTGGGAAAAGTATGATGCTGTCTCATCTACCTTCAACTATGTGTTAAAAACTAGATTAGATTAGGCTCTTGAGCCTTTAGCGGTTAAATTAAGAGAAGGAAAACTCTGGATTCCAAATCTCATTGACGGTAACGGAAAACCACGACACTCACTATATTTCCCAAGAATGCATGTAAAGAGCAATAACAGTTACTGGACTTGAAAAGTCTATTTTCCTCAAAAATTGTTTTAAGTAGCACTGACTTCTAGTTCAAGCAATGCCGAAAGTTTCCTTACAAGGAAACGGCTAATATTCTCATCAGCGAAACTTAGGCATTCTTAGTTTCCATCAATTTTCATAGCCGATGTTATTATTCCAGATTTGAGATTGTTGCTCTAACTGAATGTTCTCAATTCAGTGTATATTCAGAATAAAGAAATTACTGTTTCGAATCCTGTTTATCTTTTTTAAAAATCCTAACTCTACAAGGAACAATAAGAAGATAGAATCCGACAAATAAATTTTCCATAATTTTTGTGATATCCACCTAGCATGATATCTAACTAGCATGATATCCAACTAGCATGAATGTAATATATAAAGGCATTCGTTACATATTATTGTTAGGTATTTCAAAGCCTTCCTCTTTTGTGCATATTTACTTTTAAATGCCGTTTCCTTTAAATATAAAGTTAATCATGACGTTTTATAGATTCCGTTTTATTATTTGTGAATTTTTAGGAAAGATAGCGGAGTAGTTTACCCTTGACTTTGTCAGAATATATATATATATATATATATATATATATATATATATATATAAAGAAACATAGTCTTAAGGTGTGCTATATTTATGGAATAAAGTGCTCAATATCAGAGATAGAGCGTGTGTAAATATAAAAGTGAACATAGAAGTCAACACTTCAAGGCCTCTAAGTGTTGACTTCTATGTTCACTTTTATATATATATATATATATATATATATATATATATATATATATATATATATATATATATATATATATATATATAAAACAGAGGACGCCACATCGTTTAGCGAAAAACCACGAATCGATTTCATCACAAATTTTAAACTAAAATCTCCCACAATTTTCAAGCAATCTAATAGAAAGTTGATTGGTAAGCAGACATTTAACTTTATAATTAATTCACCTATATAATGAAAACCCACGTAAATAGCGAGTAAATTGGCAAGTTTTTTGGTTTCTTTTTCTTTGACCTTTCAACCAATTTTCATTTAACTTAAAAATTGTTTTATAAATGTATCCTCTTTAACATCCCTTGTAGCACACTGACAAATTGAATATCAAAAACTTCAAAATACTTGTGGTCTGGAGTGGGATTTCATGTTGCCTATTTTATCACTTCATGTATTGCGCTAACTTTAATTGAATAAATACAGACTCCTTCTGTTATATCAGTAACTGCATTAATTGAAAGTGTGTTTTTTTTTAATAAAAGTACTTTAAAGTAATTCAAGATTGACTCTGTTACATCTAAACATGATGCTGTTTTTGCTCCATTCTAATTGAACGCTTTTTCTGATTGACCAGCTAGGTATGAGTGCTAGTTCAGAATATTTCTCTTCTTAAAATTACTGTCACACAAGGCTAGACAGCTCCATCTATCCTTTTATTTTGACCACTTTCTGGGGGAGACGAAATAGATTCATACGTTTCTCAAGGGTATTGATTTAAAATCGGACACAGCAGTCTATACTGAAATTTTTAATTCGTTCGATGAACCTACATTCAGCGCTAATAACTGTTACGATATCCGAAAAACAATCTGTTGTGGATTCCGGGATGACATTCGGTCTCCAATGAATGACAAACGCAAGAATGAAATATAGCAAATAAATGTATTTACACAATAATACAATTGGTAATAGTGTTAGTAAATCCAGAAACGCGGTTAGTAGCAATAATAATATATATATATATATCGTAGCTGTCCTCTATGTTTCGAGCGTGATCACCTCCTTTATTTCATGTCCTCACTCCCTCCCACTCCCCTCAAATTCTATGTATTCGCAGGTGACTCATATGGACAGCCAAACTGCGACAAATTTTGCCACAGAATTGATATACCCGATCAGTTTTGTTTACAGTGACATTATTTGGGTGCACACTAGGTTTTTCACATTTCTTTAATATATATATATATATATATATATATATATATATATATATATATATATATATATATATAATCTGGTAAATTCAGTCTCGAAGTAGGACTTCCTTAGAATCTACGTGCTCGAAACTCCGATTTCTACAAGCGGTTACCAACTCAATCACAATCACTACTCTCTCTACTCTGACTACTCTCACTCTGGGTATTTAACTGCGGCAGTCCAAGTACACACTGGTCGAGTGAACCCCATAACACAACCAAAACAAATTAAAATCTAAAATCGAGTTTGTATTAATTTGAGATTCCTATTTTTTTTTTAAATCGTTTTACGCCGATTAAGGCCATAAAGCCACTACGACACAAGGGATTACTGACATTAAAAGACTAGCATTCAAGAAGACAGGACATGACGACTGAAGTTGCAGTTAGAATTTTTGAAGATAGTAATTTTACTAAAGTATAGACCGGGTGAGAACTTAATCAAAGTGTACAAAAGAAAAAAATCCATTAGTATATAACTTTCAATTAGACTTAGAAATTTAAACCGTAAAATGATGTTACCTTGACGCCAATCATTTAGTCTGTTTTAATTCATGAAGCCTTGATAATAAAGATGAAAGCAATATTTATTTTGTTTTAATACAATAACGTAGCACAAGGTCAAAAACGGGGAATAGGGGAAGACTGGTCTTCATTTTGACTTATCTTAAACATAGCTAGCCACGATTACTGACCCAAACATACACCAGTATTCCTTACACGAAAACAACACATTTTTATTTACCATTCATACTACAGGTACCATAATACCTCAAAATCCTACCTGTAGTCTTAACTAGTTCCCATATGCACAAATTCTCATGGTGGGGGATAAAATAACAACATTTAAAAATGAAACACCAAATAATATTTACAAGGAATACAATTTATATATAAGAAACTAAACAAAATAGTGTTACTAAAAGACTCACAATCCTTAAATGTGGCAGAAAAATCAATTAACTGGACGAAATTATAGCAGGACTAGGTAATTAATGACAATCAGTCGAGCATTTGATTCACTGAAAGACAAACTAGGACACAAGGATTACTGATTGTTAAAGAATATTAGAAAAATTACTGTTAAGGTGAGAGGACAATAAAAGAACAATAATTAAGAAGATAGAATATAACGATTGACATTGCATTTAAATTATTAAGGATCAAAGGTGACTGGGAAGCAAGAAACCGAATGAGATTTCCACAAGCGAGAAGTGCGACAGAAGAAACTGTTAGCATAGAACTTACGGATATATCTAGCCATTTCAGACAGTAAAATGATGGGAGATTGACGACAATTTAGTACTGCACTTAAATTCGTAAAATCTTGGTAATATAGCGGAAAGTAATATTTATTTTGATATAATACAAAAATGTAGCACAATTCCAAAAGGAGGTTTGGGTAAACATGGCTAGGCACGATCACTGACCCAAACATACCACAGTATTCCTTACACGAAAGCAACACATTCTTTCTTAACGTTTTACTACAGCCACCCTAATACCTCAAGTCTCTATTTAGTTTTAAGTAGTTCTCATATATACAGTTTGTTTGTCGGTCGGGTTTAAAAATAGCACATTTTAAAAAGAAACGCGAATGAATATTTAAAAGAAATACAAGTTATATTCAAAAAACTAAACAAAACAGTGTTAGTAATAAAAAAAATCCCAACCTTTAAATGTGACAGAAAAATTAGTTAACTGAACGAAATTAATGAGGGACTATGTAATTAACAACAATCATTCGACCAGGCATCCAGACACAAAACAAATACGAAATACACGGTCGAAAAACGAAAAGCGCCCCGCATCTACCAGAGAACTAACATCTCTGTTACCTAAGTGGAAAGGGGGCGGGATATTACCATATCAGAAAGTACATCAGAACAGTTACAATAAAAATATTTATAGAAAAGGCTCAGGAAAGCTACGTTGGGAAAGAGAGTAAACCGGAGATGCCAGGCTAAGACCAACAACACTGCAGATTCTTCAATGAATTTTCATCAAGATTCTAAATATATAAAGCAGGAGAACCAGACCATATGTGGCAATAACTGAAATGTTCGGATACCGGCGACTTTGGTATCGGACGTGTTATTTTGGAAATTGCTGGTGATTTAATATTACTTGCTGTCACTTAATCTTCAGCGATAACGATCTGTTTAGATGCGTGGAATAATAATTCATTTGGGAAATATAGACCATCTTTAAAGTGCTCATTGTATAAAAATAGCCCGGCTTTGATTACTACCCAAATAGAAACTGAAGCAGAACAATTAGAAAGCTTTTCCCTTTATATTTTCTCTTCTAGCTATATTTTAATATGCATTAGATGCAGATTGTCAGTTGTGGTAAACTAAAAAGAATGAGTTCCTGAGCTAAGCAAACGTGTATTATTTTCCTCCTTGGTGAACTTAAGACCTCATCGCCCTGCGTTTGTTGAACTGTGTGCTAATCGTAAATGCATTAGCATTGAAAATGGTAATTTAAGTTATAGGAGACATAAATGCATTCAGTGCGCCACCTAGCGTTTGATTACTGAACGGTAAAGAACGTAACAATGCAACGTTTTTTTCTCTTCGTTTTTACTCATCGGTTCTTGCTCTTCTTTTGCTTGACTTCATCATTCCGCTTCTTTTGACGGGTAATCTTCATTTTAACTCTCTTATTTTATTGAACAAAACTGAATCGTCAGGTATGCATGCCGGCAAATGAAACTGTAACGTCTAATTTGGATAACAATTCGCAATTGTCTTCGCGTTGTTTTCTGTACTATCTTATCGGTTTCATTAGAAATTGGATCGATGTGGGCGTGTTATATTTTGAAAAAGAAAACGAGAGAGCGCCGACGATACAGGAGAAATGAACGATAAAAACCCGGTTTGTGTGAATGGGTAAGGTGACGTCAGAGTAGTAGGAAGCGGGTGGTGGGAACAGAGAGGAACGGAATCAGACTAGGTTATATTGATTTAGGCGAGACTTTTCGAATTACTGTCTACTGGTTCCTTTTTGATTTGAGTAAACGCAAACGGAAAATATTGAGTCAATGATTTACAAAGTGTATGCTTGTCTTGATATAAGCGTAACTTTTTCTTTGCTATTTATGTGCCTTTTCCTTTCAAGATTTGGCGATCGTGACTCTCCACAGTATCCTATACTTTGTATATCTTAGTAATGTTAGTCTTTTTACTATGCCTCATGCTCACTGGTCTGTCACCCTTTTACGCAACATTGTCCTGTGTTAAGTCTTTCCTAATTGTGCTTAAAATTTTCTAAGCATATTTGTCCTTTTAGTTTAGATTTTCCTTAAAATTTATTCGTTGCTCACATTCTCAGCATCCTTCTGTAGAACCACGTATGTGTTTCCTCACGTCTCCTCTTCATTTGGTGAGGAAATTGTTTAGCAATTATTAATAAAAATATTACACTTTGTCTAATTTTGCTTCTGTTAAATCAGTAGGAAGGAGAATCTGTTAAGATTCAAAATGAACAACTATTAAATTGAAACTTACGAAATTTCTGGATTTATTGAAGCAGATGTAATGGCGAAAGCATCACCTTAACTACTAGTTATTTTAGAATAAGAAGCAGTTAGTAATAAATATTATGTATATAAGCTTAACATGCATAGTGTATATGTTGCAGATTTGAATCAACTCACAACAAAGACTTTTTTTGAAATATAAAATATTTTTATTTCCATGTATTTATCGGCTATGAATGTTAAAAGTTATTGTTTAAATTTTCTTGTGTGTCGTTGTTTGTAAAGATGAAAAGAAATGTGATTTCCTCGCGTGGAGGTGTGACAAAAAAAAGTGGCAAGCAAGAGAGTGACGAGGAAAATATATGAGTCACGTACCTTTGTTTTTTTTTATTATTGTTGGCGGGAACGCGGCATATTAGTTGAAAAATGTTAAATATTTATTTTTAAAGGATTAATTTATTGAGCGGAAGAATACGCAAATCCACCGACTCAGAAACCATTTTTTGTCATTTGATGATTGAGTGTTGTAGAGGGGGCAAATAAGCCCCTCAAACACATAATAAAATGAAAATACACTACAAATAAAGTAAAATAAACTTTTGTTTATTTTCGTAAAAAAAAAATATATATAAGAATTATTTTTTTTGTACACAATGGAATTGTCCGTAAAGCCGTGATGTCGGCTTGCCGCTGTACTCCCTCTGATCTGATGAGAGTTTCTATCTTCCTTATATCTGAATGATGAGGCTCAGAAATGGGTTTCTTATGTCGAGCCTTGATTGGTCAATAAATCATATTTTTGATCACGTGGTGTACTTTCCACTACGTCCGAACTTTTGGGTGCGCCGTCCTTGTTTTTGACCCCACAGGGTATGGTAAGGAGAGAGTTCCCGGGCAATTGTATTTTTTTGGATACACGTGGTGTGAATTAATCTTTATTGTGTGTATGTGTGTGTGGAAAGTAAAATAAGAAACAGCACAGTGTCTTGGTGTTTATTTTCGTCTCCGCTGCACAAATCGCATTTTCACCATATACAATGGATTAACGAATAGGTTTCTTAACCCAAATAATGGAAAGATTCAAAGTACATTTACGACTTACGACATATAAAGTTATGGAAACCCAAGCAAAGGAATAACACTATGGAGACATACAGTGATAACTGACAGGCAAGAAAGTAATTTGTTGACGAAGTTTCATTCTTGAGAAACGTCACTGGAAGATGAACTCAGACAAGATAATGAGGCACTGAATGCATTATTGAAAAGCAATTTGAAGGAAAGTAATCCAAGAATTAGTAAATATTTTAAATAAAGGACTATCTGTTAGAGGCTGACAACGATAAAAAGGCTGCAAGTTAGTTATTTGGGGTTTAAATGATCTTAGAAAAAAGAACAATACGAATCGTTTATCGAGGAACGTTCCTTAAATGTACCTTTTTTCTTTATGTGCCATTCCCTACTGGACGTATGCGATCATGGCTCTCCACAATTTCTTCTCCTTTGTAGCGCTTAATAAATTTTCTCTTTTCGTTATTTCTCTTAAACCCTGTCCCGACATCCATTTACTCAAGTAAGTTTGCGTTGTTGTTTTCATCTGCTAACACTTTCCTTCAATTTGTCAATTTTTTCAAACCCTCCTTTCCCATGTGACGCAGAAATTTAAACAATCACTTCCTGCATTTAAGCATATGTTTCTTTTTTGTTCCAATTATCTCTAAAACCTCGTCGTTGCTCACATGTTTCTTTCATGGTATACTCAGGATCCTTCTGTAGAACCACATTCCTATTGCTTGAGATCACTTCTTCATTTCTGAGGAGATTGTCCAGCATTCAATGCATAGCAGTTCAGAACTCTTTTCTTTGTTTCTAGCGAAGTTTTTTTCTGTCTTTTAATACGTCACTTTTGGAATACATCTATGGCTATCCCAATCCGTCTTCCAATTTAAGTGTCGCAATTTCCGTCCTCTGTTAAAACGCTCCCTCTATATATTAATATTTTGTACTTGTTTTAATTCAGTATATCTGATTTGAAATTTTCAAGTTGAGCTAATTCTTTTGCTAACAACCTGTTATGGTCCGGTTCCTTGTACCATGGTGGTAGAACCAATAAAAAAGAACTCGAACGCGGATATGGAATAACACAGATATATTACAAACAGGAATATATACAGAGAAGTAGAAAGTGTTAGTACGAAAAATCAGGTTTAGTAGTAATTGTCTGGACGCGACTCTGTTTCGGACTGCCTCTGACACGACTGACTGACTCGCTCGCTTTGACTGACAGAGAGACTCCTGATGGACTTCACTCCAGACTGTTATACATCATGACGGTCGTCTTCGAGCATAGAATCCAGAAGTTAGCAGTGAATATTTAGGAGACAGTAGGAAAGCGTAGTTCAGGTTAGCAGTGGCTATCGAAGCAATGTAGCAGAGCGTAGTACTTCCTTCTGTTCATCTTCACCTCACAAGTTGGCACTGGTCATTCGGGTAGGGTAAACAAAAATGGCCGCCATTATGCACGACGGGTTGTATGTTCCACGTCTTCTAATTGTTTAACCATCTATTGGTGGACTATAAAAGGAGTTAAGACATTTTGACTGGATCACTAGTTACACACATATACACAAAAAACTGAAACACAGACTTCAGACTGATCTCCCTGCTTCCTCTTGAGGCGCAGTATTGATTACATATGGAATAGTTCATTCTGTTATTACGGGTAAGGTCCCATAGCACAACCATGAATTCTGTCTTCTTGCAGTTGATGTTTTATCCTTTGTTCTCGCTTTCTTTCACTACCTTCTGTAGAATGTTTTGTAGTAATTGTTTATCAACACTGTGGTATTTGCCTAAGATTGTGGGCGTCAATAATGAACCCGGTTAGGACTTCTAATTCTTTCAAAATTGCCTCGCTGTATAAGTTTGAATAAGTCCGATGAGAAGACACGCCCGTGCCTGAAACCTCTTTCTATTTCTTTATATCTACTGGACTCATTTTCTATCCGTATGCAAGCGGTTTGCTGCATGCATAGGTTTAAGCGGTGAGGAAAAGTTGCTTACATACGACAATAATCAACGATAAATATGGGTTAAATCTCCAGAGCCGACACCAGAAACTGTGGTCGATGGAAGAAGATAATCTTGTCCATGTGCTGAAATCGACTGAGTACTATTTATTTAGAATTTTTTAGAAATAAAATAATAAATGTTCAGCAGCTGCAACATATCCATAAATGTTTGTTCACAAAGCGTCATGCAGACGCCATTAGGAGAACTCAAGACCACAAACAACAGGAATAACACTGGGACATTTTTAGGAACTAGGTTGATCTTTTCTTCCCTAACCTCTATATTCACCTTGCTTTGCACCAATCGACATTTCCTTTTTTGATCACTTTGTTAGGGAAAGCTTTCGCCCATGGAAACCAGATTCAAGAGTTTGTCGAAAACATTTTCACATCAAGGCTTTTCTACTCTATCGAAAAACTGTTTGATAAGTGACAAAAAATTCAAAACAAAAAATGGTAAATATGTAATTAAATTAAATATAATTATCCTTTTTTTCAGAATTAAATTTTTAATCATAAAAGAATTATTCATGACTGAAATATTTGGCTGATATTTTATAAACACTGTGACTTATACATATAATAATTCGATCGATATATCTCTTGTAACTATATCTGTGTCAATTATATTTGATCAAATCTAGAGATGCTTATATATGTCAGATATTTATTTAAAGAAAACGAAGCAAGTATACAAAGATTACAGTGTCGCCAATAAATAAGGAGCTCCCTGCAGAAACACAAAATGGCTAGCTGGTTGGATGACTAGGTAATTCAACGATACATGAAACCCCACTGGGACACCTACGGTTGAATCAATACTTTCTAGGACAAAACTCGCAATGAATTAATGGGATGTTATTCGGAAGACTGGTTTGTATTAGTCATCAAATGTAGACACAGGACCAGTTTGAACTAGATTCGAAAAGGAAGACACAGGTCCGATTTGGACTAGTTAAGAAGTAAGATGCAAGTTCAGTTTGCACGAGAGTCAAAGAAGCAGATGTAGATCCGGTTTTTGATGGAATAAAAATGGTAAAAACAAGTCTCATTTTCGTTAATCAAAAATGGAGTTACATGTTCGGGTTGTAAATGATTCAAAAAGGGAAACACAAGGTCGGTGGACATGTGTCAAGTTTGTATTAGATTCAAATAGTTAAAAGCAAAACGGTAGACAAAAATAGGTTTGCAAATGAGTCAAAAGCATAAACACAGATCCCGTTTATGATAGAATCAAAATATTAGACACTGATCCGATTTGATCGATGTTCAAACCGGTAGAAAAAAAAGTACGCGTCACAACGCTAAACATGGGTACCGTTTATGCTAGAATGGAAAGGTAGACACGTACTCAGTTAGAATCGAGATTCAAACCGGTAGACCAAAAAAAAAATATGTGTCAAAAAGTTAAACATGGGTCCCGTCTGCGTTAAAATAAAATAAAAAAAGTAGACACGAATCCGGTTTGATCCCTAGTCAAAACATTAGACAAAATAACGGTTTGCACATGAGTCAAAATATTAAACATGGGTCCCGTTTGCGCTAAAATTAAAAAGGTAGACACGGATCCGGTTTGATCGAGAGTCAAAACGGTAGAGAAGAGATCTATTTGAACTTGAGTCAAAAAGTTAAACATCGGTCCGGTTTATGATAGAATAAAAAGGGTAGACAGGTACCTATTTTGATGAACAGTCAAAACTCTAGACAAAAAAATAAAAAATAAAAATAAAAACGGTTTCCACATGTGTCAAAAATTTAAACATGAGTACCGTTTATGCTAGAATAAAAAGGTAGACATCGACTCAGTTTGATCGAAGTTTAAACTACTAGACAAAAAACTACGTGTCAAAAAGTGAAAGATGCGTCCCGTCTGCGTTAGAATAAAAAAAAGTAGACACGAATCCGGTTTAATCGAGTCAAATCAGTAGACAAAATAACGGTTTGCGCATGAGTCAAAATATTAAACATGGGTCCCGTTTGCGCTAGAATCAAAAAGGTAGACACGGATCTGCTTTGATCGAGAGTCAAAACGTTAAATATGGTTCCGGTTTACGCTAGAATGAAAAAAGTAGACACGTACCCAGTTAGGATCGAGAGTCAAACCGGTAGACTAAAAATATCCACCAAAAAATTGATCCACATTTTGTTGGAGGATGTAGCTGATCTATTTTCAGACCTGTCGACATGGCAAAAGTGATAAATATATAATTATAGATTTGGAAAAGTTTCAGTGTACGTTAGTTTACTGACACCACACACATCCTTGTCTCCTACGATTCTTAATTGTCGAAAGACAGTGACTAGATAGCTCGTATCTTGTCGTCTGTTACTTTAACAGGACATTACAACTCTGCAGAGCTCAATCCTCAGTCGGTGGTCCATATTTTTTGCCTTATGCCACATTTAAGCTACGCTTAGAAAATCAATGGGGCACATCGACGTAATGTAAAGGTTAACATTCTCTTCCCGCTAGATTATTTACCACTGAATAGTTCGATTCTCACTATGTGGCCAATAATTTCGACGTTGTGCCACACCTAAACTATACTTAGAAAATTGCTATTACAACAATACTGGCAACTAGATTCCTCCTGATTAGCAAAAATCAACTGACGAAATATCTTAAATGACGGCGTCTGTTTGGTCAGTACTGAATCTCCAGATGTGAGCGTTGCTAAATTTTTGTTTTCTAGACAAGTTCTAAAAATAAACTGAACGAATTTGCAGCTTTCATTTCTGCTAACATCTTCAGCATTAAAATTCGATTTCCAAACGACTGCTGCCCTAAATCTAAACAATTTTTGTTTTAAAAAAAATGCCATTGAAGAAAACGGTAAATTCAAACAAACAATTTCCTTTCAACAAAAATAAAGATAAAACAGTGAGAGAAGTAGGAGATTGAATTCGCTATAGTTTTTCACGAGAAACAAAAAAATTGTCTTAATTCGCTTGACGCATGCGCATAGGGAGTTTACACTGGTTTTCTTCCCGTTGCTATTTGTTGCTTACTAATGTGTATGTAGAAAAGTGAGTGAGAGAAGAGAGCCTATATGAATTCCCTCTTTCCATTGAGCACTGTTCACTCACTGAATTTCTGAACGTAATTTACAAACGTATGGATACGATTAATAGCGCCATTATCCACAAATCATCCATGATAACTGGGTTGATTTAGGTTGTTACAGGCTCTTACTGAATTATTAAAAAAAAAGTGAGATAGATAAATACTAAATTAAATTAATATAAAAATATATGAAGTAAAAATGCGTTGAAATTAATTCAAATCTAATTTTCTAAAACGATGGAGTTAAGATAAACGTCAAAAATCTTATACTTAAACTGTGTCACAGAGTCCCTCCTAAATATCGATTTCGGTGAAATAAAATTATTTCTTCTAATCGCAAGGATTCTTCGACGACCTCTGAAAAAATTAATGTATATGAGTATGTATGTGTATTTCTCTTCCCTATCTCTCTAACCACCTATCTATTGTTATATATATATATATATATATATATATATAATAAAAAATTATAATGAAAAAGCTTCAAACACTATATATATATATATATATATATATATATATATATGAGATGAGGTATTGTGTACACTATTTACATTATTTGGACTATTGTTCACATCTTTGTCGCCATATTTATTACAACGTTTCGGTCGTTTTATGTATATATATAATTTTTTTTTCATATAGACCAATAGGGGTTACTATTTTGGCTCTCACCATTCGAGATGCAACTAAATGCACAGAAACAAGGTTGTATCTTTGTAGTTTTGTCTATATAAAAACATATAATAAAGAATTATTGCTCTACTCTCGTTATTGAGCCCTCTTTTAAATTAATGATGTGAACGTTAGAAATTATATATTATTTTCGTTCTCATTAAATTCGTGTACATACATATATATATATATATATATATATATATATATATATCTCGCAGACACTTTGCTTTCATTATGTTGTATTGTAGAATATTCAAATGAGAATTTCAGTGGGGTTTTTTGTTTGTTTGTTTTTTTAACATAAGGACTTTTGAGTTTCCATCAGCCATTGGACACCATTTTAAATTTCTTAGATCTCATCAATTTAATATCTAAGAAAAAATAGAACAAAAAGTCCAGCCAATTTGTTGATACGCCCAACTTTCTCAAGGCCACAGCCTTCAACAGACGATTTGATATTCCATAAAAGAGATAGTTCCCTATCGCATTATTAATAGTAATTGACTCACAGTCGTCCATAATATTGTATTCTTCTTGTGTCGATTTTGCAACGCAGTGTATGTATAGACTGAGAGAGAAAGAGAGAGAGAGACCTTTTTTCAGTTCTTCATTAGAATTATATTTATACAATCCCTAAGACTTACCTGAATCTCTACGACTCTATATTTAGATCTTCTTATATGCTATAGAAAATGGATTTAGTATCTACACAACAATAGAAAGGGGTGTAAGACATGGGTGTGTATCAGGGAACCGGAGACCCTGCCACTATTTATTATCGAGGAGTGTAATCTAAACAGTACAAGATGCGCAAATGACACTGTGTTGATGGCGGACACGAAATGAAAAACTTCCTCAAATAAGTAATAAAAGAAAGCTTGGGAAAGGGTTGCATGATCAATTGACATTAGAAAGGCAGTAAGTTCATCAACAAGAGAAAAAGCCCAAGATGCGAGTTACAAATCTGAGATCTGATCATCAATCAAATACAAAAGTTTAAATATCTTGGAAATTTTTTAACGAACAATGGAATATGCGACACCGAAATTCGAAGAGGCTTTGTCCTAGCGAAATATGTGGACAAATACACGACACTTTCTGTACAACATATCCCATTTAATGGACAATTATTTTTATCCTACAATTAAAACGGACCTGCTTTTCACCTCTCATGTCTTCTTCAAGATCAGATTTCTTTTTGTTCAATCTTTTGACAATATTACCTATGTTGCTGGTGCAAATCTTGCTCGATTTGACTCTATTGCTGTTAAATAACTTGTACAGCCCGGGCGCTTTCAGAAAGTGCTTATTTAAAATCTAAAAAAACATTTTCCTTGTATTTGTTTTTACTTGCATGTTAAAGGGTGGGTTGAACCAGATAATATTCCTTTTTCTTTTTCTATTGTCATCTATCCTTGGGTTTTTGCTTGGTCCTTGAAACACAGGCTGGCGTTATACCCCTCCTCTCTTAAGGCAGATACGTATATTTTTTCTTTGAATCTTTCTTCATTTGAAGACTTTTTGAGAATCTGCATTGTACGCCTAACGGGGTATATTTCATTACACTTGACGGGTATTTGGATACCGTATTAATCTATCTCAAAGCCGCATTAGGTTTTATGAAAGGTGAGATGATTTCCGTCAACAAGTTTAGTTCTATGTTCTAAAACTGGACTACCTTCTTGTGGATCTCGACGGTGATGTTGAAATCCAGATTTTTAATATCCTCTCGGGATATTAATCGAAAATCAAGTGTTCTTGACAGTAAAGGACCAAAAAGAACACTTCCTCATCACATTATTCCGCTTTATAAAACCAAGACAGAGCTTGGTATTATAAGCCACAAAATTGTAATGGTTACCTGAAAACTATTAAGCATGGTTACCAACCAGTGGAAGAGCCCGTCTGTTTGCATTTCGTGGTTTGAAAACATTCCCAACAAGAGTAATAATGTGTTCATTAAATATAATATTAAGGATTATTATTTCTATCCATCTATTACAGAAAATATTTTATTGACGGCCTTGATGTTTGCCTACGTTGGGATTCGTAAACTTACACTTCGCATCGCGTTCCTAGTTCCAATGTGTCAGCAATCGAATGGTCAGGGTGGAAGGAAGGCACACATAAGAATTCCAATTCTTGAAAAGAGTGCATTCGTGCGAGGAGGATGCACCCCTGTTACCCCTAAGTGAGTGCTTCTTCTACATTAAATGCCGGATTGTTTTCAAGCAATTCTTATGGACGACGGTTAGAGTCACTGAGGACCAGGCGTTGTCCCTATAAGGCTTTATATCACGAGTTAGGGATGGAGTCCGTTCAAGATCATTTGATAGTCGAGCTCGGTCTTACGAAGCAGGAGGTTCGCTCGATATGGCTTTGGGCGCCTGGGTTTAAAAGCCTCAGTAATGATGAGGCATAACTCACCTGGCTGGTAATTCGAAGGGGCTCTCAGAGTCGGCAAAAGATTCTGGTCGGCCGGCTTCGAAATGTCTCGAAATTGTGTTTGCCGTGGTGAGTCGATGTAGATCCTGCATCAAGCTTTCTTTTCCTGCAGGGTTGTAATCCCGTTCTGCAAATGTATTGAAGATATAATGGTTCGTATGCTGCGCAGAAAGTTTTTCGTCCTCTTTTTAGCAATGTGGTACCGCAGTTGCCTAAGGCTGAGAACTGTAGGTTCTTTTATTTGATAGTCGTTATATGGATGGGACGACAGAAGGAATTATATGGGATAGAGATGCTTACTTTTTCCAACTGATCTTGTAATTTAAGCAACGGTTTAAAGTCAAGATTAGAACGGAAAGGCCACGCTTCCCTCCATCAGAATTTGACAAAAGGTCGGTGAGTCAGCATGTCTGTGTTGATTAAAAGGACCTTAAATGGAGTGGCATTTTGATGCCGGTTATGCATCAAGACATTGTTGAACATTGGTGACCCCGCCCAAAATAGGTTAGGTTTGGGTTGTGTTATCCTTAGTTTCTTCTAAGTTAACTTAGCTAGGAGATGTATGCTTATTGACCCTCTTTTACTTCTGTCCCCACATTTCTTTAGTTTAATTCCTCTCCCTTGTTAGGTGCCATTGTTGTTAGTTCTCTGGTAGATGAGCGAACCTTTTTCTTTTTTTGATTGTGTATTTCGTAATTTTATTGTGTCTCCCTGCGTGTGAGTTTAAGTGAGCGTTTCATTAAATAATTGTGAATGAATGGTCGAATAATTATTATTAATTACCTGGACTTGCTTTAATTTCGTCCCGTTAACTGATTTTCTGCCACATTTAAGGATTGAGTTTGATTTCATTAATAAAAGTATTTTGTTTAGATTCTTGTATAAAAATTGTATTCCTTGTTAATATCCATTGGTGTATCATTTTTAAATGTTGCTATTTTTAGAGCATATGAGAAATAGTTGAAAGTACATAGAGGCTTTGACTTATTATGATGGCTGAATTAAGAATGGTAAGTAAGAATGTGTTTTTTTTTTTCGTGTAAGGAATACTGCGGTATGTTTGGGTCAGTAATTTTCGGTAGCTAAATTTAGAATATGACAGATTGAAGACCAGCCTTTTTCTATCCCCCCCCATTTGGCCTTATGTCACATTTTTTATTACATCAAAATAAATATTACTTTCCGCTATAGTACCTAAACTTCAGGAATTTAAGTGCAGTACTAAATTGTCGTCAATGTCCCATCATTTTACTGTCTGAAATGGCTAGATATATCCGTAAGTTCTATGCTAACAGTTTCTTCTGTCGCACTTCTCGCTTGTGGAAATCTCATTCGGTTTCTTGCTTCCCAGTCACCTTTGATCCTTAATAATTTAAATGCAATGTCAATCGTTATATTCTATCTTCTTAATTATTGTTCTTTTATTGTCCTCTCACCTTAACAGTAATTTTTCTAATATTCTTTAACAATCAGTAATCCTTGTGTCCTAGTTTGCCTTTCAGTGAATCAAATGCTCGACTGATTGTCATTAATTACCTAGTCCTGCTATAATTTCGTCCAGTTAATTGATTTTTCTGCCACATTTAAGGATTGTGAGTCTTTTAGTAACACTATTTTGTTTAGTTTCTTATATATAAATTGTATTCCTTGTAAATATTATTTGGTGTTTCATTTTTAAATGTTGTTATTTTATCCCCCACCATGAGAATTTGTGCATATGGGAACTAGTTAAGACTACAGGTAGGATTTTGAGGTATTATGGTACCTGTAGTATGAATGGTAAATAAAAATGTGTTGTTTTCGTGTAAGGAATACTGGTGTATGTTTGGGTCAGTAATCGTGACTAGCTATGTTTAAGATAAGTCAAAATGAAGACCAGTCTTCGCCTATTCCCCGTTTTTGACCTTGTGCTACGTTATTGTATTAAAACAAAATAAATATTGCTTCCATCTTTATTATCAAGGCTTCATGAATTAAAACAGACTAAATGATTGGCATCAAGGTAACATCATTTTACGGTTTAAATTTCTAAGTCTAATTGAAAGTTATATACTAATGGATTTTTTTCTTTTGTACACTTTGCTTAAGTTCTCACTCGGTCTATTCTTTAGTAAAATTTCCATCTTCAAAAATTTTAACTGCAACTTCAGTCGTCATGTCCTGTTTTCTTGAATGCTAGTCTTTTAATGTCAGTAATCCCTTGTGTCGTAGTGGCTTTATAGCCTTAATCGGAGTAAAACGATTTAAAAAAAATAAGACTCTCAAATTAATACAAACACGATTTTAGATTTTAATTTGTTTTGATTGTTTTTAGGATATCGTAACAGTTATTGGCGCTGAATGTAGGTTCATCGAACGAATTCAAAATTTCGGTATAGACTGCTGTATCCGATTTCAAATTAATACCCTTGAGAAAAGTATGAATCTATTTAGTCTCCCCCAGATAGTGGTCAAAATAAAAGGATAGGTGGAGCTGTCTAGCCTTGTGTGACAGTAATTTTAGGAAGAGAAATATTCTGAACTAGCATTCAAACCCTATCAGAAAAAGCGTTCAATTAGAATGGAGCAAAAACAGCATCATGTTTAGATGTAAGAGTCTATCTTCTCCAATTACTTTAAAGTACTTTTATTAAAAAAAAAAACATTTAGAATTAATTCAGTTACTGATATAACAAAGGAAGTTTGTATTTATTCAATTGAAGTTAGCCGAGGACTTGAAGTGGTAAAAAAAGCAACATGAAGGTCCATTCTTCTTGCATGCTGGTCTTTTAATGTCCTTGCATATTAGTGCCTTAATTATTTTGTTTCGGGTGAAACTATTAAAAATCTGTTACACTGGTGCATTTAAAGAGGATTGAAGAAACATTCAACAGCTATTTATCCACAGACATCATACAATAACAATATCTAATAAACGTCATGTCATTCCAGTGTTAATGTACTAAGTGGGCAGGTTTAATTTTCAAAACCGTGTGACAGGCAAGAGAAACCCACTCCACTATCTTTCCCAAAATTTCATATTAATTCACACATAATAAATAGGAATGCTCTAGAGAAACCATGATAGCCTACATCCGGAAGTGACGTTACATTTTTTAAACATGTATTATAATCTTCTGTGACTACTCATGAGCTTTGATCAATATTATTAAATGAATCTGGATCTGAATTGTAAAGTTTATAATATTTAAACTACTTTATTAACTCTTGACAAGGAAAGAAATCATATTCAAAAATAATTTTTTCTTATGCAAAATAAATACCCCTTTTGCCTCGAGGCTATGGTCTTTATGAAATAGGTGTGTCATTCTACTTTTATGGGCACGTGGCCGAGTGGTTAGAATGTTCGCGTTCAAACCATGAGACTCGGGTTCAAATATCACCATGGTCGATTTGTCAGCAAGGAAACTTTCTGATGTTATCGGACTGGAGGGGTCGATCCCAGCGTTAGGCACATTTGGAAAGTGCCTGAAAACCATAGCACGGGTTGACCAAAGCTTTGTCCGTTAATTTGGGGAGACGAAACCCTTAGGTATCGTCGACTGCTTTGCTAGCACGAAATCATTCTGGCCTTGTTCAAATTGCTGATCGTGCTAGATAACATGCTCTTTCTGCTACCACGAAGCCAATAGTCATCGAGGGCTTGAGCGTGCTGCCTTTGTTCAAATTGTTGATCACGTTAGATAACACGCTCTTTCCCAGAAACTGTAAGTAAGGCTGTTCAACGTAGTTATGGTATAAAGCACAATTGGGCTCTGTGGGTGTTGAATAAACACATATGTGTCTGAGTAAGCGTCTGTAATAGGGATTGGCTAGCCGCCCTAGTAGACGGGTATCCTCGAATACGAGTGCCCAGCTATACATACACCATTCTTCGACCGCCTTATGCCTCAGATGCAACAACGCAATCCTCTTGCTACTTAAATTGAAAAAGGTTCTAACGATCTATATTCCTTACTTCCACGAGCCCTGACTTTCACAGGTAAGAACAGCCACGGACACTGGAACGATTCCTCCCCATACCATTGTATTCCGTTAGTAATAAGGAAGTTCCATTCGGACAGCTTCTTACCAATAACAACTGCTTCGGGGAACGGACTCTCGAGAGGGTGTTTCGCCTGTCACTATAAACTTTTCTTTATATCTATGGTTTAACTTATCTTTCCTAAGTTGTCTTTGAAGTACTTCATACAACTTTCTCATACGTCGTCCTGGGTATGACGATAAACTACATCCAGCAGCATAACCTCTGATCCGGAGATTTTGAGAAAAGTAAAACCACATCTTAACTGCTGTTGTTACCAGGTCAACCCTGCCCTGAGATGATAATACCTATTAAGGTCGTGACTATGGACAAATAGTTAATCTTCAAACTTGGCTGAAATCCCTATCAAAATATAAAAACTGATTTTTATAGTAAATTACCCGCAATACACTCTTGGATGAAAAATAAAAAACCAGTAATACATTTTTGATAAAAAGATATTAGAGCAATACATTATATTCAAGACAAAAAACACTCTTTTCCAAATATACGTCAATGAAACCTGATCTACAAACTGATATCTTACAAAGAATACATTGTTTATTCCCACGAACTTTTCTTAAACAACTTGTCAGCTTTAAAAATTTCATCTGCCGTAAAACAAATAAAAAAATAAGCCACAATCTTCCTACGTGTGACGATATCAATCAGTAAGCTACCTTTAGTGGCTCTTGAGTCTTGTCTTTTGTGAACAATAAGTAAAAGAAAGGTATATGCTAGTACGTGTTATTAGAAATTGAAAAGTTTCGTACTGTATGGTTGGATATGTCAACAGATCTTCCTATCTCGTCTTTGTATGCACCTCTACACGTTTACCTGTTTGAATGCTTCCCTCTTTACGTGTGTCAATTGGTATTAACGCAAACACGTTTTTTTTTCTTCTATCCGAGTAGGCGTTTTGTTGACATGTCGCCTCATATAACACCAGCGCAAAACACCTTTAGTATTCAACTCAGCGTCACATTTTCCCCGCACGTTACCCTTTCACTTTTAACGTCTTTTTGTTGTTGTTATTATTATTATTATTATTATTATTATTATTATTGTTATTATTATTATTATTATTATTATTATTATTATTATTATTATTATTTCCGTGTCTTTCTGTTTTGTTTTCTACCGCAACGATATTTTTCTTTGTTTTTAATACATTAATTATTTTAATAATTTTTTTTTATTTTAACTATGAATATATTCGTTTTTAAAATACTTCCTAGCGCATTGCACGTAACGTAATCTCTTCATTACATCGCCTTTCTCTTGAAATTTCGCTTTCTTTGTGTCTCTCTTTCGAAAAGGTAGAACGGGACATGGGTCGATGGAATCAAAATGGAGATGAAATTCACGCGCATGCGCTGTGGCGTCGTCAGTTTCAATGCCTTTTGTGTATTTCAATTTATTTTAATTACAGTGTCTAGCTCTGAATACACTTGCAAATGCACAGGCGCGTTTCTCGTCACTTCTTTGTTTCGTTCAGCGCGCGACAACGCAACTGAGTGACAGTTTCACAAAGTTTTCACTGCTCCAAAAATGCATTTTTCTGTGTTACTGTGCTATGTGCTTGTAAAATACGTGTTCCAGTGAACTAAACAATCTGGCATCCGGGGAAAATGAGGAACTTTCGGCATATTTCAATCTGTTTCCTTGTTTTTGCTTTCAGCAAGTGTTTCTTGTTAAATATAAAAGTAACTTCAATTCAGTTGGGTAATTTTTTTTTTTTTTTTTTTTTTGCTTTGCTCATATTCTGGCAATGTTACATGAGAATTCACCAATTCTATTGACATGTTTATTAAATTCTAGCTCTAAAGAGATGATAAAAAATGGATTGGAATAAACGTTATAATGCCAGTTTTCTCTCTTACCATTTTTCTAATTCGTGATTCTTTCTTCCTTTAAGATGTCTATCTTTTTTAAACATTTCACGCAAGGCAAGGAAATAAAGCCACTAAGATTCAAATTGTTACGGGACGTGAGAAAATATGAAAAAATAAATACATTATTAAGGAATCAGAAAACGATTAACATTTAAATTAAATCTTTTAATATCAAATTTTACTGGTAAGCAAGAATGCCAGAAAAGATTTCTACAATCGAGAGGTGTGAGAACATAAGTTTTTAGCATAGAACTTATGGTTACATCTAGACATTTAAGCTGTCAGATGATGAGAGCTTGCCACCTATCTAGTACTGCGCTTAAATTTATAAAGTCTAGGGACCAAGAAAATATTCATAGAAAAGGCACTGGGAAGTTATATTGCAACGGTGAGGAATGACTGAAATCGAGATGTCTGATCAGGATCAGTAATCTTGAAGATTCTTTGCATTTTTTCAAAATTCTCTATAGGGATATCACAGTACCTGACTAGATGTGGCAACAATATTCAAAGCATGAACTAATGACAGACTTATAAATGCGTAAGATAGATTCTGGGGAATACAATATTTTCACTTCTTATCAGTGCAAAACGTTAGTCCACGAAGTAGCCGGAAATAACTCTCCTGGAGTTTAGGATCTGCCATGCTGACAGAAAACAAACACGATTCTCTCAGACGGTTAAGATAGGGTAGTTTCGTTTTGGAGGCGCTAAAATACACATCAATTTTTCCCCCGTTAAAACATATTCTAAGTCATTATACACAATGCATATTTATTATTATTATTATTATTATTATTATTATTATTATTATTATTATTATATATAACAGAAAACGAATGTGTTATTTGTAATTGTAAGAAATTTTTTGGAGCGTGCGGTCGCAACTCTGAGGTTGAATTTTTAGATTTTAAGGTTGTGCGTTTTTGTACTAATATGGTAATAGGAGAATTCTTTTCTACTGGTAGGTTTTTCAGTCAATGTGGCATGAACTATATTGTTCAATAAATACAGGAATGTCACAGTTATTATCCGAAAGTTGCACGTCGGATCAGTTCAAGTATGTGATGCAGTTCAATTGAACTGCATCATATACTTGATATATATATATATATATATATATATATATATATATATATATATATATATATATATATATATATATATATATATATATATAAAAAGAAGAGAAGAGACGTACAGCAAACGTTTTTGGTCGTAATGTAGATATATTTTTTTTTAAATATTATGCTTTATTTTTCATAATTTTACTACACGGGTTTCAGGTCTCGCGACGGTCTTCAGGTAAAATGCGGAGATTTCCACATATTATTAAAAATAATTAATTTTTTCCTTATGTTTTTCAATGTTAAATATTTGCGGCTCCTGTCTTCTATTCTTTTTAATATACACACTTTTCTCTCGTTGGAATCACTATAAACTCTTTCTTTATATATATACAACCAGTGTTAGCACGCGCGATACCCTGTCTTCAACAGCCGCCGACCAGGTGTGATATCACGGTTTCGGTGGCTATGGCGGGACCGCCACCCCAGGCGCCACCAGCAGCGTTTGCCACCAGACAGGGTATGAAGATAAGCTAACTAATCGCTCCTTTAAGTAAAATGTATCTGCAATGAAAGTTTCCTGAACGCTTTTGCCGTTATTGACGCGCTCGTAAAAATCGTTATAGACGACCACGCAAATATCTCACTTGCGCATTTTAGGTCGTGATGTTGCGCGTATTTTATTTGCTTGTGTGTGTGTATATATATATATATATATATATATATATATATATATATATATATATATATATATATATATATAAAGAGTTAATGGATTGCTTATTTTCATTTCGACATTATTATAATTTCATATGTTATCATAATTAAATATTTAAAATAGATACCACCATTTTTTTTATTTTAAAAGAAGTGTACTAGTTTCTATCCCCCTGCCAATTTGAGAAATCTTAATAAATATAATGTACTCCCTACAGACATCTAACTAGTCACTCAATTTCTAAGTATTATTTATTTATTTTTTTTACTTCTTTCTTTTCGTTTTCTTTTTTCTCACTCTTTTCCCTCATTCACTCTACTTTTTACTTCTTTCTTTTCATTTTCTTTTTTCTCACTCTTTTCCCTCTTTCACTCTACTTTTTACTTCTTTCTTTTCGTTTTCATTTTTCTCACACTTTTCCCTCATTCACTCTACATTTTACTTCTTTCTTTTCGTTTTCTTATTCTTTCTTTGTCTCTCTTCTTTCTCTCCTGTTTTGCATTTATTGTCCATATCTTTCGTTCGTTTTTGCTTTAATTGTCTTTCTTTCTTTCTTTTTTCTGCAATATCTCTTTTATCTGTCTATCTTTATTCCCTGTTTTTTTTTTCTTTTTTGCTTCGTTTCTTTCGCTCTCTCACCTTTCAATATTGCTTTATTTATTTATCGCACTCATTCTCTTTTCCTTTACTTTCTACCCACTTCCTTCCTTCGTTCCTTCCTTTTCTATCTATTTCCTTTTTTTCAACGTTCTCGATTTCTGTCAGTAAATAAATAATTACGATATGATTTAATACTATATTTGCTAGTGTTTCTATACCGAACATTGAACACATCCACCATATTAAAACCTTGACACAAGTATGAAACCTTTTTCTCTTTATGATTTTCACGGTTTCAAGCCGGCATCCTTATATTCGCTATGTTTAATATTTCATTTTATAGTCTATATGAATTATACAATCACAACCATTATTGACAGAGATATATAATGCAATACAGTGGTTTCTTTGTACTAAATATTAACTCCATACATATGCTAAAAACAGTTCAAGCTAAAAGGTAGGAAAATGATATATTGTAATGACGTCAGGGCATAGGTTTGATTATTGGTATAAAATAACCGTCCCTGACTTCTAGCACTTTGCGATCTTTGAAAACGAACGACCGTGCAAATTTCAGGAAGTGTGAAATTTCTAAAACACTAAGCTCTGCCTTTAAGTCACTGAATACAGCGCACCTTTGAATTTGTTGAGCTATCTTGATGTTTATCACTGTCTGTCTGGAATGAAATAATAGAAACGAGTTAGAAGAATTAGAAAAATGTTAGCGCTATTAAAAGATCTCCTCAAAAATCTAAACACACACACACACACACACACACACACACACACACATATATATATATATATATATATATATATATATATATATATATATATATAATTATTTATTTAAAAATACGATTCGAACACGCTGCATAAGTGTTCTCATGTTTCAAAACAAGAGCCGAAAACTTCAATATAATTATTTGAATTAAATTGAATTAAAGTAAGCTCTGTTCCATTTTGAAGCGAAATTTTTTTTTTTTTTTTAATAACTTATTTCTGAAATTTACATGTTTAAATAGCATATTCATTATTGAAATCAAAATTTCCATGATAACGGCCAGCGCAATTGTTCATATAGAAAGGGGCGCAGGGTGTTAATAATTTGTATCAGTATAGAGTTACATTCATAGATGTCAAGTCAGGGTAAGGTTGGGGTGTCTAAATTTAAAACGGAAGGTGATTTCGTCTAGTCTGGTTTACGTGTCTATGGAGATTTATTTATTTTTTATTTTATTTTTTTCTGAAAGGGTTTTGTGTATATAAAAAAAAAACTGCCGTCACATTTGTTTTTTGACGACTTCGTAAAGGGTTATCTTTTTTTGTAGGGTATTTAAGCTATTTATTAGGACTATTTAAAAAAAATATATGCTAATTATTCAATGCAAAGATATATATATATAAATCCAGGAAAGAATGAGGAGCTTTGAAAAGAGTCTGACCAAAAGTAGCCCCACTGGCATAAAAGTGCTTAATGCCATGAAAAATTGCACAGCTTCAATATTAATTCAAAAACCACGTTGGCAGTGACTGGCCACGCCTATGAGTTTCATGTGATGATTACGTGCAATCGCATGATGCTTATAATCGTGGCGATTAACTTCCTACCTGTGATTATTGCGTGCAAACGCATGAAACTTATAGTCGTTGCCAGTTACTACCTGCTTGGTTTTTGAATTGATATTGAAGATCTGCTATTTCTTATGGCATTGAGATCTTTTATGCTAGTCGGCTATTTTGGGGAAGACTCTTTTCAGAACTGCTTATTCTTTCCTGGTTTCAGATATGCTCTTTCGTGAATTTGGTTGTCGGTTCCAGTGGCCCCCTTTTTTTTGGGGGGGGGGCTTAAGCCTTCAGCTCCTGTGTCGTGACGCTAATTTCACTTGTTACTAAACACTTTTATTTGCCACACTGACAAACCTTTCCAGATGGAACTTTTCCTCTGTTTTTTTCACGTCCATTTTAGATCTTGGCGCGGAAGACTTGCCCTCCACAACGTGCAAGTTTAGTTTGTCTGTCAAACTGACCACGTCTGGTGGTATATAATGTACTCACCCTACTACAGCAGCCACTGGCTACCTGAGGATTGCATACAAACGAATGAAACTTATAGTCGTGTCCAGCCACTGCCTACTTGATTCCTGAATTAATAATTATATATATATATATATATAACTATCTTTATTTATATTTCACTCTTCATATGACCCCATATTAATGCCATAAGTTTAATATCGATGTTTAATTATATAAAAGTTCTTCCGTTTAAGACAAATGCCTTCCATCCACCCTGACCCCTGTCTTGAGCCTTTCGTCGGACTAGAACATTTTTTAGCTTTCCCAGTTAAATTTCACTTTCTGACAGGAACTCAGTCCATACCAGGTTTGACGAGACAGATGACACGTCTTCAGTGCAGCTACACGTCCGGTTGCCTCTAGCTAGATTCGAACCCGGTTGAATTGGGCTCAGTCGGAGATTCTACCACTAAGCCGTCGATTCGCTTTACCGAAGAATCTTGCTATAATAGCCATAATAGTCAATATTTACAAGCCCAAAACTTCCTCCCCCAGAGAGCTCAACCGAAATTAATTTTTCAGGAGCCTATATATATATATATATATATATATATATATATATATATATATATATATATATATATATATATATATATATATATATATAATATACACACATATATATATATACATACATATATATATATATATATATATATATATATATATATATATATAGAGAGAGAGAGAGAGAGAGACTATATATATATATGTGTGTGTGTGTGTGTAGAAGAGAGAGAGAGCCTATACATACATACATATATATATATATATATATATATATATATATATGGAGAGAGAGAGAGTCTATATATATCCTATGTGATGAGAACGAAAGTAATATACAAATTCCAAATTTCTCAGTATTTATCCACAAGAGGGCTCGATACCGATAGTAGAGCGATAAATATTCCTTTATTATAATTTTTATCATATAGACAAAACCATTGTACTCACTACAGCGATGCAACATGGTTTCCGTGCATTTCAACAGCACTTCGACGGGTGAGAATCGAAAATGGTTGTGAACAATCCTGCTTGTAGGCAAGCCGTGTACGAAACGTCCCTTCCTTTTTTTCCCATTTGTTTGAGAAGAAAAAAAAACGAAGAGAAAAAAAGCAAGTTGCATCTTTGTAGTGAGTAAAATGGTTTTGTCTATATGTTAAAATTATAATAAAGGGGCAGGTCTAGCCACGTTGATGAGTTGTGATACAGTAAAACACTCTGACTGTGAATGATTTATATATATATATATATATATATATATATATATATATATATATATATATATATATATATATCCTGGGTATGACGATAAACTACCTCAGGCTCCAAAATCGCTGACCAGCGGATTGGAGATTGAGTAGCATGGAACCTCAACTTAATTGCTGCTTTACCCTGATCCTTCTTGACCCGAGGGGTAACACCTGTTAGGGTTTCAGCTACGGACAAATATTGACCCTAAACAGAAATCAACAGTACATTTTTATTAAAAAAAAATGAGCAACGATCAATTTCTTCTAGCAAAATGGTAATCAATGCAATACGAAAAAAAAAATATAAATAAAGTATAAATATTTTATACAAAACATTTTTCGATCTAAAAGCTATATGTAAAAAACATATTTACACTAAGAATATAAAATCACATACAAATATTTTGATTTCTTCCTTAAATAATCTATAAAGATTGATATGCCACTAAACGAAATCAACTAAACAAACAATATATATATATATATATATATATATATATATATATATATATATATATATATATATATATATATATATATATATATATGTCTGTGTGTCTGTTCATGCGCGCACGCCCGTGTGTGTAGGAGGCACAATGGAATAGTGGATAGCTGCTCGGATAGAGTAATTTGAATGCCGAGTTCGAATTCCATTCGAATCCATTAATACACTTGGGAAAGGTATTAATCCTCTTCTTCTCCCTCCAGCCAATAACAAGACAGACTAGGCCTTGAATGCAAACTGGTCTAGGAGAAGGAAAACTCTGAATTCAAATCCTTTGCTAGTGCCTGTCCTGTCGATTCCAAGGAACTGAGCTGCTTGACCCTCATCCGCCGAATACGAATGTGTGTGTGTGTATGTGTGGTGAAAGAGAGATAGCAAGCGACAGGCAGAAAATTGCATGTTTCCTCACTTGGCAATAGAAAAACATCTCACCATGCCTGCGTCATTACACCTCAATGGGAAAAGGTACGTTGCAAGCAAGATCGTTTTCTTCGACACCCGCTTGCAAACCATGGAACTGCTTGCAAACTACGGAGTCACTTTCTTCACGACCGCGAGCAGGCATTGATAGAAAAATGATGGCTGTAACGTCGTCTTTATCAATAGCACGTCGAGCCACGACGCCTGCCTCGAGTACGCAAGCCGGTAAACGAAATACCGCTTTAAATAAACGTTCTTTTATTGTCATTTCTCTTCAGTAGTATATTTCATTTACAAGTACGTTTCGTTTTAGTGGCATTATCGCTTTCCTTGGTGGGTGGGGGAATGATTAACAAAAAGTGTTTGTGGCTCAGTTATGTGTATCAGAATATCGAAAAGCAGCGAAAGTATAAGGAAATTTAAAATCAGAACATTTTTTTCTTACAATTTCAGTCCCCTTTTAGAAAAGAAAACATCTCCCAGGATGGGCACATCGGTGTGGTGTAATGGTTAGCATGCTTGATTTGCCAGATTACGACTGAGTAGTGAGTTTCATCCATCACAGGGTGCTCCACACATTCAGCCTCGTTTCACATCTAAGCTACGCTTAGAAAATCATTTTTGGGTACCTGAAGGCAGCAAGCTTGTCTCGCTAGAACAATTATGACTGAGTTCGTCCTCACTGGTTGCCCCATACTTTCGGCTTTGTGCCACATCTAAGCTATTCTTAGAAAATCACTTGGGCACCTCGAGATGGTGTAATGGTTAATAAGCTTGTCTCACTAGAACAATTACAACTGAGTAGTGAGTTCGATACTCACTTGGTGCCCCATACCTTCGGCCTTGTGCTACGTCTAAGCTACACTTAGAAAATCCTTTCGAGCACCTCGTGTCGGTTCAATGGTTAGCAAGCTTGTCTCGCTAGAATAATTACGAGTGAGTAGTGAGTTCGATCCTCACTCCATAGTTTCGGCCTTGTCACATCTAAGTTTTGTTTGGAATAGTTAGCAAGCTTTTTCAGAGTTGTTTAGTTCTTTGCGGATATGATTCTTGAATGACAATTTCGTCTGCAGCCAATTCATGCGAAACTGGTTTGAGGAACGTGAACTATTTTTATTGCCGCTTTAACTAACGGACTGCCATTCCAGCCCATGTCATTCAGAGATGGGCTATATATGATAAAGAATGCAGGTCAAGTAGTAATTTTTTTTTAATCATATGAAGATTCATGGCAATCAAATGCCAGAAAGTGTACCTAATCTTGTGACTGTTAATGTCTGCCGAGTCTGTGACAAACAATGAACATTATTGGCCGGGTTTAAGTGTTATCTCCGTGTGTAGCAGCGGTGATTCTTTTCGCAATGTTGTGTGATCAACATTCTGGATAACGGGAAGGCAACCATCATGTATGTATATATATATACAAATAGTTTTTAAAAAAATAAGCTAAAGCATAAAGTAAGTTAAAACCTTAAATATAAAATAAAGTGAGGGCTCATTGCCAATATCGAATATGCTTGAATATAATACATTAATATTATTAATGTAATCATATCAGAATCTGATACATATGCTGGAATTTAAAAAAAAAAATTCGCCCACTTGAATTCGAGCCACGCCCAACACACGACGGCTCGGAATTAACGCTGATACTAGAATTCACAAATGATACTTCTCACACAGTCAAGACATGAAATGAAAGTAACAACACCAAAACAAAATACCTATGAAAATGGTCTCTACTCCTTTAGCAGGTTTATATATAGCAGGTTATGTATATCGGTCACTAGGTGATTAAGAGAAGTGTGGTACGATAAAATCAACCTTTCCTACTTCCTTTTGTTTATATCAAATATTGATGATTATTTACAGTCATGGACCCTATATTGCTCATTTATCGTGGTTGGGTGGCTGCAAGAAGTGCGTATGTAATTTGCTTAGCTTTATTGATGGCTGTGATCTATATATAGCTAATATATATCATTTTTTAATTATTTTTTTTACATTTAAAATATAAGAACAAAGAAAATACACCTGAGAAAAATATCTAAATCAAGTAGATTTATAATATAAATTAGTAAAATAATAAATAATAATTTATATATAAGTCATGATCATAAATTAACAATCTAATAAAATATCCGGTTTTCATTTTTTTCACTTCCCTTAAGTGACCAATATTCATAGAGTTCTATATCTACATCCTAATAAAGTAGTAGTTCGAAAAATCCCATTAAAGCATAAATCACAATCCAGTATTGACATCTATGTACACACTGTCTATGGCTACAAAAGCTCTCCAATATTAATCACAATTCCCCTATGAATATACCAAATTTTAATTAAATATATAAGTGATAAAATTTTAGGGGGATTAGAATAATAATTATAGTAATTCATCGAATCTAGAAGAATCATCAACAGAACGCTGATAGCACTGGACAGCCGTTTACGTCCTGCTTGGGACTCATCAGCAGTGCGCTTCCACTGACGAGAATCGAACACGGACCTTTACGATAAACGCAAGCATCATTTCCACAGGATCAACGGGCCTCGGTGACGAAGAAGAAACAGAATATATTCGATATAGCGCCGCTACTCACAAATTCCGTGGGGATAGTCATCCAAGTATTCATGACCCAACGGCTTGTGTGCCAACAGCAACATCTTCCTCCACCTAAGCCGCTACATCGCAGAGCATTAGCTGGTTCAAACAAGGATATACAAGTGATCGAATTTTGGTGAATTTGAATAATCATTATAATAAATCATGGCGTCTAGAAGAATCCTCAACAGAATGCAGAAAACATACACACACAAACACTCCATCTACGGCATTTCCACAATATATGCCGTAGATGGAGTGTTCTGTTCAGCATTCATTGATATATATATATATATATATATATATATATATATATATATATATATATATATATATATATATATATATATATATATGTATATATATGTATATATATATATATGTAATGAAAAACAAATCACTTTAATGTACCATTACGATAATTTATTTCACCTAAATCCTTTTTTAAGGATTCAGGATCATCAGGTAAATCTTCCAACAACGAAATGAGAAAAAAAATGGGATTAGAAATTGGTGGGTAGTGTAATTTTTGTAATTTAATAGAGGGGGTTGAGAGTGGTAGTTAACCAGACAATATAAAGTATAGGGAGGGGTTAATTTTATATCTCTCTTAAGTATGTTTTATATTGGAGTAGGAGGAGTGACAGAAAACTTGGCCTCTTTAGATGGTTAATAAAACGGAAATGAATTGTCGAAAATGTATACAAGTGAGTCTTACGGTAAAGAGAGGGATAGGGGGAGGGGGAAAGAGAGATGGAGTTGTTATAATTTTGTTTTAACAAAATTATGTAAAAGATAGTTTACAATGTTTGATAGAAAATTCGATGTCTGAAAAAAATTTTGTTATTAACTTAAATATTTAATTTTTTAAGTAAGTAGTTCCAGGACTAAATATAACTATTATTGTAATAAACATATTTATCTAGGACATAAAGAAATATTTAAAATCTTAATAGTTTATTCACCCGACTAATTGTATTTCCAAAAAAAAAAAAAAAAAAAAATATATATATATATATATATATATATATAACATCTATTTTAATATTCAAAATTAATTCATGAATGCAATTTATTTATTACATTGGTAAACTAAATTAAAGATTAGGTTTCATTATTTAATAATAGAATTTGAGGGTAATATTAATTTTCATTTATTCATATATATATATATATATATATATATATATATATATATATCAAGGAATCCTAACCAGTAAGTAAAGCAAAAGATTCAGACTTATTTTGCTCTACTCGTGTCGGTTTTTTTTTTCTTTGAACTCTGAACTTAGATTCTTGACGATTATTTTCGCCGGAATTACATGTTCTTAGTTCTTTCTTTTTTTTCCTTTTTCCCTTGGGTATTGGTTTGTTCATTCACAACTTAAGACTCCTAAGTTTTTCCCGGACGAGTATAGCTGATTATATTTATAAGTTTATTAGAGCTATATATATATATATATATATATATATATATATATATATATATATATATATATATATATATATATAATATTGTGGGTTCTCTGATTACGACAGAGTTCCGTTCCGTTCCGTATAAGTCGGAAGGGACCCGATATTTGCTGTGAATACTCTATTACAAACAACACATTTCTATGACATATATTATCACAATTAGGAATAAAAACACACACACACATGAAAGTTAGAAATATAATGCATATATTGGAATGAAAAGATTACATACAGTAAAATAAAAGTGTTCTCAGCTGCTTGTATATTTATTGCCAGTGATGTCATTTTCTCTCGGTAGATGTGTTGGCGTAAGATCTTGTCTATCTTCCAGGACTCGGAAATAACAGCCAATATGGGTAGGAAAGGAAAAAATTCTGATAAAAGGAAAGGGGAAAAAAAATCTGACAAAAACTTCTCGACAGCGTTCCGAGGAGAAATTCTCACCAACCACCGACCGAGCATTGAAGATTTATCGATGGCGGAATTCAATGGAGGATTCTGTATAAAGTAAGAGCTAACAGAAAGAATGTCTGTGTACAAATTTTGATAGCAATAAATATCAAAGCCGGAATTTGTCACATTGTAACATTGGACTTCTTCTGTATCCCCTCTCCATTCAAGACATGGTCAATCATAGCTCTCCGCAATTTCCTTTTCTTTTTAGCTCTTAGTAAAGTTTGTATTTTGCTATCTCTTCTAATCCCAGTTCTGCCAGTCGTTTACAGAAGCTTGTTTGGTTATGTTATTCGCTCTTTTTGGCTCTCTTGTTTTCGACATGTCTTGTGAGTGGCAAATTCTCCAAGCCGTCTTTCCACAATATATGTTGTAGATGTGTCAACAGATACATCCGCATTCTATGTATATGTGTATTTTTTGTTTCTATTTTTCGTCACTGGTCACATTTTCTGTCAATGTTATTCTCAGCAGGTTTCTGTAGAACTAGATTTATCCTGGTTCAAAACTCTTCTTCATCTGTGATAAAACTGACGAACATTCACTATCATATATAATAGTTTTGTACACTTTTTTGTTCTAATGAAAATTTCCTGTTTCTTTATGTTGGAGATTCCGAGATGAAATTCGATCTTCAATGAATGACAAACGCAAGAATTTAATATAAGAAATTAAATGTATTTACACAATAATACAATGGGTAATACTGTTAGTAAATCCAGGAACGCGGTTAGTCGTAATACAGTGTAACCCGGATATAAGAGACCCGGATATAAGAGAAACACGGATATAAGATAGATTTTCTCTGGTCCCAAATTACAGCCTGTGTTAATGTAAACAAAATAGACCAAACCCGGATTTAAGAGAAACCCAGATATTAGAGACTTCTCTGGTCCCAACAACTCTTTTATATCCGGGTTACACTGTAATAATAATAATATATATATATATATATATATATACAGTCTCGAAGTAGGACTTCCTTAGAGTCTACGTGCTTGTAACTGTTACTTCTACAAGCGGTTACCTCACACTATTACTCTACCTCCAACTCAATCATAATCTCCGCTCACTCTCTCAATATCTCTCTCTATATTCTGACTGACTCTGAGTATTTAACGGCAGCAGTCCAAGTAACACTCTGGTCGAGTATACTTATATGAAAAAGGGGAGGACCCCATAACACTTTATACTTTACTTGAGTTTTGGTAAGTATATTTCGCTAAACAATTTCTAGATTTTTACATATTTGTACTTGTTTAAATTTGGTTTGGTTTCTTTTACGGTATACCAACCACAATCGGTTATTTAATGCCAATAAGATTTTTATTGCTGCTATTAAAACCTATATTTACACTTTCATAGTGTTTTGATCCCAGTTTGGGAGGTTAATTATTTGCCCGTATTTGTGTCCTAATAGGTGCTACCACCCCTGGCCTGACTAGAACTAGGAACAACAGGAATTAAGAGGTGGATCCACGCTCCACAACACCTCCTGATCAGAGGGCTTGCTGCTGGATGTAGTTTATCGTCATACCCAGGAATCAGAGGTTCAGCCGCCGTTTCCTGAAGCCACAGCCGACGGAGCATTTTAATTTTCGTATTTCTAGTTTGAAATTTGTATTTTGAACTGTTTCTTTTAATGTCAGTGATCTACATAGTTGGCTCTATTTACATTATTCGGACTATTGTCCTCATCTTTGTTGCCATATTTATCACAAGTTTTCGGCCGTTGTACGGTCCGGTATTTGTCAGGTGGGTGGAAATTCAAACTGGACCATTTATTTCACTCGTTGGGATAGACTGTTTCTAGTTCTATCTGAAGAAGCCCGGAGAGTACAACGGCTAACACGTTGTGATAAATATAGCTTTGGTTTGGTTTCGCTTGTTTTACAGTATATCAACCTCAATAGGCTATTTAATACCGACAAGATTTTTATTGCTGCTAATATTTTTTGTCAAAAATCTATTTCTGGTAATATTTTTTTGTTCAAAAATATATCTCTGGCAATATTTTTTCTACAATAATGTATTACTGGTAATATTTTTTTTTTTTTTAAATATTGCTGGTAATAGTTTTTTTTTGTTTTGTTTTTTTCTCAAAAATCTATAGCTGGTAATATATTTTCAAAAATATATTGCTAGTAATATATTTTTTTCAAAAAAATATTGTTGGTAATATTTTTTTTTCAAAAAATTATTGTTGGTAATATAAAAAATGTATAGCTGGTAATAGTTTTTCTTCAAAAATTTATTGTCCGTAATTTTTACAAATTATTTCTGGTATTAAAACCTATTTTTACACTTTCATAGTGTTTTTACCCCAGTTCCGGGGTTAACTATTTGCCCATAGCTGGGACCCTAACAGGTGCTACCACCCCCAAGTCAGGGTGGACCTGGGAACACCAGCAATCAAGAGGTGGTTCCACGCTCCTCAAAACCTCCTGATCAGAGTCCTTGCTGCTGGACGTAGTTTATCGTCTTACCCAGGACGCGGATGTAGTTTATCGTCATACTGAGGACCGGATAAATATCGCAACAAAAATAAGGGCAATAGTACGAATAATGTAAATAGTGTGCATAATACCTCATATAGACAGATAATGCATAGTTGACGTTTCGGCAAACAATGAAAGCAAAAAACATAGACCGTTGAATAATTCTAATCTCAAAATTTTTGATGAAGTTAAATAAATAGCGAAACCTGTCAAGTTTATAATTATGTCATACTTTTACCTGGTTTCGGTTGGGTACTTTCAAAACAACATAAAGCTTAAGCCCCAGGTGGAATCCCGAACTTTCCTTTTGAGGGAACTGTGGTCATTATGCGGCGCCTGAGGCGTCCCCAAAATGGATGTGCCGAGGGAGCGTGTGCTTTTTTTATTGCGGCTAAAGCCACTTCAACCTTAAGCCGCATTCGTTAGCGATGTGGACGCATTGAAAAATCCACATATTTACTCTTATTATTTAATCTGAATGGACACAAGTTTACTAAGTAATATGGACAGCAGCTACACTGTCTTCATAAATGCACAGAATGAAACAACAGCTCCCCTAATTATAAACATCCTGAAATCAATGCATCCGTATTTATATGTAGAGAAACACGTCAGTATACACGTAAACACATTAATCTAAATAGACTTTGCCACAGACTAACATCTCAACACGCGCATTCAGACGCACGCACGCATGCGCGGAAAATCAAATATGATACTTCGCTTTGAACTGTACGAGGTGCTAGCGAGCGTAAGAGAGAGAACAGACACACGTGCACAGAAGCGTCGCTGTGGTGATCTATCAAATCGCACTGGCTTCAATAGATGAACATCGAACTTTAAAAATAGACAAGTCTGTTCTATTTATTTATCCAGGTCTATTTTTGTTCGCTTTGCATTGCAAACTCGAGAGAACGAACGAAGACGGCGGCCGGGTTTGGGATGGGACGGATTTGATAGCATGTGGGATGGCGTTTTTAAGTGGAAGAGCTAGAGACGCTGTCGGGTGGCGTGAGGGGGTGAGACGGACAATGTGAAGTAGGAAACTGGTGAATTCATTTCGAATCACTTTAATCACGGAGAGAATATTGACGAGGAAGACGAAGGAAAGGGCATCACAGCGTCTATTCGCCATTCTGACTTTAGTGTCTTCTGCTGCTATTACACCTGCTGCGCTCTGGAATATGACAACCACACGAAACTAACAAAACCGCCTAAGTGCACATCACTTTACCTTCATACAAAAATTATTATTAATTTCTCTACTGCATCTACATTTTAGGTCAGCTTGCAAGTAGAGCCCAAGGGCAATATATTGCCCTAGTTTAAAATCTTAGATCGGAATATCGAAAATATCGTCCAAATTCTTTCGCGTAAAGGATACTTAAAGAAATAGAAGTCAAATACTTAAAAGATTCTCTCTTTCTTTCCATGTCATTCTCTCTCACTTCCTTTTACTATATCTCTTTTTTCTCTCATTCAGTTTTACATATTTGTTACGCATTCATTCACTCTTAGACGGCTTCTTTTCCACCCCCGTTTTTTCTTTAGCTTTCTTTTTCTCAATCCCTCTAATTTTAGTCTCTCTCTCTCTCTGTCCTTCACCCCTCTCTTTATTTCTGGTTTCTCTTTCCTCGATGTTTGTTCTCAGCTTACTATATAGTTTCTCTTTGATTTTTTTATCACAATATATTTCTGTTTCTACGACAGAAAACATCCAAAGGTATTGAAGTGCACACATGAAGTGAATATCGTAAGGATTATTGCCGCTACCGTTTAGGAGCAGTAGCCTTTGACAGATCGTTGTAGAAATAGTACATAGTACACGAAAGAGACGGGGAAAATAGCATTTAACGTGTGCCATTTGTTAAGTGCCAAAATATTCAACACAAAACAGACACACACATACATGCATACATACATACATACATACATACACACACAGACACACACACACACACACATATATATATATATATATATATATATATATATATATATATATATATATATTAAAGTTTTAGACAGGTAGACGAAAATAAATAAATATATTGTTTAATAGATAAAAGGAATACTTGTTCACGTATGCGTATCCTGTAAGAGTAACTCTTAAAATGATAAAAAAAAAAATCATTTACTTCTGCGTAAATAGCTTTGTTTGCATTTGGATACAAGTCTGAGCAGATATGAAAAATTTCAATAGTCTATGACGAGAGGCATGCTGGAGATTGCATATTGTTTTTTAATTAGATTTCTCGAATTTACAGGCCGGTAGTCGAAGATGAATAAATATACTGTTTAATAAATAAACGGAGCCTATACTCAAATAACGTTCATATATATATATATATATATATATATATATATATATATATATATATATATATATATATATATATATTGTAGGATATTTATCTTCGACTACCGGCCAGTAAATTCGAGAAATCTAATTAAAGAATAGTATGCAATCTCCAGGATGTCTCAAGTCATAGACTCTTGAAATTCTTGAAATCTCTCATATATACACACACACACACACACACACACATATATATATATATATATATATATATATATATATATATATATATATAATAAAAATATTGTTATAACGTATGATATATATATATAATAAAAATATTGTTATAACGTATGCGATATATATATATATATAATAAATATATTGTTTTAACTTATGCTATATATATATATATATATATATATATATATATATATATATATATATATATAATAAAAATATTATTTTAACGTATGCTATATTTATAGGTTAAAGTTCTCAATATCAGAGAATGAACGTATGTAGATATAAAAGTAGGCATTGAAGTCAACGCCCAAAAGCAACAGTCTTTTTCATGTTTAAACGGAATCGTCAAGCCATGTGCGTTGTGTTTTGATTCGACTATTTATATATGGTGGTCTGCATTATAGGTAAGTCTATTTTAATATTGTAATGGTTATTGGGTGAGTGGTAAGGTTTATTTTTTCGTTTATTCTGCGCAGTACTGAGTGGAAATAATTGTGGATCTGAATGCAATTTTGTGGTTGTGTATAATGTTGTTTGTTAGCTTTTTTACTCATTATTTATTTTCGTTTATCTTATCATTTGTTTTTGATTGTTATTATTGCGTTTACTTGTGTGCGTTCCTAGTTTGTTACTTTGGTTATTATTTAATTGATTTGTTTATTTATTGATTTGGATAATTTATTTTATTTATTTATTTTATTTTATTTTCTGTTTATTAATTTTATTTATTTTTGTTAATTTTTTTTGTTTTCAGTTTTGAAATAACGTAGTAAGAATTTGTTTGTGTCTGCATGTTGTGATTTGATCATTTATTTAGTAATTTGTATTGATTTTGGGAAATATTTTCTCCCCTAGACACAATTTACAGGTTTGGGATTTATTTTTGTTGGCTAAGGCTGTTTTCCTTATTTTCTATTATATTTATGGTGTGATTTTTTGTTTAATTTCCCAGATATATGTAAAAAGCATTTGTCCCGCATTTACTATTTTTAAATTTAGTTTTACGTGCGTAGTTTTCACCTACGTATATTAATCTTCTTTATCTGCTGATTTT
>OZ010581.1:25912070-25914570 GCA_963932145.1 Acanthosepion lycidas
TCAGTGTTTTCGTGTTTTCAGGCTGTTAATTTAGCATGGAGGCGCATCAGAGACTGAGCAGCTCTGATGGGGTTGACTTAGCATGATTATTTGAAAGACCCGAAACTGCCTAATTATCCAATTCAGAACATCACTGACGACGCCTTCTAGCACTAATGAGCGTATATTCAAAGTACTGCTGGAATATTTTTTTTCAAAAAAATTATTGCTGGTAATAATCTTTTTACAAAAACGTATTGCTGGTATTAAAACCTATTTTTACAATTTCATAGTGTTTTGACTACGGTTTGGGGTTAACTATTTACCCATAGCTGGGACTCTAACAAGTGCTACCACCCCAGGTCAGGGGCGACCTGAGAACACCAGCTAATAAAAGGTAGTTCCATGCTCCTCAAAACCTCCTGATCAGAGGCCTTGCTGCCGGGTGTATTTTATTGTCTTACTCAGGACGCGTATGTAGTTTATCGTCATACCCGGGAAGGTGATTTTTAATCAAATGATAGGTTTCGATGAACCTGATATAATAACGCACCTAAGTAACTTAATCTAACAATCGCCTCACCCATTCACGATAAACAAAAATAGAAATGTCGTTTTGGGGGCCAAACGGCCTAGGCATATGAACGTCTCGGATATTTTTTCTCTAATACTGGACTCCACAATATCCAAAGGGAATGTTAGTTATTCGCGCTCAGAGCCTTCCTAATAAATACAATGTTTAATCCTATTTAGTTTCCGAGCATGTGACCAACGCCCGATAGCGCAATGTTTTAATCAAACTGATTTTCAGTGGTTTAGAGCAGAATGTATTCTACTGGGCATATCAACACGTAAAGGTTAGTTTCAGTATATTGAAAAAATCTATTTAATCTGTGTACGAAGAAATGGTGAAAACGAACAAAAATTATCCTTCTCCATTGAGAAATATAATACTACGTGAAATGTAGTAATTACTTGATAAAAACAGTCCCAAACTTATATTCAAATACGCTAGTCATCTACTTATGTAACATTATTCCTGTAGCCTTCAATGAGAGTAAGTTTTACACAAATAAATATATTTGCCGTTGTTGTCCCTAAAGAATTAACCATTGCTATTCCGTCACTATAAATGATTCACAACGGTCGCATGCCCAAGAGTTAGAGCATGGTAATATTTTAGTGGGGAATGCATAGAATATGCGCAATTCGGATTACTATTCCAACAGAATCAGGGGGTATTTCGAGAATGAGTTATAAACAATGAATTGTTTTCTAGTCTTAATGTTAATGCGTGTTAATACATACGATGCATATACAGTATGTAGACATAAAATCTTTTTGTATATATATATATAGGTACATGTGTAACTGGCATACATGTAAAAATTAAATATTACGGGGAGGTGCAGCAGAATCTGGGAACACCTGCTGCAACGGCAGAAAAGGATTTTTTTTTTTACATTCTGTCGTGACCGGCGATGATTAGTGGATACACTACTATCAATCTGAGTGTGGAAGATCGAGGGGCCCTTCATCAAAATTAGCGGCAAAACGAATATCCCTGTTTCGAACCTTCTTCTCTGCATTAGTTGGGGTCAGCTGGGTAGAGATTATGAGCTGCTCAAACCAACCTAAACCATCACGGAAGATCGCCATCAACTACGATTGATGCGTTTGAGCCCAGCATTGAAGAAAAACGTTTTCTTTACGAGCAGAGACACGGCAAAGTGATTTTGCAACATGACAACGCTAGGCCACATGTTGAAAACGGGTGAAAAACTACTTGGAAACGCATAAATGGAAAGTCCTACCAAACCCGCCGTATTCACCAGACTTTTTTTTTTTTTTTGACGTTTTTCCGGTGAGGAATTCAAATGTTGCCATGAAGATGGGAAAAAGTAATGACTAGCAATGGACAATATTTTCAGTCACATGTTTCATAATAATTTTTGTAAATAAAACTTTACTTTCTATGAAAAATCAGCGAGAACTTATTCAGTGTCCTAATATATATATATATATATATATATATATATATATATATATATATATATATATATATATATATATATATATATATGTTTTTGTATGTGTGTACATGTGTGTGTGATTTCAAATAAATTAGGAGATCAGCCAGTCACGCTACCTTGGTTGCCTTGGCCTCTATCGCCTGACGGTAACGAAAGGTTGAATCCATTGTAGCGTGATTTGCTGAACTTCTAAATAATATATTTTTTTTAATTCAAAAGCTCTGCATGTGAAATATTTATTTTCTTTATACGTGTATTGAACATTTTTAATATAACTGTTCCTGCCTAATACAACTGCGACCATTAACTGCTTTATAATTCATATATATATATATATATATATATATATATATATATATATATATATATATATATATATATATATATATATATACTTCCAAGATTGAAAAAGTGAATCATTTGTTATTCAATTATTATATTTATATATATAATGTGTATATATATAATGTGTGTGTGTATATATATAT
>OZ010581.1:25917070-25919570 GCA_963932145.1 Acanthosepion lycidas
GGAAAATATCTGCTTCGTTAGTCATGAATTGAAATATACACGATCGACTAAGCAAGGTACACAACTGACTGAATGAAAAGAAGAACTAAGAAACAAAAGAAAAATTTACAGATGCAGAAGAGGCTCGTATACCACTGAAATGAAAGTTACTGTTGAAATTCTTATGATGAATAAGGTGAGTGATGTGAATGAAATAGGGAGTGGTAGCAAGTGAATATTATGAGGATAAGGTGAACAGGTAAAAATTGAGTCTTGACTTGAAAAGGTTAAGATTATAGAGTTCAGGTTGGAATACACACAGGATGCTGTTTGACAAAATAACAAAAGCAACGAGTGTCTATTAAAAATTTGAAATCGCGAAAGAAATGAGTGTGAAATTATCCTGCTGTGTCCTAGATATAAAGATCTGAATTGGTGGAACAAAAACAATGCAGTACATCTTAATATTTGTCATGGAAATGCTGATAGAATAGCGATAGGCTTACGACTTTGCATCTTGAGTAAAAAAAAAGATTGCTGGTGTGGGGGGGGGGTTCTCTTTTCCCGATTAAGAGATTTTGACATCAATCAAAACTGGAAAGAAGGAAGAACAGCTTTAGCCTCGACATTAAAGCAACACTCCATTGTTGGTCTGAAATGACTCTTTTAAACAAAGAATACAGGGCCCGACATGGATGTTTTTACTGCTCGCTCTCCCCAAAAAGGAATTCCAGGAATGCTTCCATCAAGGGAAATAACTCTGAATAAAAAGCGTGGCTTAAGAAAGGGACTATTTCGAAGGAGTTTAAATACCGTATATACAATATATTTTTTCTTTTTATCACACCAGTGCCGATACCTTTTTATTAGTCCTCTTACGTAACCATTTTTTTATATATATAAACGTACGGGAAACGTTAGTCTAACATACTTTTTCATAAAATATAAGAAACCCTGGAATTTACGTTTACGAAAACTGGAACGAACACAGAAATCCGAAGGCGTATTGCAATAGCCTAAGTTGCCTTCCGAAATTTAAACAAAGAATTAAGAGTTAGGAAAATTTACTCAGAAACAAAGAGTGTTGAATTGATATACAATACCACTTTCTCTATAGGACTGAATGTTGTTATACAGAAGGATACTGAGAATAAAATTCACGGAACATGTGATGAAGTTTTAAGGGATATAGAAACAAAATGGTCATGTATAAAAAGATACCTGTAATTTCTGGGATATCATCATTGGCATCTTTCTTACCCGAGGGTCAATGAGAGTTACATCGTGGATCAACACATCTGCAGTTGGCGTCTATGGGTCCTATTCGCCTCCCAATCACCCTCTCGCAGCCTCTCGCACAGCTGAGCGCTCTTCCTGACGGCCTCCCTCGATCTCTAGCAACGGCTTTCCAAATTGTTGGGACACTATTTACATTATCCGGACTATTGTCCTCATCATTGTCGGCATATTTATCACAACGTTTCTGCCGTTGTACAACAGTTGTAGAACAGTCTACCCTAGTGAGCGAAATAAAGGGTTCAGTTCGACATTCCAACCACCTGAAGAAGCCCGGAGCGTAAAATGGCCGAACCATTGTAATAAATATGGTGACAAAGATGAGGACAATAGTCCGAATAATGTAAATAGTGTACATAATACCTCATCTCAGAAATATAGACAGATTTTCATGTTAGTTGTTCTAAAATTCTATTATAAGAGTTTCTTTTTTCGTACTCTTCTCTTGTGGAACTATCTTCCGGTTTCTTGCTTACTTACTACCAAGAATCTTCGAATAAATAAATGTAACGTTAGTCGGCATATTGTCTTCCTTAAATTTGTCCTTTTCTTGTCCATTCTTCTCGCAAAGTTCTTCTCATTCTCTTCCAGTCCCAGCAATCTCTTGTATTTTAATGACATTATCGCTTAACAAAAAGATCTAATTTTTCTGGTTAGTAATTGATTATTGCCTCAATTAATATGTAAGTATCTTTGTTCGTGATCAGATGGCAAATTTTTAAATTGAATTAATTCACATCAAACATTCTTTTGAAATGAGACGCCATGTTTGATGTCGAGTGGTTCGAAAGTTCTCTTTCTGGCCATGACAAGCGGGATCAAATCTCATCATGGCCGACTAGTCAGGACAGAAAGTGATCCAGCGTGCTGCACGTTTAGAAAGTTTACGAAAACCATGTGAGTAAAATTGGGTAGACAGAACTCTTTGGAGAGCCGTTGGTGGTTGGGCTAACAGGAAATCACAAATCACCGTCACCGACGGTTTGAGCGTGCTTGTCTTTTTGATCCCGCGCTCTATCCGAGAAACTATAGCTAAGGTCTGCTCAGCATAGTTGGTCGGTGGATATCAAAGAAACACAAATGTCGGTCTGTAATTCTCTGCAAGGGCATCTCCGGATACGAGTGGCCAACTATTTACCTTTTTTTATTATTTATTGTTATCATTAGTTAGCTGCATAAAGAAACTAGATATTAACATGTCTAAAATTTCAAAGTGCATTATTTC